>JBBBDQ010001761.1:1137500-1657500 GCA_037127315.1 Ascarosepion bandense | reverse complement strand
CATATATTAAAAACAGAAATAGGGGTTGCTCCAATGAGAGGAATTGATGTAAAAAAAATGCGAGAAGCCATGAATGTTTTGTTTAAAGTGTAGATTTATTGTTATTATTATTAATATTACTTGTTTTTTTTTGTATAATATATTAAGTGTCCTTAATGGTATCTGTGTCACTACATGTGTTTCAAATTCAAAGATGACTGTCTTGAGGTGAATAAACTTGTTACTTATTGAGATCTGTCTGTGTCTTTCTGACAGCCTAAAGTACTGTGTTTATATAGATAAGTGGTCGGTGAACAGGTCAGAAAGTTCATATGAAACAACACGAAAAACCTAAGACACATGAAATTCAAACACAATAAAAAAATATTTGTAAATTGTTGCAAAAATTAGTATTTCAAAAACAAGAAAAAGAACTAGATGACCCTTAGAATTGAATAAAGACAAAATCAAATTTTGCAAGTCAGTGTAAAAAAAAAAAAAATTATGGTCAATAAAAGGTGAATGAATCCCAAAAGGAAAAGAGATTTAATGAGTGAGTATGAAAAAACCAGCAAACACACACGGAAGATACCATTATCTATATATAAAAGGCAAGATGTTTGTGTGTGTGTCTATCTGTCCTTCTGTCTGTATGTCCTTTATACAAATCCACAATTTTTATCCGATTCTCACCATACTTCACACAAATATTCTTCAGGCTTTCGGTCAGGTCATGGGCTATGTATTTTTTTTATTTTCCCCCAATAACGGAAATTGATACCTCGATATCTAATTAGGTCTGATCAAGATCAGGATTTCAGCCCTTTTCATCGTGGTTCTTAATGCAGAATTTGCTCTAACTTGGTAAAATTATAGTTTTTAGTCTCAAACATTAGTAGATCTCAGACGGCTCATTTTCCCTAATTTTAGAAATCGATGACCCTGATATTCTATTGAATCTAATCAAAAACTGATATTCAGCCATCAATATGGCTCGTTTCTCCAATTTTACTCCCAATGGGTACAATAAGTTTTCATGGACTTATCCTTGGATGACTTATTTGACTCCTATATTGAAAATCTATGGTTTCATTTTGAGTGGAAACAACTATTGCTTTTTAATCTTTCATGCCAACATCCAAAGAGTCTGAGCTGCAGAACCATGGATTAGTTTTAAAGCTTCCATTACACTCGAGCAATGCCAGGCTATACTGCTAGTATATTATACAAAAAAGCAAGTAATATTAATAATAATAACAATAAATCTACACTTTAAAGAAAACATTCACAGCTTCTCGCACTTTTTTTTTATATATATGTGTGTGTGTGTGATAGAAAAAAGTAAAGCACAAAGAAGAAAACGTGCCTCAATGTAACATGTTTCACTTTTATTAAAGCTTCTTCAGAGATCAAGTTAAAAATAACAAAATCTTTTACAAAGAGACAGTAAGTTGGAATGTTGTGATGTGGAGGTTAATTCTTATTGGTCAGATATGTCATACATGTATTAAAGTAATGGATAATCATTTTTAAATATATGTGCATGAAATATTTTGTAGGTGTATGTGTGTATGGAAACGCTTGTTTGTTTAAATGTATGTGTGCGTATTAATACGCATGTCAATTGTATTAAAATGATGGACAATTTTTTCAAATATATATGCAAGAAATGTTTTGAATGGTAAAATGTATGAATGTGTGTGCATGTTGGTCAGTAATGCTAGTTAGTATAAGTGTATATGTGTAAATAAGATATCTATAGATATTTCTGATTGAATCGTTCACAATGTAGCCAACACACGAACACACACACACATATATGACAACATGCTGTCGTCCTGTTTTTGGGTCAACATACCTTGATTGTAAAATATATATATATATATATGTGCGTGTATATATAATGTATATTTGGGCTGCACTCTTTCTGTTAAACATGTTTTGTTAAAAACGACTGACAAGGAAGATTTTATTAATTTTGGATTTAATTTTCCCAGTATTCTTACATGCTTCCTTTTTACTGGAAATAAGGAATATTAAATGTTCCAAAATGTTTGACTTTCCAAGCGCTTTCAGCCACTTCATTGGCCATTTTCAAGGATGTTATTTTTCCGATGTTGTTATTTTATCTTCATGTTTTGACTGTAGTGTAATTTATTTATTTTGAAAAGGAGTGTTCTTAACAGCTATCACATTGTGCCCACAACTGGACAACATGTGAGCATCTATCTATTCTTTAAAACACTTTCAAAACTCCATTTCTACTGTTAAATAATGTAAGGTTGATGACAGGAGAACATTTTTTTATATATAGTGCCTTTCTTAAAGTGAGATGATTTTGATATTGTGATTTAAACACAATTTTTCAACCAAAGTTTTTCTTCAGGATTCTTGTAAATTATGGGTTAATAAATGTTTTTTATTGCACTGTTGTTACACAGGTGACATGTAAGGCATCTACTCAAAGAAGTAGAAGTAGGGCCAATATAGGCAATTGATTAAAGACAAGAAACAGTCTTGTACAGGGTCATTTTTAATTATATATATATATATATATATATATATATATATATATATATATATATGAAGAATATATATGTATATATATGTATGTATATATATGAAGAATATATATATGTATATATATGTATGTATATATATGAATAAATATATATATATGTATATATATATATATATATATATATATGTATGCATATATATGAAGAATATATATGTATGCATATATATGAAGAATATATATATATATATATATAAAGAATATATATATATGTATATATGTATATATGAAGAATATATATATGAAGAATATATATATCTATATATATATATATATATGAAGAATATATATATATATATATATATATATGAATAAATATAGTTTTAAGGTATGCTATATTTATGAAATAAAATGCTCAATATCAGCGATAGAGCATATGTAAATATAAAACTGAACATTGAAGTCAACACTCTAAGGTAACAGATTGTTTCAAGGCGCAATTATCAGGCTCACATATATTGGGTCTTTCTAAAGCTATTTATAAATATGGGCCAGAGGTGCATTGTGGGTAATCCTTTTATAGGTTATTTCAATGGGAGTGGTTTGTTTATTTATTTATTTGAGTAAATTTATATTGCTTGTTTTTATTTTTATATTTTTATTTGTTTATTCTTTTTGGTTTTCAATGTTTAATTTATTTATTTATTTGGATTTGTTATTTATTTTATTTATATATTGTTTGTTTTTATTTTATCTGTTCTAATGGTTGTAATAGTTTATTGTCTTTTATTTGCTTGGATTAAATTTTTTTTTTTTTTCAGTTTTCGATTTTTAAGTAACGTAGTAAACATTTGTTTTCAGGTCTGCATTTTGAGATGAGTTCAGATTGCTTATTTAATAGTTTGTTTTGGTCTGGGAGGTAATAATGCAGGTTTTGAATTAGTTGTTGTAGGCTGATGTTCTTTTCAATATTTTCTATGACATTTTTAGCGTGATTTGGGTTTTGCTTTTAATTTCCCAGATATACTTAGAAAGCATTGTGCTGTTCACATATTTACTATTTGTGAGAGAAGTTTTGTGTGCATAGTTTCTTTGTTTCCAGGGTCCTTCTGTTACTCCTATGTAAATTATCTGGTAATTTTATCATCGCTTGGAATTGTGGTGATACTGACCGAACAAAGCGAGAAACCGGATGTTGGCTCTCTCACAACAAAAAGGAAAATGAACAAAACTAGTCGTGCGCATCCGAGTTTGCACAGATGTTCCGGTCAAAAAATAAAAATTAATCAAATATCAAATTTCCATTTCACGAGCCTACACGAATTTTATTTACCAGCCAATGGGAAGCCCGAAATTAAATACAAGCGTGAAATTCAAAATGAGCTTTGGATATAAAAAGCGGAGACAAAAAGCATCATCAGACAGAAGGACTGATAGGATAGAGTTACCTGCCTCCCCTTGACTTAAGTCGAGCAGCTACTATGCTGAACTCTTTCCTTCTCCCTGTCTCAAAAGTACTTACTGACCTCAGGAGTGACCTCTTCAAAGACATTCCACACAAACCGACTTACTGACCTTAGAAGTGGCAACTTCAAAATGAACATTAATCACACTCCTGAGCCTTTTACCTTTTTCAGCATCATATTTTCCATGAACATTCTAACCTCTGTTAGACCTTTATTTCAAGCATTACTTTAATTGTAAAACATCAATTGATATGTGTGTATATATATATATATATATATATAAATGTTATTTTATACTCAAATTGCCTTTCTTGATTTGTAATCATTTTATGACTTATAGTAGGTTATCTTTCACAAGGTCAAATTCCATTAACCTGCAACAGTATACAATTACCCTTCACTAGAACGGAATCCTACTACAACTAGAAAAAGAATAAATAAGAGAAGATATACCCGCTATAGAATATAATATTGTTTTGTAAACAATTACCGTTTAAGGGACATTCATTCCTTATTCTGTACATACACATGGGTTTAATTTGTTCGGGTTGTTTGTTGATGGTTTTTCTGTTGTGCTTTTTTATTATTTGTGGTATGTTCTTGGTGCAACTGTAGCTGATTTTCACTGTGTTTTTCTTGAAAATAAAATAAAAATAAATAAATAACAAATCCAAATAAATAAACATCAAAAACTAAAAAGAATAAATAAATATAAAAATAAAAACAAGTAAAATAAATTTATCCAAATAAATAAATAAATGACTCTCGCCAAAATAAACTATAAAAGGATTACCCACAATGCACTACTGACCCCATACATATAAATAGCTGAGGAAAAACCCAACACACGTTGTCTGATGATTGCGCCTATCATGAAACAGTCTGTTGCCTCTGAGTGATGACTTCAATGTTCACTTTTATATATATATATATATATATATATATATATATATAGTGATGTAAATCAATAAATATAGATATGAGGAGGGTGTACATATAGTATCATTATTCAAGTGTTAATAAAACAGGACTCAATGTATAAACAGAGCTGTTTATATATATATATCTATATTAATAAATATACATATTATCCTACGTCTATGGCACGACTTGGAGTTTCATGTGTTATGCAATCATCAGGTGCATATTTCAAACTGACAGTTTAATAGATTTGAATTTAAGTTCACTTGATGTTCATGGGAATTAAATCTTATAAAGTTTAGTTACTGCTTTTTTAATAACAAGATTAAAAATTTAAATATTCTACAGTTACATGTGGATAAAAATTTTAATTTTCCCTACATTTTTATGTACATGTAATACTTAAATATTTATATTTTTAAGACTCATGATTTACGCACCTTTGATTTCTTCTCCCTGCATTTTATTATTTTTTGTTTTTATTTTAATTTAAAGGATGATTGCATAACGCATGAAACTCCAAGTCGCGCCATAAATGTAGAATAATACATATATATAAAATGAAATGATAATTCTCCTTAATGATATACATAAAAATTATATAATTCGCCATATCCCAGTATAAACAGAATTTCTTCCGTTAATTGCTCATTAGAAGTTTAGAGCAATAATTATTGAATCTGAAATATTAAAGTCCATTTCTAAACTCTAAAAGTTGACTAGGATACATATTGATCTATATGCATTTGTTTGTGGTTATGTATAATTCTATGAATGTAGCTATTGACACGAACATACACTGAAGTCAGTTTTCATTATATAAACACTTAAGAATATCATTCTATAAAAATATATGATTCCACAGATTCCAGAAAGATCAATTTTTGGCAATTCTCTTACACTGGGGCAGAAAATCCCAATGCTGAATTCTTTTTGAACATATTAAAAAATATCAAAAGCAGATTATAGAAATTCTGTAAAGGAGTGCATTCGTGTAGTGAGGCCATTATAGTGTTGGTAGTTCAAGGACAAAGAAGACTAAGTGACAATAATTCATAGTCCAAATCAACTCTTTGTACCCGGAGTAAAATGACATTGTGCTTTTTGCTCGAACAGTCCAAATGATGAGACAGATTTACTTTTTGGTTGGGGTGAGGGGTGGTTTTCTTGAGAGAAACAGAACCATGACCGAACCCTTATACAAATGGTTGTATTGCAGTCAAAAATATCCGCAATGTACACAGCAGTTTTAAATACAATTACTCACCACTCAACACATTTAGGTACAATGATCAGAAATTATACATATTGGTCTTTTATGGAAGAGTGGATTGTTATTCGATGAAAACATTTTGAAATGACAGTTGGTCAGATTTTGAATGGAATGTCTGTTTACTGAAATGAAAAAACAGCAGTCAGTGAATTTGGTTACATGTGGCAGACACAAGATGAAATGTCAGGTCGGAATTCCCAATGATTGCCCCAGAAACCTGTACAGGACAAACCTCCAGGTCCTTTCAGTCGGAAATCAGGCCCAGTTATCATAAAATCAGGTATCAGGTTTGAAAACTGAAATGAAATTGAAAGAATAACAGATGATGAGAGAAAAAAGAAATTCATTTAAACCATTAATGTATGCCATAAAAGCCAAAAATAATACAAAATTATAAAAATTAAAATCCAGTATTAATATAAAAATTAAAATCCAATAGTAATAAAAAAAAAATAGACGTAAATATAAAATATTAATAAAAAAAATAAAATAAAACTCCAGAATTAATTATAAGAATAAAAATAAACATTGTTTATTAATTATAAAAGTTAAAATGAAACTCCAGGAATAATTATAATAAAAAAAAAAAAAAAGATACACACAAAAAAAAAATAATTCAATATTAATTTAAAAAAAAATAATTTCATCCTAAGAAAGGCAGAACCACTGCGCAGAGTGTTACTGAGAGAGAAAAGATTACGCATCAGGGTATTGAAGATAAAAGATGAATGGGATTGAAGGAGATAGAAGATGGCAACTGATGCTGCATTTAAATTTTTCGAGATTGTAGCTATCAGGGAAAAAAATAAACAGAAGGGAATTCCACAGGGAGGAAGGATATTTGTTTTGTAATATTTACAAAAATGTGGCACATGGCAGAAAAAGAAGAGTGGGTAGAGGGTGGTCTTCAGTATCTATCCTATACCTAGTTAATCACATTCACGACCCAACCATGCTTAATTTCTCCTTTTGCCAAAAGAACTTGTTCATCTTCATAAAATCCTACAAACACCATAATACCACAAATTCACAGGGGAGCCTAAAAATGGGGTAACACCCATAAGATAAAAATTTATTTACAAGTAATTGTTTTATAAAATCTATATAAAAATACAATGATATGAAAATGTGAGGGGAGGGGATGAATATCTAAAAAAAATGAATATATGAATGACGTTTCAGTTGTTGTATGCTTTGCCCTTCTTCAGGTGCTAGGAGTTTTGAACTGAACCCTTTTATTTCAATCACTGAACAATTCACATTCCATGTGCAATGCACTTCTAGATGCCATGTAGTTATCTACTTTAACTCAAACATCAAGGTTATTTGTTCACCACAGCTGTAGCCAGATATTGAACTTACAAATCTTTGGGTGCAGTGACTGGAACTAACCACCGCTTTAACTCAAATAATAAGATATTATTTTAAAAACTCAAAATTATATGAAATACATAATTTTTTTTAAACTTTGGTGTCCTAATAATTATGACAGGTAATATATATATATATATATATACTACCGGCTTAATAATTATGGCCAGTAGTGTGTGTGTGCATATATATATATTCCTTCTATAAAAATGTTTTGATTTTTTCATATTCTCTCACATTCAATTTGTTTATGAATGATTATACTCCATTAGTTTGTGGGAAAAGATTTAAAAAAAAAAAATTTCAGTACTGAGTGAACATACAGACGCTAAAACAAAGTGGAAAAATAGGTTCCATTTTTCCTTTTATGAAAGAAGGCAAACTTCTTTAAACGTATTTGTCTCATAATTCTTTGGGTCAAGTCACTGGAACTAACCAACAATCAACTCAACTCACTAAGTTATTTGTTCACCACTGCTGTAGCCAGGTATTGAACTCACAATTCTTTGGATCAAGTCACTGGAACTAACCAACGCTTATATATCCACAATTTTTAGAAGAATCTGAAGAAGGCTGGAGCATGAAATGGCTGAAATGTCGTAAACATGGCAATAAAGATGAGGACAACAGTCTGAATAATGTAAATAATGAAAATACTACCTAATCTTAGAAGTAGAGACAAAAACATTTATTAGTTTTGTTAAATTATATCGCATAAGCCTCCTTTATAAATTACTTTCATAGTGAGCTGTGAGAATATTTTTGTGCACTTTTAAATTTTAAAATTTTTAAACTGTTTTTTTTTTATTTTTACAGAATTTCAAGTATTGATGGGTCTCGTTTCATTTTTAAGTTTTTAACATTTTTGAAGTAATGCAGAATGTTAACATTTTGATTATGTCATAATTTTCTCTTTGAGTTCCATGTGCTATCCATTTTAGCTGTTGCGACTCTTAGAAGTTCTCAAGTCATATTGTTTCTGTCATTTAGAATAGTTCTTTGTGATTTTTTAGCGAGATGTTTAATTCAAAGCCAAGTCTGGTATCAAATGTTCTACATGTTTCTTAGTAGACATACTTTTGTCTATTTGTGTTCTATGTCATTTTATTATAAAGAAAAAAACCAGGTGAGACTAACTGTAATATTAGAGTGCAAATAAAACAAAATTAATAAAATAAATACATAAAAAGAACTATAAAGTTTCAATGACAGCCTAGTGGATTAAAGTGTTGGTTCATGAATTTAGTGGTAATCGTGAGTTCAATACTTGGGCCAGGTACTGTCTGGTTAGTGGAAATGGGATGAGCAATAACTGATCAGTACTAAAAACAGAATGAAACAAGATTTCCATAGATATGATTAGTGGAATGAGAGCAATCTACACCCATAGATCAAAATAAAGGGTTCAGTTGAAAATTTCATGAGGTTAATCAAGTCAAGAAGCACCTGATGAATATAGGAAGACACAATGATGAAAATGTTGAGTTAAAAACAACAAATAAAAGGAGAATAGTCTGAGTATAAATTAACTCCTCATTTCAGAAATCTAGACAGTAATGTGGTAACAACAACAAAGACGTGGACAACAGTCTGAGTATAAATAATGATAACTCCTTATCCCGGAAATCCAGACAGAAATCTGATAATAACAACAAAGATGAGGAAATTAGCACAAAAGATCTAAAATTCAATGATTACACTATAATGATTCAGACAATAACAACACAATATACTTTTATACTTACTGGTGATCGGCTCATGGGTGGTATGGTCGGGGTGGCCAAACTGATGACATCAAGGAGGGCATTCTGGGAATTCCCAAAGAGCAGAAGTGCAAGATGTTTCTTACCATTTGGGGCCAAAGAGAGTACACCTGTTTGACGATGTCTGAAATGGCATTTCTCTAAAACGAGACGGTCATCTATAAAAGGAATAATAAATAATATCAGGTTATACGATAATTATTGCAACATGGAATGGTTTTTATATTATATAATTAAACACAAAATATATTTTTTATAAATTTTGCAAACTAGAAAAAGTGAGTTTTTATTTATAAATTTATAAAAAAATATATTAGAGTTGAATGATCCAAATTAGAAAAAGTGAGTTTTTAACCTTTTTTAAAAAATCAATTCACCAAGGTAGGACCACCACTGATGCACAGGGGCTTTCAGTGAGAGAAAAAACAAGGTACAGGGAATGTCAGATAGAAGATGGCAAATGATGTTGCATTTAAACTTTTGAAGATTGTATCAGGAAAGGAAGCAAATGACTGAATTCTGACTGAAGCAAATCAGATTATTCAGATTAAACTAACCTCGAGGTTTTATTTATTTTTTCTAGTTCAACCCTTTTGCACTAAGACGTTTATCTGGCTGTCCAAGGTATGTTTGCATGCCAGAAAGCAGAAAAATCTCTTTAAATAATTTGTTGCATGTATAATTACCATTCCTTCTTTCAAATAAATTCTAGACTAATAAATATATCTTTTCAGATTTTTCCCCCAAAAAGTTTATTAGATTCTGTTATAACTCATTTCTAGCAGTTGTGATATGATAACTTGCTTAGGTTACTCGCTGTGACTCATGTATGGGAAATATTCTTGTCTGAAATCCAGCAGGCTTTTTTGACTCACTTGGAGCTTTTTATTTACGGTGTCTGGACAAGTTCATATTTGGTTCATATCAGTAATATCAAAGTATTTTAACATATCTCGTGTCCTTTTCTGCTCATCTCACTAGCAATACTTTGTTTTTGTTTCCTCTTTTACAATCATATGTAGTATAACACACCATGTTTAATAATTTCACACTTCATGATCCTTTATTAAGATCCCCTGTTTATTGCATATTGAAAAAGATTCTGACCCTCACTTTAACCCTGATTATCAATACCAATTCTATTAGACATGTAAGAGTATGTATAAATAAAAATCTGGTCCTGGGTATGATGATAAACTTTGAGGAGCATAATTGCTGCTGTTCCCAGGTGCACCCTGATCCAAGGTGGTAGCACCTGTCAGGGTTCCAGCTATGGGCAAATAACGTAAGTGATGTCCTAAATATGACATTAAACTGCTTAAGTTGGGTAAGAGTCTTTAGCTTTGTCTAAGAAAAAGAAATCTCTGAAATAAAACCTCTGTGTAGAAAAGAGTAGGCTGAACTCTTTAATGATGGTGACTTGATAAAAAACACTAAATTTCCAGTCTCCTAAACTGGTTGGTATTAGTATGGGTGTACATCTATAAAACTCACTCTAATATTTCATGATGGTTCAATTACATATGATAAGTAGACCATGTAAAACATGGACACAGCTTATCAAAGATGATTTAAGGAAGTTGAGATTAAAGCCAGGCCTTACACAAAATCTGGTGGCCTAGGAAAGAGTCATGAAGAAAACCCGTCCAACTCATGCAAGCATTGAAATGGACATTAAACAATGATGATGATGATTAAAGTATAATTTCTGTGAATTAAAGGTGATAGATTTGTGTAAATGATTTTGTAAGAATTTTCCTTCAAACAGAAAGTCTCTTAAATCTATTTTAATGATCTGAAATCCACTGCTTAAGAATAAATTACAATTTCAGTTTTAAGGAAAAAACAAGTTCCAGAAATATTATTTTATTTTACTTACCTTGAATCTTGATAGGTATAAAACTCAAGAAACTTGAAGTCAAACTATTTTCTTTCGGTCCACCAATGATGATAACATTTTTATTTTCTGAAATGAAAACAAAAGTACAAACATTTTCCAAAGATTATAATGTAATTTTTATCCCACAAGTTATTCAGACAGATATCAACATATTTATTCTTTTATCATATTTCATTTGATTTGTTCCTTGGCCTTCCTAACCTTATTTGAAATGCTGAGATATTTATTGTCATTTACCAGAAGTCATTTTGACTAATGTTTTCATCCTTATTAGTTTTATCACTAGATTTTAATCTGTTTCTTTCAGCCTATTTCTACTGTCTGAATTTCTGATAAATTTTTAATCAATATTTCATATAAAAATGGTTGCAGGGGCTGATGTTCTAGCCCAGGTAAAAGTCAAGATTTCAAATCCTGATTTTCAAAGTTGGCACGTCATCACTACAGGAAAACCACAGTGTACCAAGCTTCCTCACCCGAATTCAGCCAATCTAAACGTATATGTGTCATAATGAGAATAACACATTGAAACATGTAATTAATATACAGTACTGTGCAAAAGTATTAGGACAAGAACTATTTTATCTTTTATGAGGCATCAAAATAAAGTTTAAAATCACCCCTCTCCTAACACTTTTACACACTGCCAGTAGTGTGAAAAAGTATTAGGACAGGGGTGATTTTCCTAAAAATCTCACTGAAATTCAAATACAGGGTGAAAAGCCAAGTAAATATAATAAATATTGATTATTTAAAACTAGGTGTAAAAGAAATATATTAAAAAGAAGTTATATTTAATTTTTCCTATTTTCTATTAAACAAGTTATTTTGAAATTACTCTATTGAACATCTATGGGATATTTTGGATAAAAAAATTGATAAATTTAATGTTACTTTGCAAGACACACTTTGGGAACAAATACAAGATTCTATTAGATACATTGAAGAAGTTTGTGATGTCAATGCCTGACAGAATGAAGGCTGTGATCAAAGGAAAAGGCTATTATACTAAATATTAAATTTATTTTGTAACAAGTATTTTTCTTGTTGAAGCATTTGTTGAGTAAATCAAATAAAATTACTTTAATTAAATTGTTTATTTTGTCAATATGCCTCATAAAAGATGAAACAGTTCTTGTCCTAATACTTTTGCCCAGTACTGTACATTAGTGACTTACTTATTTTTTCCAAGGATATGTCTGCATCCCTGACAATGGGAGCTTGTGTGTCTGAAGTGATCCAGAAAAGATTTGCCACATAAACAGCCAAGTGTAGTAGCAACTGATTCATATGAGCTGAGCCCTGTGTTCCTGTCAAAAAGAAACAATTAGAAACTTTCAGAATAAAAGAAAATAAAAAACAATAAAATTACTTTGGAAAAAAATCATGGAACAGGAGAAAATAACAATCAATATTATCATTCTGTTTATTTATTTCTGTATTTGAATTCATGTTTTCATGGTAAATATTCTTCTTGTTTACAAATTTTTTGGACCAATGTTTACCTATAGGGTCAAGTATAAATGCTACCAATGTCTACCTCTAAACTCAAGCATAAATGTGATTAGTGTTTACTTCCTGACTTAAGGATAAATACAGCCTATTTTCACCTCTAGATCTAAATCTAAATCTAATCTAATCTAAACTTATTTATAAATGGAACTGTGTATGTGTGTGTGTGTGTGTGTGTGTGTGTCCATTACCTATAGACTCTGAAACGGCTGAACCGATTTTCTTGAAAATTTGTACAGTTGTACTATAAGCGTTTGCAAGTGTTCTTAGCTAGGTTTTGTGTTGAGGTACCCTCGATAAATATCGAAAATCGATAATCAAAAAAATCGGGTTATAGAAGGAGTGGTCCGATTTTAATCAAATTTGATACACTCATAGACAAAGATATAAGAAACGATATTCAAAAGTTTCAAGGCTGAAGTTCTTACAATAGTGCAGAAAATCGATAATATATATATATATATATATATATATATTGTGTGTATTTTGGCAGCATTTTTTCATTAATGCAGGTTTCATTGAATAGTATAGACAAGTTTTGTCTATTAATTTTGTGTAGGATCCATTCATACCGTCTGATATACTTGATGGTGATGTCGTTGAAAGACAACAAAAAATCACAGTATTTGTTGAATTTTTTATCGGGTCTAAGCTTTATATATATAAAAGGCAAGATGTTTGTGTGTGTGTCTGTTTATCTGTCTGTATTTTTTATTTTAGTTTTTGCTTCAGGTTTGGCTCCAAGTAGATATAATTGTAGTTCTTAGTCTCAGCCATGATACCATTTACTCAGAGGACTTATTTAGCCTTCAAAATTCAGTTTACGATGAAAAAAACTTATTTGATATCGATACCAGGAAATCCAAATTTGACTTACATCCATTCATTTTTCTTTCAGTCTACGGTTTTGCTTTAACTGGAAACAACTATTGCTTTTTAGTCTTTTGTGCCAATGTCCAAAGAGTCTGAGCTCCAGGACCATGGATTAGTTTTAAAGCTTTCATTACACCCGAGCAATGTCATACTATTCTACTAGTTCATAAATAAACATGACATTTACTTCTAAACCCATCTGTATATAGTGGAAACAAACTGCAGACTGAGCAGCTAATTGCTACTCAAAATGGTAACTAAAGCAGTCAGTCAGAGATAATATTGCTTCATGTGTGCTCTCTGCAGAAAAATAGCACTTGGCTGCCGTGCGAGGACATCTGGTTAAGAAGAAAGAAAGTGTTTACCAACTTTCCCAAGAGATAATTTGGACTGTGAACTGAGCGATGTTAGTTATGAAAATGATCCTTTTTTCTAGCCAAATAGTAATGTTTTAGGTGCCATAAAAACAAGCATATTTTCTGAAGAGGCAGTTTTTCTTTTGTTTTTTTTATATAATCATTTCACCCCAAGCAAAGCAGTACTGCCACTGGTGTGCAGGGGTTACACGAGGAGGAGAGCAGAAAAAAAGGAAAATAGGGTACTCGAGTTGCTGGAGAATGGATAAGAGAAAGATGGGAATCAAGGAGATAGAAGATGGCAAGTGACATTGCACTTAAACTTTTGGAGATTGTAGCTGTCAGAGAAGCAATTATGCAAAAGGGAGTTCCATAGGTGGGAAGTGTGAGAAAAGAAACTGATACAGTAGAAATGATGGTTACATTTGACTGTTTTTACTGTAAAAGAGTGGGATTTAGTTGCAAATCTAGTAGCTTGAGTAATTCGTGTAGGCAGGGCAGCAGGGGATAAGCCTGTCAGAACAGAAGCTGTGAAAATATTTGTAGTAAAGACAGTCGGTGAGAAAGTGATTGAAGTCAAGCTGCCAATTCGGAATTGATTACATTCCAGATCCTTCTTTGGATTTTGTTAAGAACCCTGAGATGAACAGCAGAGGCACCCTACCAAATATGGCAACAGTATTCAAACTTCCTGGCCTGACACAGTGACCTGACCTTGCTAGCAGTAGATGTAGCTATTGATTTGATGTCGTCGTTCCACTTGAAGACGGCTGAGAGAGTGAGGCTAAGGAGGCTGTTAGTGTTACCCAGCGTCATTTGAAATTTGTTCATCCTTGTTTGTGCTTACGGTGTCTTAGCTGTGTTTGTTCCAACATGTAAGTCTTGTCTATGCTCTACCCATCATGATCCAGTGTTTGGTTCCTTCAGTGTTTGATTTCGGTACTGCTGATTCTTACCGTCCTCTTTGCTAGCAGACATCTCCAACCAATAAGAAAATCCTACAATATACATGACCAATTTTTACCTCAAACTGGAAAGAAATTACAGGCATGAACCTAAAGTAAAGCCAAAATATTTACAGAGAAATCAAGGCAGCAAAAGTTCTGCTTGAGTCAGATCCATCATGGCAAATGTGGGTGGGTCGGGAGCAGGTACTGAGACAATCTTTTTTAATTGTGAAGACTAAAGGATGTCACCAGAAGAGATTTGACAAAAACTGCTTGGAGAAGTGCTTCAAATGATGAATAAAAAGAACATCATACATACAACATGGGAGTAATGAGGAAAATAGGACAAGTGAAAATACTAGGACACAATGAGGAAAGAGGTTTGGAGAATTTGACACTCATAGGAGATACAGAAGATATACTGACAAACAACATTCGTTAGTTCCATCAGTTCAGACCTTCACAGCTAAGACCTGTCATATCACGCACACTGGAACGACCCATCCCCATATTCTCTAAGACTATTTCAATGGCAGATATTCTGACGAACAACATTAGTTCCATCAGTTCAGACCTTCACGGCTAAGACCTGCCATATCACGCACACTGGAATGACCCATCCTCATATTCTCTAAGACTATTTCAATGGCAGATATTCTGACGAACAACATTAGTTCCATCAGTTCAGACCTTCACGGCTAAGACCAGCCATATCACATACACCGGAACAACCCCTCCCGAGATTCTCTAAGACAATTAAAGGAGAGCAGATTAGTAGTGAGGGGAGCATTAAAATTAAGAAACCTTTTGTTGCCCCAGTTAGATTGGAGGTCATCTATAATATCAGCTGTCATATTCACTTTATCGAACCTATTAGACTTACCATTAAAGGAGAAGTAAATGTCATTCGCAGAGATACCAAGTCAAGAACTGATAGCATCAGAAAGGTTGTTGATAAAAATTAAGAATGAAGTAGGTCGGAGGATAGAGCCATGCAGAATACTGGAATTAATTTGAATAGTGGTCATTCAAGGCAACCTTCTTTTCCTGATTTGATAAGAAAGACCGAACTAAATGAAACATCTGGCCTGAAACACCAGGATCCTTAAACTCGTGAAGAAAACTATGATGTCAAACCTTGTCGAGATATTTAAGGCAACAGCACAAGTGTTACCATTTTTATATAAAGCTTGAAGGACACTTTCAGTAATAATCATTAATACACTGACAGTTTACTTAGAGAAACAAAAGTCATATTGCTTGTTTAAAAAACCCTGTTAGGTGAAATGCTTAACCAATTCAGAGTTGATTAGAGCCTTGAGCACATTGAGTAAGATTTTTTAAGACAAGATGAAAAAAGTTTGTTCTTGTTGTTAAGCCTAATGTTGTTTTTTGTTATTGCTTCTGAATTTTCTTTTTCTCGTACCAGAAAATCTCAATGATCCGTTTTATCTTAAAACTGCATTTTATATAATCATCTCTTTCACTGATTGTAGATATAAGAGCAAATACTTACCTGCAATGATTACAAATGGTTTCTCGGCAACCCTTCGTGCAGGGCCATAGTTATGAGGTCCCCGTTCTAGTTTCAGGTCCCCTGGACATGTGTTCCACTCACCTAGTCAATAAAAGATAGACTAAGGATAAGAATAATTTTTTGGACATGAGATCAATTTTGAAACTTGAAAGTTATGGAAAAAAACAATTCAAGCAGAATAATTGTTTCCTATTTATACAAAATAATCAAATTTAAATGAAAATTTAAATAATAAATTTAATAAAATTTAAATAATGCTGAAGGACTCTGGATTTTTTCAGGTTTACACTCTATTATAAAAATAATTGCATGTTGTGATGATGCAATGAATACTAGTCGAAATGACAAATCAGAGAGCCAAGTTCAAATTCCAGTCAAATTTGTTTCATTCACTTACACGCAAATAGCCTCGAGAAAGGTATTAATCTATCTCTTCTCCAGCTATGGGTTAAATAGCAGGACAGTTCCCAGATTACAGATTGGGTTCTATAGCCTTAGTGTGCAACCAGTCTACTGCATAAAGTAATGGCAACCTATTGCAGGAAAATCTTCTGCCTAGTCAGTCATGGATTGCAAGAGACATGGTCGCCCAAGTGTGTATCATGAATGGTAATTAACTAACTGATAAAAATAATTAAACTGAACAGTTTTTACAGCTTGCATTTCATTTTCACTCTTTTTTAAGATGTTTTTTTTTCATTTATAGTCAGGGTTAGGTTATTACCTTTAGGGACCCCTGTATGTGGCATGTATTTTCACTTATGCACAAATACCTTTTGGAAAGGTATTAATCCATCTTTTCTCCCTTCAGCTATAGGTTGAATAGCAGGACAGATTGGATTCTGTAGCTTTGGATGGCAACCAGTCTACTGCAGAATGAAATGACAGCCTACTGTGGGAAAATCTTATGCCTAATCAGTCATGGATTGAAAGAGACATAATCACTCAAGCGTGTATCACATGTGGTACTTAACTGACTGACTATATGTGGCATCCGGTCTTGAAAGAACCCCTGGATCTGAAAGTGATGCTTCAGCTGCTGATAGTGGTGCAGCATCTGTTATGGCTGTACAGGCCCACACAGGAGTGAAATTGTCAATTGCAATGAATGCATGTTGAAGACACTCTCCCTTGATGCCAGCATGTCTTATTTCTGTTGCACACACACTTCTCTCTGGCAGCAAGCCTCCGTTTCTCCTCTCCTTGCTCCAGACATTGGTATAAATCCTGTCTCCAGCATAAGTGATCATTGGCAACATCCTTCCATCTCTCAATGTCTGCTGCCCTCATGTACCTTTTTTCAGATGTCCTTGAAGTCACTCTCATGCTATATTGTCATTGGTCTGTTGATACAGAAGGATTTCAGAATCCACCCATCCAGTATACAGAGTCAGTGCTGTTCGAGAAGAGCATATAGGCTGGGTAACTGGGCACAGGTGAGAGCTACACCACTGGTGAACCAGTCATAACACTTGATGCCAAGAATGCACTTCAGACAGTGCAAATGAAAGATGCTGAGGCTAATGAAACTACAGGGCCTATCTAACCTGCACCCATCTGAAATACTTACTTTTGATATATTTGGCAATATTTACACAGCTTGAATTAAACTTATTGCAAATTCTTTAAATAAACTAAAATCATTATCTGTTGTGTGCCAATAAAAATATTATTGAAGAAATACCACTATTTTACTATCTATTGCAAACCAAATTAGTACAGATTTCAACACAACTGTAGCAAAACAACAGATTTTTTTTATAACCAGCATTTTAACCAAGCTTCAGGTGTCCTAGGCTGCTTTACTAGCCTATAGGATAATTCAATCCTATTTATAATTAATCTATTTGTTTAAGAGTTAAGGACATATATTTCTAATTAACAGAAAAAAAATATGCTAATACATCAATTCATGAACAAGAAAAAAAAATTAAAATACTTGTTTATTTTTTTAATCAACTTAAATATTTAGTTGGTAATTGACATCAATCTTAAATGTGGATAGTTCATATCTATGACAATAATATTACCAAATTAAATCAAATGCAATTTTTGGTTAATGATTTTTTTTCAATTTAATTTAGACTACAGATATAGCTTACTTTTGATCATGTCATTCCAAAATAAATGGCCAGAAAAATAGTTGAAAAATATTTGGATTTTGTGCATAATATGAATCTCTAACATTTAAAAATCTATCTTCTATCTATATATAAAATTCTGTAATTTCCATTTGTTTGTCTGTCATATTCTGGCGGCACTCCCACATTTTTTAAAAACATCTGGAAGATAAAGCTTAACCAGCATTGTTTTAAGACTGATTCAGCTTATATTGCAATTTTAGGAATAAAAAATATTTCAACTGTAAAAGAATGGAACATAAAAGCACACATTGCACACATAAAGACAATAAAATAAGAAAATTAAAATCCAATGAGGTAAAAGATGGAATAACCAGAAAATTTGTTACTGTTAAAATAAGTAATAAAAATATAAAAATGCAACTT
Organism: Ascarosepion bandense; assembly: GCA_037127315.1. Classification (NCBI taxonomy): domain Eukaryota; kingdom Metazoa; phylum Mollusca; class Cephalopoda; order Sepiida; family Sepiidae; genus Ascarosepion; species Ascarosepion bandense. The sequence continues at coordinate 1,638,577 of JBBBDQ010001761.1, read as the reverse complement.
GACATGGGTTCAGATTTAGCTATCATAAATTTTCATACGTGGAAGAAGTTGGGGAAACCAACTTTAATAAAAACAAAAAAAATTGCAAGGTCCATGATGGGAGAAAAAATACAATTTATTGGAGAATTTGTTAAAAACGTCACATTAAATAAAAAAATGCAAAAAACTAAACTATTTGTCATAGAAAATACCACGAACTTACTTGGTACAAATTGGATAACAGAATAAGAATAAGATAAAGCTTAACCAACATTGTTTTAAGACTGATTCAGCTTAAAAAGCAACAAAAAACAAGCATTCTGCCACACAGATCAACTAAGACAAGCTTAGTACCCAGTCATTGTGTATGCGAGGGCTGGGTAAATTTTGACCCTTGGTCTGAGTGTATGCACTCGGCCTCCACACATTAAAAAACCAACCTTGTACCCCAACTTATCCAGTAGGGAAGCGGGGTAAATTTTGACCGGCTAAGACAAGCTCAGTATCCAGTCATCACATTTGCAGGGGGTGGTTAAATTTTGACACTTCTAGCTTATTACAATAAAGTTAACATTATTTTTTTTAATTAAAGTTTTATTAATCAACATACAAAATACTCCCACTATTTTAAAAACAATTTAATGATTAAACTAATTTATACTTTTTTAATAAAATGCAATATTGTTTTTTTGCATTTCTTTAAGTTTTTATATACAAGAATCCAGTTTCCAGTTCATTCTGCATTTGTGAGAACTATAAACAAATCATAATGCCAAACGCTTTAAAAAGTTGAAATTTGGCTCTAAAAAGGATTTACATGTGAACAACAGTATGTTGTGTGCTCAAGAGTAAGAAATCCTAAAAATTTATTCTTTGCTGTTAAAAAAACAAAAACAGAAATTTAAAAAAAAAAAATTGTTTACAATGAATTCCTCAAAAATTAAATAAAATGAAAGAAATTATTTAATTGTGAAGTACAGTTTTTGTCAAAGTATTTTCCAAACTTACTCAAATTTCATCAATTGGTTTGAGAAATTGAACAAAATATTGAGTTTGTAAATCTCAACAAAAAACGTTTGTGATAACTTCAACAATACTAAATATTTGTGAGGATTTCAACATATGTCAACGTGTTGCAAAATAATTCTAGTCTTGAAAAAAAGGAGTGTATTATACATGAAAAATTACAGTAATTTAAACATAAAAAACAGGAAGATCAAAATACACAAATGACAGTTTCTGCAAGAATGAAAATGCTTGTGTAGAAGGTATGATAGCTGATTTGTTTCAATGGCCTTAAAATAGCAAGACCTTTAACTAGAGAAAAAAAGAATAAACACAAACATGGATTTATGGAAGAAACAATGACAACTGCTTATTAAGTCGAACACTGGCAGTGTGAAAAAGAAAAAGATTGAGTCTTTGCCAGAGCAATTAGTGGGTTGTGAGGAACGGCAAGCATTGATATATTTCACGCATATAAGCTTTTCGGGAGCATATTTGGTTTTAGTATGAAAAACTTGTATTTACATATAAAATTATCTATTGGTGGGGTGTTCTTGTCTCAAATTCTTTGTCTGGGAGTAGTGAGTAGAATTTTACAGTATTGGTGTGTTGAGTAGATGTGTCATTCTTGGTCTGTCGATGTGGTTGCTTCTCCTCTGTCACTATACCACTATCTGTTTAAATGCAGATTTTCCTCTGCTTATATTGGTAGGGATAGGCTTAAATAGAACACAGTTTTAGATTCTCAAATCTCCATTTGATTGGCCAACATTATATCCTTTATTCTGATTTGGCACTATTCAGTACTACGAAAGAAAGGGCTGTAAACCTCCTCTTTCTATTTTTGGCTCTAACTCATAGGATGTTGTCGGTACAAGACATTGTTCAAGTTTCCACTGGGGAGACACTTCCCAGGCAGCTGACTACTTTCAACCTAACCACATAATGCACACTCACTGCACTAATTCCATAAATCCTTTTCTTTCCTATTTTCTGAGTTGTATATCAATATACATGCATTGTGGTGCAGTAGATATCGGCTTGGAATGAGAAATCAGAGAATCAAGTTCAAATTCTAGTTAAATTCGTTGCATTCACTTACACGCAAATACCCTTAAGAAAAGTATGAATCTATTGCTTCTCTCTCCAGCTATGTGTTACATATTGAGACAGATTTGGTCCTATAGCCTTGGTTGGCAACCAGTCTACCACAGAAAGTAATGGCAATTAATGGCAGGAAAATTTTCTGCCCAGTCAGTCATGTACCTTTTGAGACATGATTGCCCAAACATATCTCACATATAGTAGTTAACTGACATCAGTATACAAACTAATATATTTTTCACTCTTTTCATGTTGTTCTTTGTAAAAATATTTATGAAAAATCTTCCATCCATTGAATTTGTTTCATTGAAAGTGTTGCGCGTCAATGACAATATATAGCCCCTCTCCACTATTGTTCGAACTATTGTCCTCATCTTTATTGCCATGCTTATAACATCTCAGCCATTGTATACTCTGTATTTCTTCAGGTGCTAGGAATTTTGAAAGGTTCCCTTTGCTACAATCACTGGGATATATCATTCTCATTACATGTGATTCCACTTTTGGTAGCCATGTAGTTATCTCCCTTCAACTTAACTCACTAAGTTATTTGTTCACCACTGCCTGATATTGAACTCACAACTGTTTGGATCAAGTCATTTGAACTGACCAATACCTTGAAGATGCATGGCCCAGTGGCTATAGACAAACTCAATATTTACCAAACATAAACAAAACACTAAATATCTGAGTTTCAAATTTACTCTAGACCTCAAGTGAAAAGTCTGACTGATAAGCAGCTCTGCTCTAACCTAGATTCTGTTGTTAACTGGAGCAAGGAATGGCTTGTTAATTTTAATGTCTCCAAAACAAAACTGCTCTCTATTAATTATCTGAGAGAAACCTTTCTGTCTACCATCAGTATGACTGATGTTAACCTCCAGGAAAGTAACTCATTAACATTTTCCACTGACATGAAGTGAGAAGAATATAATGAATCAATTGCTGGGTCTGCTACTGGTAATGTTGTTACAATGTGTCATGCTAAACAGTTTTTCTCATCCAAATCTATCTTACATATTTATAAATCTACCATTCATACATGCTTAGAGTATTACTGCTACATATGGTCTGGTTCTCCTGTTATATATTTAGAGATCCTTTATAAAATCCAAAGAACAATCTGCAATGTTATTGGTCCTGAAATGATATCTCGGTTTCAGTCACTTTCCTGCCACTATAACGTAGCCTCTCTGTGCCTTTTCTATAAATATTTTCAGAGTAATTGTTCTTATAAGCTCTCCTCTATGGTACCTTGAGTTAATGAATTTCAGCACTGTACTAGATTGGTAGTAAGGTCTCATCATTTTACAAATGAAATGACTAGATGTAACCACAAGTTCTATGCTAACAGTTTCTTCCCTTGCACTTTTCACTCGTGGAATTCATTTCCAGCTTCTTGCTTCCCTGTCAAGTTTGGTGTTAAAAAATTTAAATGCAATGTCAATCATCATCTACTGTCCTATCAATTTCTGTTCTTGCTTCATATTAATGTCTTCTTTTTTTTGCATTTTTTTACACTCAGTAACCTCTTCCCCAACTTCTTAGTGACTTTGCTCGGGGTGAAAGGATTAAAACAAAAACTATATGATCCATAATTGAAGATGCTGGAAAAAAGATCAGCACATTCTACCACTCTAGGAAGTACTTGAGTACTCATGCCATGCTGTATCTTTAAAAGATTTAGACCCAGAATGGAGTATTGCTATCTAGGCTGGAGCTGCACTCTCTTCATTTTTCAGTTTTGACAAAGTTGAAAATCATCAACACAGTTTTGTTAGGAAAGATTTCTTTTCCACTCAACAGCCTCTTTCCCACAAATGCAACTTTGCAAGCACATCACTAATCCGTCACCGTTTCCATGGTAAATATTCAGATTAGATCCATTCTATTGTTTCACCAGTTCAGATCTTTACGGCTAGGACACACCTTACCAATTTCATGGAGTCAAATTGCCCACATTTTCTACATATTCTAAATGTAATGAGAAAATCCCACTCAAATAGCTTTTTACCCAACACCTGCTACTTTACAGAACAGACTCTCACATGGATGCTTCCCTGAACTATACAATCTTAACCTCTTCAAATCAAAGATCAATTATTAACCGTCTTCCTTATCTCCATCATCTACACTTCTTTTTTCATTCATATCACACACCTCATTCCTCGTAATCACTTTGACAGTGTTCTTTTGGGTGACTTTTGAACCTTATATTGTGTGAAGAATTGTATACTTAAAAAAGGTTGTACCACTTGTCTACTGAGAATTGGGAGTTCACTGAATAGATGAAAAAGACAGTTCTAACAAAATACAATATATGCCTTCTCTGAAGTTAACTTTAAGATTGGTGGGAAGGGTGGCCAACTTAAAACAAAAAGAAAAAAAAAATACCTGCTCAAAGTGACTCACCCTTTTCCAGGCAGATTAACCAATTTCCAGGAGATGCTATCATTTTCTGCACAAATTCAGGAGGCACTACAAAATCATTATCCACCTGTAAAACAAGTAAAAGTTGTTTTGGTTTCATAAAACATTTTTTTTTAAAATTAGTATGAATAAATAAAAAAAATGACCAGTGAAGATCTCCTTTGATGAAATATAAAATTGGAAACATTCGTTTAGGGTCAATCCCTCCTCCAACTCCTCCTATTTGAGCAGCACTTTCATTATATAGCTTCTTCTGTTCTACACTATTTCATGCATTCTCCTTGTCAGAGTTCACATTTTGGATAGATGGAAGGGATTCAGCACAGAAAAAACATTTGGCAGAGGGAAATGTTTATAAAATTAAAATAGAATTTTTTTTATTTTGGACATTGTTGGCTTTGGACATTTTCTTATCTTTTTTTTTAATGGTTTATTGAAAAGCATGTTTGCTCATATGTTCTGCCATTTTTTGAGCAACTTCATAATTCCATCCACCCAGAATATTTTAACTGTTTTTTCTTTTTTTTACCAAAGAACTGCTCTAGTTGTATCTGCTGTCACCAAGAGAATTGAATTTATTATAAAAGAATTCTGAGGACCAGAATAAATTGTAATCAGAAGGGGCAATGTCTCTTGAATATGACAAATGAGAGAACATTTTTGGCTGAGCCCCAAAGAAACATAGAATCTTGTGATACCCTAAGAGAATATGTTACTCTTTCTGTTAACTCATTCTACATATTATTTATATTATTTTTGGTCAGTCATAATAAAAATCTCGAGGTAACAGAAATGTGGATCTACACACGGATGCTGAGAATATCATGAACATGGGAGGGATGACAGTTTTAGAGAAAATGAAAACAGAAAAAACACTTATACTTAACATCAGAAATTTGAAATTGTTGAAATTTCAAGGGTACATAATGAGGAAAGATGGCTTTGAAAATTTAAGACATCATCAATAATGCTATTATTATTCTGAAGAAGTCATTTCAAAAGATGAAACATGTAACAAAGGAGTTGTTTTCCTATTTTGCCATTAAATTTCCCCAATTACTCTGATATTTGTATGACATATCTTCCATAAAGAAGAAATTACCAACCCAGAGTATTTTGATGTAGCAGTGACTTGCTTAAGCAATCCAAACCGACCAGAGTTGGGTGTATGTTTTGTAAGGGAGTGTGATGACGGTGAATTGGTGAGTGTTGGTCAGATGGAGAATCAGACAGCACTTTGTGGCAAACAGAATTGGTGTTGCTTGTAGCCATTCATATTTACTGTGCTGAGCGCTCATTGGCTGAGTGGTAGCCAGGTCGAGTGCATAAAACATGGTATGCTCATTTTGAGGGTGGGGAGTCATTGTTATTCGAGTCATTGATCACGTGAGAATAGCGTTTTGGAGATTAAGACAAGATGTGTGAATTTAGTTTGCCTGTTTAGAATACTTTCCTGTGTTTGCTTCCTTTTTTTCTTTTTTCAGCATTTGATAAGACCACAACTATAAGAAGACGGAGCAAGAACTAGTAATAAAATAATATTGGTTCTCCTATCTGGCATTAAATGCAGGACAATCTCCTTACAGATGAAGAAGAAACTTGACGCAACAGAAATGTTCTCCAGGAGGAGGCTAAGAATACCATGAACCGAATATGTGAGCAACAACAATGTTTTAGAAGAAATGGAAACAAAAAGGCACTTATAATTAGAAAGAGAGAGTCAAAATTTCTAGGGAACATAATGAGAAAAGAAGGCTTGAAAAATTTGACACTCACAGGAAAAATTCAAGGCAAGAGGAACAGAGGAAAACAACACATAAACTACTTAGCAAACTTATGTAAATGGATAGCGAAACAAGGTTTAGGAGAGATAACAAAAAAACAAAATTCATTAAGAGCTACAAAGGACAGGAAATTGTGGAGAGTCATGATCATCAACATCCTGAATAGACACTTCACATAGAAATAGAAGAATGAGCTTGTGCAAATGGATGGTGGACCAAGATTTAGGCGAGATAACAGAAAGACAAAATTTATTAAGAGCTACAGAGGTCAGGAAATTGTGGAGAGCCACTGAAGGCAAGAGGGACAGATAAATACAGTATATAACCAACCTATCAAGCTCTACTAAATGATTGACTGATTTATTTTTTATGACTTATCAAGTTTTTACAGGATACTCAAAGCATTTTTTTTTAGATAATTAGGATTTACTGATGCTGGTCCTACTAATTAATCTATATTTGGGGAGAGAAGTGGTAAATTCATAACATCCTAAAGCTCTTTGCACAAGAGAGAATATAATGAACCCGATTGAAATTGAAATTTGGTTCTCCAATTTCCAATTCTGAGCCATTATCCATCACGCCACCCACACATTCACCTGGTATTCTCAAGCAGCCATCCTTGTTGGTACTGACCAGGCTCAATGTTGTTTAACAGGTGATTGTACAAGGACTGGTGTTTTGAGATGATATGAGTGTAAGCCTTGTGTAAATGGATGGCTGAACAGGGCAAGAGAGATAGCAAAAAGACAAACTTTAGTAGGAGCAATAAAAGACAGGAAGTTGTGGAGAGCTGTAATCGCTAATACCCTGAAGGGGCAAGGCACATAAAAGAAGAATGTCATCGTAATTTCCGTCTGATTTTCTGGGATAAGAAGTTATAATCATTTACGTTATTTTAACGAGGTGCTGGGGGTGGAAATAAAACAAACATCTAATGAAAACCTTTCCTTCACAAAAATTAGGCGCTGAGCCAAGAAGAAGAAAAGAAAATAATGAGTTGATGTGAAATTCTTTTTGATATAAAATGAAGAGAAAAATTCAATTAATCAGAGAAATGTCTGAGGTCATGTGAAAGGTTTTGTTTCAGTTCCTCGTGACCAGGGTTGAAGTACTCACTAATGTAAAATTACTCACCAATTATATTATCAGCCTCTAACCAACACATGGTACTTCAAAGAATCTTCTCTCAGCAATGCAAGAAAACTAAGCATTTCAACGTATCTCTCTTAATTTACTTTTGAAGGTATACAACCGTATATCACTTCTGTGTGCAACAAAATCTCTTACCATTGTTTTAAACATTTCTAATATTATTTTGTGTCAGATCAATTAATCTGTTGTATGAACATTTCCTCTTTATAACAATACATTAAAACTAGACTTTAAGAATTCTGATTTATTTTCCTGAAAGGAGCTACTGACACTACTTGAGGCACATAAATTCCTGAATTCCTTATCTTGTTTTGTTAAAATGTGTTCCCCTCATCATTATCATCCTTCATTAATGTTCTTGATGTGTGTAAATCAATCAGTCATTTTTCAACCCAAAGCTCCATGTCATCATTGTCTTAGCTATTCTGTATAAAAAACAGATTTTTCGAAGTTTTTTATAAAAAGATTTCGGCGGACCTGAAGGAGACTACAACCACCTTTAAATTTTTTTCTTTTTCTTGTTTTTTTTACTTTTTTCAGTGAAATCTTATCGATTACACCCTAAACTTTCCAACTGACAAAAATAAATTTGGAAAAATTTCAATATTTCAACAATTTAAGGGAGGGGGCTCAGTTTTTCATACAACATTATAGTAAATCGATCCTCTGTTTTGGAACCACTTGCCGGTACGACATTATCACCACCTGTAAATTGGTTGAATATCAATTTTTTTTATTTTTTTCAGTGCAATCTTATCAATTTCGCCCTAAAATTTGCGATTGAAAAAAAAAAATTTGGAAAAATTTTAATATTTAAACAATTTAATGCCGGGGGGGGGGGATTGTGGGGGCTCAGTTTTTCATACAACTTTATAGTAAATCGATCTTGTGCAATGAACTTTTTTGCTTTTGCATATTCCACAACTGAATCCTTTGCAAAATTTTTGAATAAAGCAATTCTTGGAGTTTCCAAGGAAGATGCCATTATAAGAACTGAAGAAAACTTGAAAAAGATAAAAACAAAAGCAACAACTCGTCCCCAAAAAAAAAACCAATGTGACTCCAACACGACTGGTTCCAAAATGGGGGATTGATTTACTATAACGTTGTATGAGAAAGTGAGCCCCCACTAAAATTTTTATAAATATTGAAATTTTTTCAAATTTTTTTTTGCTAATTAGGAACTTTAGGTGATAACCGATAAGACTGTGCTGAAAAAAAGTCAAAACAAATGTAAAACAACAAATTTAAAGGTGATGGTAGTCTCCTTCAAGTCTACCAAGATTTTTAATTAAAGAACAAAAATTTTTCTAAATGAATAAGAGTTCATAAAAATTTCAAAAGTTAACAAAAAAAAACATATGTAGGTATTGCTTTTCTGCAGAGGAGGATCACATATATCTTCCATTTAGAAAATGAAAAATAATTCAAATATATCAGTAAATAAGAAGTTTTTGAATAAAAAACAGGATCTTGTTTGCAAAGCCACTCTACATTCATAAAAGAAACTAAACTCTTTAATTCAAGAGGAGAAATTATTCCCCCACTGAACATGACACGCCCACATTTTCTCCTACATCTGACATCGTGAACATCACAGTTTTGCCAGTTTCACTTCCATTGGTATCTTCATAATTCTTTAAAAAAATTGCAGTGAACTCTCAAGAAAAAAGCTTTATTCACCTGAATGAAATATTTTAATATTAAAGTATTTACACTATTTGGACTATTGTCCTCGTCTTGGCCATTCTTCAGGTACTAGGAATTTCAAACTGAACCCTTTATTACAATGACTGGGGGTATATCATTCTCATTCCTTGTGCAGAGCTGCTTCTGGTAGTCATGAGTTATCTCCCTTTAACCCAACTCTCTAAGTTACTAAGACACACACATGCACGCCTGCCCACCAGGGCTTACACAAACATATATGCGAACTGTTGCATTTATTGTTATTATCATTAAACCACCATTACTAATCACTACTACTGCTTTACAATAACTATTTGCTACTACAACTGTTATTATCATCAAATATTACTATCACCGTATTAATCCGCAATCATCATTAAAGTAAATTACTCCTCTCTTCTGCAGTGAAATTAATACCACCACATAAAACTAACAAGCATTACAAATTAGAATTTCTACCATTTAAATATGCACAACCACAAAAAAACAAGCTAATAACCAACTTTAAAATAAAAAATAACAATACAGCCTTAAATAATTAAAAATAATAGCAATTTTTACCTATCATAGTTTCACACAGACTCCATCATACGTACATATGTACATACAAGAAATCGATACCTGTCCGACGTTGACATCGCTACACTGTTTGAATACACTAACCGAATATGTATGTATGTGCACAACGGCACACATATACATATATATGAAAAGCCCCATACAGTTTGTATTTATGTTTGTGTGAGCCCCGGTGGGTGTGTGTGTGTGTGTGTCTTTGCGCACGTTAATGGATGTACAAATGTGTATATATGTCTGCATCTGTCACAATGACAAATTTTCCTCCCACTTCCACAAAAATACACCAATATACGCAATCCTACATAGAGCCAATTTTTAAAAAAAAATCAATCAGTTTGTCTGACGATCACAAGAGTGTGAAACCCAGGGTTACAAACTCACACCTATCTATATGAATATGTCAGCTCTATCACTCATATTGAACGCTTTCAAATATAATATATATAACAAATTGCAAATATATATATATATTTATAATTATATACATACACTTTCACATACACACACACACAAATAATTACACAAGGGTCTTTATTATAACAGAGAGGATATATATATATATATTCTTCAGTACTCGACAACATAATTATTGCAAAAAATAAAATAAGGCACAGTTAAAGAGAAAACATGTGGCAAGAGCTTTGATAACTAATAGTAAAATTTAATAACTAGTAGTGAAAAGAATGAACTGAGCCGATGCTGCCTTGCTATTGTCTTTCTCTCCATGAGTGTGGATCGAGGGAAATTGTATTTGTAGAAAAAAAATGCTTACAATGACAGAAGTTGTTGTCCACTCTGTGGCTTGATTTGCACATTTTACCAACTGAAATTTCCTGACATTAGCTGTCTGGAGCCGAACTGAATCCTTAAATAAGCGAATCTAAAAAAGATAAAAAAGAGATAATGCCAATCATTACAACTGACAATAATTTATAAAAATGAAAAAAAAAAAAAAGAAGTCTAAATGCAATGTCAATCGACATCTTTTGTTTTCCTAAATCCTGTTCTTTTATTGTTCTTTCTCTTCACTAAAGTCTTCTTATTGTCTCTCATTCTCAGTAAAACCCTTTACATCTTAGTATCATTATCACCTTACTTCCGGATTCTTACATTTCTGCCACTTAAAATCTTCAAAAATGTGATATCAATTGCCATCTGAACCCTGCTCTTTTATTGTTCTTTCTCCTCATTAAAGTCTTCTCTTTTGCTTTCATTACCAGTAACCCCTTAGTGGCATTAGTGTATTTTAGTGGCATTTTTACTGTTATGTCTGATATTTCTCGCAGTTTCAGTACTCGATACGTGGTACACCGTTAGGCATGAGGTAATGGATGCTGATAGTTATCAGCGTAGTACTTAAATACAACTAATAATACAATAATTTGCATAGAATGCCACACCCTCCCTGAATCAGAGCTGTCATATTCCTTTGTTTTTCCCTTCACTACATCTAACTACTTTTGATTTATATATTTCTTGCTTTTGCTCCTCTCTTCTACTTTTTTTTGGCAACCTTGGGCTTTCTTCATCCTCTTCGTCAGTTTTTTCTTCTCCACTTATGTCCATTTCTTGTTCATCCTCATCACTGTCACTCTCTCTTCTTGCTCCTGCATTTCTGTTCTCTGCTCTGCCTCCTCATTGTAGTCACCTTCCTCCTCCTGACTTCCATCTCCATATCATCCAACACAATCCTTTTTTCCAAATTTATCTACATGAGCCAAAACATACTGTCCTTCTTATTCAAAGTCGTATTATTGCCTCTTTGCTTCTTTGGAATTTGCACTTTTGTCTTTCTTGTACCATACTCTCTCCCTTGTAGTAAAAGACATGGTAATGGGGGCTCTAATCTGTCTACCCATGAGGGGCGATGAACTCAGCTTCCTTTCTGCATGTGGTATCAACCTATAACTGAGGAGCATTTTAGGTAGAAATGCCATAATGTTTTCAGTGATGAGCAAGAATGCCTTCAATGTCATTTTGACTGTACCAAACTAATGTTTGTGATACTCCATTCCTTGCAAATACATCTCTCAAAACCTGTTTGACAGTGGACGATCTCTGCTCTTTAACCTTGATTACTTCTGGCCAACCAGAGTACACATCCACTGTTATGAGAAATTATTCTATTCTACTGACGTGTGTGCGGTCCATATATACTCTAAGCCATGGCTGTTCCTCTTTAGGCCATGAATGAATCTCTTTTTGTCTGAATCTTCTAATTTCATTGCATTTTGGACATTTATTAACAAATTCTTCAATATCCTTTGCATAACCTGGTCACCATGCTTGCAATTTTAATCTTCTGCATGTCACCACAATGCACATCATTGTGCAGCCCTCTCAATATGCCTGTCTTTAACATCTGTGGAGCTACTATCACGTCAGCATTGTATATATTAACATTTTCAACTGTTAACTGAAATATCCACTCCACTATTGAACAACTGTTCTACTTATTATTCCTTATTCTTTGCTTATTTTACTCAATACTGGATCTTGCTCAGCCTCATTTTTTAACCTGTTGACTGGAAGTACGTCCGTCTCTACCCAATGAATTATTCTGTCGTCCTCAGTTCAATATTCATCATCTGTTCCTTTTACAAACCATAATTTCAACAAAACATCTACATGAGGGATACTATTCCTCTTAACATATAAAATGTCAAAATCAAATGCCATGATTTTAATGGAGCAGCATAAAATTCCTGATGACACAATCTTCAGCAACTCCTTCCTTGGGTTAAAAATAAACTTTAACAGCTTGTGGTCTGACTTTAGTAGAAATTTCTTACCTAGTAAAAAAATTTTGTGCCCTCTCCAGAATCCAAATAATTGCTCGGGCCTCTTTTTCAATGTTTGAGTAATTTATCTCTGTCATTGTCGATCTCTTAAATAAATGCATTATTGGATGATCTTCCTGTGATAGGATGATAACAATCGCCTTCACACTTGAGTCTGTGGTCAATGTTATCTCTTTCTTAGGATCAAAAACCATTGCTATAGGCTTTTTTTATCATAATTGCTTTTAGTATTATAAAAGCGCTGTTTCATCTTTGTGTCCATTCAAACTCTGTTCTTTTTATGCAACTCTGACAATGGTTCAGTTAGTTCACGATATTTCGGGACATATCTATTGTAAAAATTTATCAAACCTAAAAAGGATTCCTATTCCTTTTTATTGGTTGGAGTTGCTACTTTCATAATCTTTTTTGTTAGCTTTCATCAAGTGCTATACAATTTTTCGGTATTTGGTAGCCCAGATATGCTAGACTCTTGCAATCAAAGTTACATTTGTCTCTATTAATGATTAATCCAGCCTTTTACAATCGCCATAAGATTTGATCCACTTTTTGTTTTTATCTTGTTTGGTCTTCAATATCATCTTGGTAAATAATCATGTTAGTTATCTTGCATAACAATATTCCTTTGATTGCCTTTTGAAATATATGACTAGAAGTTTTAATTCCAAATGATTAGTGAGTTCACCTTAACAGGCTGTTATGGTGAAACACACTTATTCCTCAGATAATGGACTCTCTCTCTCCTATATTAATAAGAGTTAACAGGAAGTTAACTCAGGGAGTTCTTGGGAAGTTCATAGGAGTTCTTAGAAGTTCTAGAAAGTTCTTTAGAATCCTATTGGAGTTCAGTAGAACTACTAGGCAGTTGATATTAGTTGGCAGTTAGCAGAATACTTAGGAGTCAGCTTTCAGTGGAAGATTACCAAGTTCCTAACATTTAGAGTGCGTTAAGTCAATTAGCAACCAACAGAGCACGATGATAACTTTCAGTGAGAAAACTACTCCACAACACCTTAACAGGCCTAGAAAAGTGTTGATTGTAGCAAATTTCTTTAAATTTTTCGTCAATCTGAATTTGATTGTAACCAGATCTCAAGTTAATTTTTGCAAAATATTGCACGTTTGCCAATTCATGGTTTGCCATTTCAATGTTTGATAATAGAAAGGAGTCTGAGCATATCTGGTGATTTATTCCAATTCTATAATCATTGCATATCCGCAAATCTCCATTGGCCATTTTATTGCTATGATAGGTGAAGCCCTTCCACTATATGTAACTTTTTTGAGGATGCCTTGCTTGATCATGGAATTTAACTTGGCTCCCAATAAAGGCCATATATGTACTGGTACTTTTCTAGCTTGAGTGTATTTGCGGTGGTAATTTTCTTTTAATCAAATACTCACTTTGTATCCTTTTAGAAGTCCCATCTCACTCTCTTGTGATTTCATGGAGTTTATTAATCTGGCTGTATTTACTTTTACTATGTCAATACCAAACAATCTGTGGTCCTTCTTGCATGCTACTATCATGATTTGAACAACCTTGAACTGAGTATCTATTTCAAATGTGCTACAGAAGGTACCCAACGTCTTTATTGCAGTTCCATCAAATTGTTTTAACTTTAAACCACTTTCTTTTAACTTGTGTTGGCCTAGTTTGATCCAAAACTTTCTTGGAATTAGGGTTATATTGGTATCCATGTCAACTTATATGCAAAACGTATGGTCATTTATTTTCACGTTCTCTCTACTATTCTTTTGTGTATTTACTGCAAATAACACTGGCTTCTTGCTCTCCTTTGGGATGGGTACCCTCATTTTTTCTGCATGTTTTTCACTTCTGCAAATGGTCTTAAAATGATTCTTTTTTCCACATTTAAGACATTGTTTCTCCAGCGCTGGACACTTGAATTTATTTTTTTCATGTGCCATTCTACAATAACTGCACTTCACTTTGGTTTTGGTTACATTTAACCCGTATGACTCCAACACTTCTCTTTGCTGGTTGAAATCTCTGATTTTTCTCCAGTAGCTGTAAATAGTCCATGCTTAATTCTAAGTTCATAAGGCCGCCTTATATGGATTCCAGTACTTCATTGAGTTTTCAATGTTTTGTAACAGAATCAGCTCATCTTCAATTGACATACTTCAAGTCCCTAGTTTTTCAAATTTGCAATGCTTTGCCTGTCCCTTGATTCTATGTACGTACTGCATAATAAATTCCTCTGTTCACTGCCTGACTTCTAAAAATGTTATCCTTTCAGCAATGACCAGTTTTCTTTTTGGCCTAATGTTTTTTTTATAATGCTGACAACTTCCCCAAAAGACATTTGTTCTAATTCTTGTGGGTACATCATTGTAGATATTTTCTTTAACTTCTCGCACCCCACAAAAGCCACAAAAAAATTCATTATTTGGTTCTGTCCACCTTCCATTCTTGAGTTCTTTGAGATTACACACTCTTACTGTAGCTGCAAAGGCTTTTATCCAAATCTCAACGTATTCAGGATCATTTATGGAACCCAAGCATTCTATTAGTGATGCCATTTGTTATGTCTGGTATATCTTGCGGTTTCAGTACTCAATACGAGGTAAAACCGTTACATGTGACATAATGGAGCCTTGACAATTGGCGGATTAGCACTTAAATACAACTCAATTCATTTACATAGGATACCACAGTTACTTTGCTTTGGGTGAAATCATTAAAAGAAAAGAAAAAAAACAGAACTGAAATAAAAGACATTAGCCATTTTGCCTGGATGATGCATGATGAAATTATGATCATGCATATACATACATGCATTTTCAGTTTGAACCCTTTCAAAACTTGTGAGATGTATGTATGGTTTCTACGAATGCTAGATTATATATACCTTCTCATCATTTACAATCACACATTTGTATGAAACCCACACAGACATTAGTTTCTGTTTCATGATTGAAAAGAAAATATATTGTGGTTAATTAATCTGCTAAATACTATTTTTCATCCTAAGGGAGATTAAATTATCACTATGGTAAGAATGAATCTTCAATGAGTCACATAGCTTTTATTACAAGATATTGTTAGAATTGTTCTATTTTATCATTAACTTTTGTTATTAGTCTCTTATTGTTCCTGATAAAATCTACAGTAAGAACACATCTTTTACCCTTCACATTACTTTTATTACGGTCTATTATAATTGTGGTGATACCGACTGAGCAAAAGCGAGGGACCGGATGTTTGCACTCTCACGACCAAAAAGCAAATGACCAAAACTCGTTTGTGCACATCCAGCTTTGTGCAGATGTTCCGGTTGAAAACTAAAAATTAATTAAATATTAAATTTCCAGTTCACGAGCCTACACGAATTTTATTTATCGGCCAATGGGAAGCCCAGAATCAGATACGGATGTGAATTCCCAAATGATCTGCTGCGATCCAAAAAGAAGATATAAAAAGCTGATACAGCATCACCAGACAGACACACACAGACTGACTCGAGAGAGATGAGAGTAATTAGTATCTCCCTTGACCAAGTCAAGCGGCTTACTATGCTCGCCTCCCTTCCCTATCTTTTACTTCTTCGCTGTCTCAAAACTACTTACTGACGAAAGGAGCAGATACATCAAAGACATTCCTTACTTACAACGCTCTCACATACCTAAGCATTAATTCTCTTTTCAGCATTTTATTGCCATGAACATTTTAACATCCGTTGGACCCATATTTAAAGGATTATTGTAATTGTAAAAACCTTAATTGATATGTGTATATATAAAATGTTATTTCTCAATTCAATTTGCTTTTCTTGATTTATAATCTTTTTATGACTTATAGTGGGCTCTCTACAACAAAGCCAAATTCCGTTAATCTGCAACAATATACTACTACCCTTCAAAAGAACGAACCCCCACTATGTAATAATTATTCTATTTTATTATTAACTTTTGCTATTAGTCTCTTATTATGACTAATAAAATCTACAGTAAGAACACATCTTCTATCCATCACATGACTTTTATTGCAGTGTATTGTTATAATTGTCCTATTTTATTATTAGTTTTGTTTTTAACCTCTTTTTATGTGTAGGTATGTTTTCAGTACCTTTCCCTTTGCGGATAAGAGAAATAACTCAATAACTTGAAAAATGCCTGATTCAATACAGAACTGATGGGACAAAGTGAAAGTTGCCCGTGTTTCAACTTGAGAAGGTTTTGTGGCAAATATCAAAATATAAACTGATGCAACTAAATTAAATTATAACAAAAATTGAAAAACAAGGTGATAGAAAAGAAATCCAAACATAAAAATGGAGTTTTGTTGAGAGTTGAAAAATATTTCGGTGCACATGCAAATATCATCAAATGTTACTGCTTTAAAGAAGAGATACAAATGGCAGTTGGTGCCTCAACTGCATGAATTTAAGCGTACAGCCAGATTGGTAACTAGGTCTCATCGTTTTGCTGTTAAACTAGGTAGATGTAACCATAAGCTCTATTCTAATAATTTCTTCTCTTACACTTTTCACTTGTGGAACTTTCTTTCAACTTCTTTCCGTGTGATCATCAAAAATTAAAAACTGTAGGATTTAAGGATACAAAAGATGAAGATTGACATTACGTTTAAATTTCTATAAATTGTAGTTGGCCGGAGAGTGAGAAGCAGTAACAGAATTCTATAGATCTTTTGTTTTGCTTATCCAAGTATCTGGTTTCAGAAACAAAATTAGCTGATTGACATGTCCTTAAGAATGCTGGTGTTATGGTTAACAAGGTGTTAAGAAGATGTGCATGGGTGGTGCAGTGGATATCGGCTCAGAGCAAGAAATCAGAGAGCTGAGTTTGAATTTCAGTTGAATTCATTGCATTCTCTTATATGCAAATACTTTTAGAAAAGATATTAATCTACTTCTTTTCACTCTAGCTGTGAGTTAAATAGCAGAACAAATTGGGTTCTATAGCCTTGGTTGGCAACCAGTCTACCACAGAAAGTAATGGCAACCTACTGCTGGAAAAACTTCTGCCCAGTTGGAGAACAACGGAGGTAATGTTGAAATGAACTCTCATGAACACAAGCCTGGGAAACTGACAGTTATCTAGGTAACATGGCTCTCTTCCCCATGCCAACAAAATTGTCCATAGGAAGTGGAGGGGCTGATACTGCTGATACTCCCTGATGTCGGTATTTAAGAGAAATGTCAGTGTAAATTCTTGGGGAGGGGGCACCAGTAACCTAAGTTTGTCGGAGCAGAAGCCATGAAAATATTTGTAGAAGAGACAGAGGAAAGCCTCATCCCATCGTTTAGAAAGTGGCTGGAGTTGAACTGCCAGATCTGGACAGATCGCATTTCTGACCAGATTTTTTTTTTTTTTTTTTAATCATATCACCCCAAGCAAGGCGATAACGCCACTGATGCGCAGGGGACTACGTAAGGGTAAAAAGAATGGAAAAGAGAAAGCTGGAAACCACATCATAAACAGGGAACATGGGATGCGCCTCTTCACCTGTTCAGTAGACGTGGGTGGAGTGTGAACCGGGCGATAGTTTAGTCTATCTACTCCAATTGGAAAAAAAAAATAAAAGTGAAAAGATTGGAAAAGAGAAAACCGGAAACCGCATCCTAAACAGGAAACAAGGGATGAGCCTCTTCACCTGTTCAATAGATGTGGGTGGAGTGTGAACCGGGCGATAGTTTAGTCTATCTACTCCAATTGGAAAAAAAAAATAAAAGTGAAAAGATTGGAAAAGAGAAAACCGGAAACCGCATCCTAAACAGGAAACAAGGGATGAGCCTCTTCACCTGTTCAATAGATGTGGGTGGAGTGTGAACCAAGGGCAATAGTTTAGTCTATCTACTCCAATGACAACGGTATTCTATGCACAGTTGGATGGTTGATTTCTATAAGTGCACAACGAATTCAGGTGAAAAAAATTTCCTGGCCCGACACAGTGACCCAAGCTTCCTAGCAGTAGATTTAGCTATTGATTCAATGTAATGGTTCCACTTGAGTTCAGAAGAGAGGGTGAGGTCAAGGAGGCGCAGTGTATTGTTTTCAGGGAGACTCATTTGATCCATGCTTATGGGGTGGGGAAGGAGAGACTGTGGTGGTTGACAAATAGCAGCTTAGTTTTAGAAGCATTGAAATTTACAAGGCATTTCTTACCCCAGTCTACTACAGAGTGGAGGTCCTTCTCAAGATCAGCAGCAAGATTATGTTTGTCCACCTCACCAGATTTCTTACTGATATGGAAGTAAATGGTGGTGTCGTCTGCGTAGATGCCTACTTGGGATTTGATCACGTCAGGGAGATCATTTATGAAAATCAGAAAGTTTGTCGAGCCTAGGATAGAGCCCTGGGAGACGTCAGCATTTGTATGGTAGAATGAGGAGGCATGACTGTTCAAGACGACCTTCATTATGTGATTTGATAGGAAAGATGGATCAAAGTAAGTAATTGTCCAGTGATACCATAACTCTGTAGTTTGCGTAGAAGGCTGGTGTGCCAGACCCTATCATGCTTTGGAGATATCCAGGGCAAAGAGCTCAAGCGTCGCTGGACTTATCAAAGGCCTGGTATATGTACTCAGTGATGGTCGTTAGCATATCGGGAGTAGACCTGGCAAAGTAGAAGACATACTGTTTGTCTGAGAATAGTTTATGGGCAGTAAGATGCTGAAATATTTCAGAAATGATAATAGCCTCAAACACTTTTCTGAAAATTGGTAGGAGGCTGATAGGGCGATAATTAGATGGGTCCGATGGTTCTTCTGAGTTTTTAAATACAAGTACCACAGAAGAAGACTCTCAGCAGGCAGGAAAACAGAAAGCAGAGAGGCAGTAATTGTACAGTTTAGAGAGGAGAGAGGAGAGTTCAGGGGCACTTCAAAACAATGACCAGGATTCTGTTGCCTCCGCTCGCCTTATGGGGGTCAAGTTTTGAAATTATCTTAGATACCAGGAAGAAGTGGGTATGTGAACATCTCTCAATTGAGCCTCAGTTCTAAGGGAGAAGTCAAGTGCGGATACAAATGTGGAGTTGGAAGAAAATCTATAAGCAAAGCCCTCGGCCTTATCCACAGATGCCGTGAGGACCACAAATTTATTAAGGGAGGGATGGTGTGTTTGCTGTTGTTCAGTACACATTTGCAGAGCCGCCAATAGTCTTTGGAGTTGAACTTGTGAGCAGCTATGTGCTGCTTCATTCTCTCAGCAAACAGCAGCTTAGCCTCGTTCAAGATCCTCTTACACTCATTACAAGCAGAGGCAAATAGGCGCTTATTATGGTCTGACACGTGGCTCTGAAATAGCCAGAAGTAGTAGTTCCTATGGGCAATGGCAGCCGAGCAGGCAGGAGAGAACCAGTGGGATGAATGGGGTTTGGGACAGATCTTCCTGATCAATATGAAAGCATCAATGTCAACTTTCACCCAGAAAGAGAACTCAATGGCACAGTCCTTAACAGGGAGACTAAACACTTTTTTCTCAAGGGACGATGCATAGAAAATCACGGAACGCATCCTAGTCTGCTCCTTGGTAGCAGTAGTAAGTTCTGTTGGTAGGAGGAGGCTCCTGGGGGGGAGTGAGAGTGGAGAGAGATATTAATAGAAAAGATGTCATGTTCATAGTTACCGAGGGGAGTTTGAATTCCAGTTGAGTATTCACACATGCATAGTTACCCTCTGTCTAATTGATTACCAAGTTACATCAATGCTGCACAAGTTTTTACAATATTGATGGATATATTTTGGACATATTCAGTCAGTTAAGTGCCATATGTGGTACATGCTTGAGCGATCATGTTTTTTTCAATCTATGACTGACTAGACAGAAGATTTTTCTATAGTAGGTTGCCATTTCTTTTTGCAGTAGACTGGTTGCCAACAGAGGCTATAGAATCCAATTTTTCCTGCTATTCAACCTACAGCTGGAGGAAGAAGAGATGGATTAATACCTTTCCTGAGGGTATTTGTGCGTAAGTGAATGCAACAAATTAACTGGAATTTGAAGTCGGCTCCCTACTTTCGCATTTAGAGAAAAATAGCAAATAATAAAGGTAAAAAATGTGCACAAATCAAAGCGAGAAAAGAAAATGCTTACTCACTTCCACTGTACTTGTTCTCATTGGCGTGATTTGTTGTATAATATGGACCCCATGTACAGATTCACCAATAGCTGGGTTATTTACAACCAAAGTGTAACTGTCAGGCACAGACAGATGGTGCTTTCGGCTGCCTAGGTAGTGGCTGATATCATCCGTAGAATCAAGGCAGTGATCACTGTCGGCATTGCAACTGTCTTCAGAGACACTCGAATGGCCTGGAATCATTCCATAAGTAGCAGAAAACTTTCGCAACTGTTTATCATGAACTGCACCACCATCATTGGTTGACCTTTCATAAAAACCAGACATTAAAAAAGGTTTTAAAAAATGGTGTTACATAATGGTTAATCAGAACAGTTAATTATCCTAATTAATATAAAACAATGTGACTGTGACGTCCAAAATGACAGCAAAATATTTATATCAATATGCTATCTAAAATGCCGGGAATATATAGCTGTACCTATTCTATATCAGTTTGATATGAGTGGTATACTAGCAACATATACTAGAACAATGTAGACTGTATAACCTGCAAAAATGTTGATAATTGGCTTGAAATATAACAGACAATATATGTAGAAAAAACAATATTATAAAAATTATATTATAAAAATGATAATATTAATAATATTATAATATAATAATAGAAATTAATGTAATAGAAAATCTTTATAATATTATAATAATAATAATAATAATAATAATATTATAAAAACAATATAATAAAATATAACAACAGACAATACATGTAGAAAAATTATATTCACTTAGTTTCTTCTCTGCAATGTGATGATTGTATGTAGAGGAGTAGTCAGAGGAACACACACATATGAACAAATGTAGACAGTACATAACTCATTCACCCATCGGATGACGTGTCGTAAGGTAGACGATATGTTTGAAGGTGACAGCCCACACACATTAAGGGCCAGAAGCTGCGCTCATCTGTAGTTTTCCCTGTGTCTTTCTTGGTCTCTGTTTCAATCTGTATGTCCAACCGACTGCTTACCACTAATAATTTCTGTCTCTTATATAAGCGATCACATCATATCCCGGCACAGTGTTTACATAATTCCAAAGCCCATGTTATCTGACCTTGGCAACACTGGTTTCGAAACAATCAAATATTGTCCTGACATGGAGAATTTTGCCTGCATTCTTAATTTTGACAACAGTCAAATATTTATCAATACGATGTCTATTTTTCTTTTGCTAGCCAGTTTGCATACTTTTTGCTGTTTCATAAAAGTACACTTCTTCAGGAAATTATTCACCAGTTCAATCTACAACACTATTGAGTATCTTACATTAAGCCATAAGAAAAAAACAAAACAAAATAATCCAAATCCCTGAGCATGAGAGGAAGAATATATATATATACAATGGTCTTTACTAGAACAGACTCAGACTCAGTGGTAGCAGGATTATCAATAACTGAGTTCTAAAATAAAATAACAAGATGATGTCCCTAAACATGGCCAGTGAAATGAGAATAGTCTACTTCCTTAAATTAAATAAATTGTTCAGTTTGAAATTCCTTGAATGTAACCATGATCTACAGATACCTAAAGCAGGCCATTATAAAGGTCACAACAAAAATGAGGAGATTAACATGACAATAAAACAATTAAGAAATATTAATAAAATATATGGAGTACCCAATAGAACTTTAAATGCAAGAGAACAATTATTGCATGAAAAAAAAAACAAAGAATCATTGGATTATTTTTTTCTTTTTTTTTTTTTTACAGTGATGTTCATCTTGTACAAGGCCCTGGAGCCACTCAAGGTAGAGGGTTACAGACTTTATAATTGAAAAGATTCTTAAATCTGTATATTTTCTAAAGAAGTTTATATATATTTTCAACTTGGCAACTCAGGCAAGACCCCAAGTCTGTTATCAAAGTGCAGTTTCTTCCAGTCAAGGGCTTTAGGCTTAAAATGTAACTCTTTAGCCAGATTGTTATCCACAAAATAAAATCATAAGCCAATTGTAACAGAAAGCAAATTTTATTGTTGTAGCTTTCTGTTTTAGATGAGTGAGGTAAAGATGAAGTGGTTCCCAATGATATCGCTACACAGAGTATCAAGAGAAGCAACTGTATGATCTGATCATGCGATTTTCAATTTCACTCACAAGGATTTTGGTCAAACTATGATGTAGTTTTCAGGCACTTCCCAACATGTCAACTGTTGGATAATCTCCACAGGACCAAGATCCCTCCTTGACAAATTAACCAGGGTGGGATTTAATCTCAGGTATCATGGCTGGAATGTTAACATCCTCACCACTTGGACATGCAATGTTTGCGTGTGTACCTGAAAGTTTCTATAAAAGTAACACTGCCTACTTTACAACATAATAAAATAAGTAGATCAGGAGTCAAAAACAGAGGTTAGCACTATGAGAATAGAGTTTAACTATTCCTATCATTTTTTTCTTTTGACTTGTTACAGATAGCAGCTGAGTGGCAGTCTGGCAAATTGGTGTCTGATACAAAAGTGCATATCACTGATTACTTCTATGAAGAAAAAATAGCATCCACTGACATTCATCAATGCTTGCTTAATGTTGGAGACCAGTTAGTGGATACAAGCACTGTTAGCAGTTGGTAATGCATTTCAGCAGTGCTTAAATCAATTTGTTTTCTAGTGGAAACAAGTGATTACAACAAGTTTCAACAGCGAAAACAATGTTGTGGTTTAATGGATATCAGCTCAGTGTAGGAAATCACAGAGCCGAGTTCATTCAGTGCATTCACTTATGCACAAATACCCTTGGGAAAGGCATGAATCCATCACTTCTTACTCCAGTCTACCACAGACAGAAATAGCAAACTACCACAGGAAAAATTTTTTGTCATGAGTTGAAAGAAACAATATCATCCAAGCATATATTATGTATGGCACTTAACTGATTGATAAGAAGCCATATTCTGGATCACTTTATGTTGTATACCTACCTGTATACAGGAATGGGATGTTCCTATCCTCTTAAATACATGGGCACTATATGAGTAAATTGTAGTAGAGGAGAGTGATTACACTGACTAGCAGTGTATTTACTTCACACAGCAATGAGTCTTGTGTTTGTTGATATACAATTATTCCCAACCTCCATTTTGGTGATTACTCACGCAGTAACCTTTTAGGGTTACAACACTTTATACAAGTGTTACCCATTGCATTTTCTTTGTACCTTATATTAGGTGAGCTTTAGTATCAAAAATTTAAAAAAAAAAAGAGTAGAGATGATGGTCAAATGAGATATGTACCATGTGTCCCACCACCAATGTTCCTTGCCAGGCAATTCTGTGTAATTCACATTTGTTCTTAACTCTTCTAGAAGACGATACATTCTTCGTGCAAAATATGGATGGACTGTTCTGTCAATGGCACCAATTCTTGCCAACACAGGAATTCCCTATGAAAAATAAAAAAGTAATGAATTAATTTCAAGATATCACAACAAAAACATTTCCATTTTGAAAATTACTATTAATTCTATGGTATCTATTGATAAATAGAAGAGTAATCTTATAATTAAATACAGAGTGTGATGGATGAAAATCCTCCCCAGCCTCTCTGTCAACCTCAAGTGAAACAACTACATGGAATCAATAGCTAAATCTACTGATGGGAAGGTTGGGTAACTGTGTCAGGCCAGGAAGTTTTTCCCATCTGAATCCATCTTGTACATATATAAATCTATGGTAAATAAAATAAAAGACAAGAGGAAAACTGTATTTTAAATCGCCTACGCATTTTGTCCTGTGATGGACTTTATCAAGGCAAAAAGACGAAATGAGCTTTATTCTAAATTACGTATCTATAAACAAACAATGTTGGCAACCACAAAGACGCTCACAAATCATTTCAAAAGATCAAGAGAATATTTTAGTTTTTAGAATTCCTTCATGTGTAGTGCAAAGTCACGAAATGTTAAAATGAAGGGAATTCAACCGTTTTCTTTGAAATTTTAATTATGTATGTTAGTCTGTTTTAGTATAATTTCCATAAGTAAAGGTGAGATTGGGAAAAATCCGGGGAGCAAATTGATGTTTTGGTAGTACTGGATAGTGGCGCACTCGAGAACTTTTCTTCTGAATAAATTGTTTACTCTTTTTATTAGTGTGGCATTTTTTAAATCGAAATTGTGGTTAAATTTATTTCTGTGAATCACTAATGCATTTGTTAGATTATTATTAGTGATGTCTCTTTTGTGTTCATATATACGTTTTTTTAGATTTCTACTTGTTTCTCTGATGTACATGGAGGAACAATCCCGGCAATTTATTCGGTATCCACCTGCTTGTTCGTTATTTTGATTTCAGTTATTTTTAGATCTGATAATGTCCATAAGAGTTTTCAAAGTAGTTGTTACTATGTGTGTGTTTTTTATATGAGATAGATTGTTTTGGATATTAGATGCAATGGAGTTGGTTGGTAGTATGATGTATTTGTTATTGTTTAGATTATTATTGTTAACAGTGTTTCTTTTGTTATGGTTGTATATATTATGTGCCTTTCTTTTTGCATTGTGAATAAAGTGATATGGGTAATGCAAGTTTCTGAATGTGCTTTCTATGTATTTTTCTTCTTTTGTTAAATATTAGAGGCTGCATAAATATATAAATCTATCTACCATTTACCCATGCATTGAATACTGTTGTTATATCTGGTCAGGCGCTCTGCTATTCATCTTGGGGTTCTTGATAAAATCCAGAGAAAAATATTCAATGTCATTGATCCCAACCTGTCAGCTCAACTCCAGCCACTTTCTCAACAACGAGATGTGGCTTCGCTCTGTCTCTTGTACAAATATTTTCATGGCTTCTCCTCTAACATGCTTAGCTTCCTGGTGCTCCCTCTACATGGATTTACTCAAGCAACTAGACTGGCAACAAGAAACCACCATTTTATGGTCAAAACAATCAAATGTAGCTGCCACTTCTACTCTCTCAGCTTCTTTTCTCACACTTCCCACCTGTGGAACTCCCTTCCATATACTTGTTTCTCTGATAGCTACAATCTTTAAGAGTTTAAATGCAATGTCAATTGCAATCTCTTATCTGTTTGATTTCCATCCTTTCCCCAACACCCCTTCATATTGTTCTCCCTTTTCACTCTACTCTCACTTAACTCTCTTCACACCAATACCCCCATCCTTCTCTTATC
Organism: Ascarosepion bandense; assembly: GCA_037127315.1. Taxonomy (NCBI): domain Eukaryota; kingdom Metazoa; phylum Mollusca; class Cephalopoda; order Sepiida; family Sepiidae; genus Ascarosepion; species Ascarosepion bandense. The sequence goes on along the minus strand of JBBBDQ010001761.1, from coordinate 1,612,779 downwards.
CATTCTCTGACACCCCCTGTCACCTATTCATCTTTCTCTTCACTTTCCTCTTTTGAAGCCCCCTGCACAACAGTAGCAACAATCCCTTGCTTACAGTGAAACAATTATTAAAAAAACAAAAACCGCACACTACCATCTCATTTTAACAGGTATATTTACAAAATTACACAAACATATCTTGAAATATGAAAGAATAAATTTATTCAATAAAATTGCCATTCAAACAACTTTGAAACTTCCTGCAATTTTTCTAGGCAGTTTTTGTTGGTGAATGCTGCCATAATCCTTGCCTTCAATTCATCTTTGGACTTTTGTTGGTCAAGTGTGCTCCACACATAATAATCAAGGAGGGTTGCAATCTGGGGAATTATGTGGCCAGATGTAAGGGGTGATGTGGTCACAGATTTTGTCCAACAACTATGACTGGGTTCTCCTGCTTGTGTGGCATGGTGCAGGTGTTGACAGACAGAAGGTCTTCATGACTACCACCCAAGGCACTTGATGTAGGCCTCTTTGTTGAGTCTGAGACCCTGTGGAATGATGAATGGAAGCATTGTGTTGCCATCACTAGTGATCACCATGATATTGACGGGATATATCATCCAAATCTTTCCAAGTTCTCTACACTCCCCTTAGATTTATACACCAAAACTCTATTGAAGCTTCTGGCAAGAATGCCAAGCAGTATAGCATGCTGTGTCCAAATTTCTGGTGGAATGAATTGCATCATAGTGCTCTTTTTCTTACAGATGGAGCCCAACTGACCCTATCATACTTCACAGTTGACAAAATAAAAAAACAAACAATGTGCATGCAAAAAATTTTAAATATAAAATGTCAACAATTTAGGCATGGCATCCTGTATATAACTATATATAAAATTCAAAACTTGTACATTCACACCCTAAATCCAGAAAATTAATTAAAACATTATAAAAATAAATTTACTTTTATTAGTGATATCTACCAGCATGTGTCTTATATTATGCCCAACTTCATGGATCTTACTTAATGGAGATAACTAATTTCCATATTCAGCTTTAAAATATAATTTAAAATATCTTTTATTACTCATTTCCAGTCTATTTGTTCATCATCTTTATAAATACAGAATTGTTTTATTCATGATTTTCTTAATACAATAATTGCTTAGCTATTTGAATAAAATCATCTTCTACCCTAGAAGTGGTAACCATCTCAGTATTTAGATAACAGCCCAGGAGAAAAAGGAAGTAATCAATATTGACATTTTTTATAGTGTGTGTGTGTGTGTGTGTGTGTGCGTAAAGTGAGAATTACCAACAGTAGCAATAACTAAGATGGATAACCCATGTGACTTAAAAATAATAACATAATCAAGATCTTAACATCCCACACTACATCAAACAGAAAGTTGGGCGGGGGGACACCCATCAATACTGGAAAGAGTGGTAACAGCTACTGGACTTGAGAAGAGAAAATAATGACAAAATCAAGATGTTGACATCCCACACTACTTAAATCGCAGAAGTGGTAACTGTTTTTTTTTTTTAATTTTTGTCTCCAGAGAGCTCAATTGTAATGAGAGCATAACATATTAGTCATCCACATACAAGCCTGTTTCACTAATAGAGAGAGAGAGTGCATCTAAAACGTTTTTCTCACTTTGGCTAATATTTCTCCCAAATATATATATATATATATACACACACACACACAAGGTATATGAAAAGCTTTTTTTCACTGTCATACATCTTTTCAAAGCTATACATCTGTGTGTGTCTTTCTTTTTACTATAATTGTTATTTTTAGTGGGTATACATATTTGATTTGCTATCACTGTCCTTATTTTCAATAAAATTAATAACAACCAGCTTAGATTGAAAAGTCTTACTAAGGAAAAATTGTGCCTCCATCAAGGATTGAACCTGTATCTTTTTTTCCATCAGGAAAACTGTTTCTTTAGCCAAAACATGCTGCTATAAGTCTGACCATGGAGACCAGTCTAACAGAACAAGGTCTGAATTAACTATTTAAGAAAAGCTTACCTCACATTGGGACTTCACAATTCTATATCTGCTAACTTCAGCTTTGTATCCCAAATGCAAACAGTAATTGTTTTTAATTCAGTTTTTTTTATCCAATGGTCTTTCTTATTACTATAAACATTATTTTTGAGTGAATGAGTATTTGTGTTGTTGTTGGAGGCAAAAATTTCCTTTTTAATATCATTAAAATAAATGTTCAATCATACAATGTTATCTTTTATATTTTCATGGTTCTATTTGGCTCACAAATCTCAAAAAAGTCTGCCAATGTTGGCCACTTGCCCAAATGTTTTCTGAACTTTGTTTTTCAAAACAACAGCCTTGGAGAATTAAAATTTATGAAAAAATTATTTCAAAATATGCCTCATCGTTACCTTCAGGTTTTGAATATGTCTGTCTGCATCATTTTCAGCGATAGTTGCTTCCATTAGGGCCTTAACAACAGGATCTGTATGGCTGGTTGAAATATCATGTCTACAATAAAAAATAAAAGGAAATTTCATGTCTGTGATGAAAAGGACTGGAAAGTGCCATGTTTACAAAGGAAATGACAGGAAATGTTGCATCCACAACAGAAATGACGGGAAGTGTCGCATTGACAACAGAAATGACAGGAAGTGTTGCATCTATAAGAGAAATAACAGAAAGTGTGGTGTCTGCAACAGAAATGACAGTAATTGTTGTGTCTACAATGAAAATGATAAGAAGTGTTGCATCTGCAATGGAAATATCAAGACGTTTTGCAGCTACAACAAAAATGGTTCACGGGAACTATATGTAGTTCAATCCCCTCCTCTGTCATCCAAGACTGATCAATGGAGTGATCTCTTTGATCCTGGCCTGCCTTACCCAACGTTGTGATTAGGTTGATTATAAGAAGGCCCAAGATTGATTCATCGCAGATATTCGCATATTGGACTGGTCCAAGCAGAGCAAAGGCATACAGTAAAAAAAAAATAACACTGAAACTAATATAAAAAAAAGATATCACTATTTTTGTATTGAGTACTGCGTAAAATGGTTTGTTAGTAATGGTCAGCATGCAGTTGTTTGTTGACCACATTCAATCCTGAATTGAATGCGACACTTGGTTAAGCTAGTAAGATTTGGTTTGCGGATTTAGTAAAGTTTGTTTAGCTGGTTTGGAAAGTTCGGCTCAAGGCTGATGTCAGTGTTTCAGTTCAACAGTTAGTCATATGCGTTGTCTAGTAGTCAGCGGCTGGAACAGTCTTGGGTGATCTCTCTCCAGTCTTCTCCCTGCCTTTTTTTTAATTCACTCCATACATTCATATTTATTGGTGTCTGCCAAAAACTGGTGTGAAAATGTTAAGTTGTTGGGGAATTGGTAATTCCCCCACTTATCATCTTCATTGCCTTTTGTCCTTAGAAATTAATTATTTCCCAATTTAGAAGTCCTCTCTTTTTCTTGGGTGATGGTTGTAGGCATTGCTCTGCCCACAGGTTTATATCATTTCTCTAAGTATCTCCCATCAATATTTTGAAGTGGTTGCAGGTAGCTCCTTCTCCTTTCTTAATCTCTCTTCTAATAAAAAAATTATTTTCCCAAATGCCATCACCTCATAAGTGAATTGATACCAGTGGTGATTTTTTCTTCCTCTTTCTTGCCTGAAAGTTGAATAAACAATTGGCCTTCTCCCCCTCGACCCAGCTTACATTAGTGATAATCATTCAGCAGAATGTTGAAATTTCTCAATTTTTTTTTGTAAAAACAAATTAGTCAGGTATCCATTGTTTTCAATTCTGACACCTTTGAGGGGAGATTTGCCAAGTTAGTTTTATATTTCCTTCTTGTCTGGAATCAGACATGAGACACCTGACTTTTTCATCCTTTGGTTAGCATCAGAACATTCTTTAAGTAACCTTTTTGCCTCTTAACTGGCATTTAGAATTTTCATCGGTTTTATCAACCAACTGTCAACACCTTGCCTGTTGTACAAATTAAGTATTGTTCTTAGCAGGCCTTTCGTTTCGTTTTAGAATTTTTAATTCTCTAGGAACGAATTGTTTATCAGTATATCATTCTTTATATCTTTAACCCTTTCCATGATAATCTATCAGTATATTGTTTTTTATATCCAAAAGCCGTTATTATTAATTACCAGTGTAACGAAAGACATGACTTACCTCAGAATTCAAAACAGGCACGAATATGTCTTGCTTGTAAGATAATAACAAAAAAGAAAGATGGCCGCTACTGAAGACACAATTTATGCATGCCTATCTCATCCAAAACTAAAGGATATTTGCACACATGCAAATTTTGGCCATCTTGGAATGGCATAAAAAGTGGGTGTCAGCGCTGCTGGCAGTGAGGGATTTTGGTGGATTGTGTGTGTCAAGTTGCAGATTGACAATCGGACTGACAAAGAGGAAGTGGGGCTTAGTTGGTGTCTTTTTCACAACTGCCAGTGTAACTGGCTGAGAAAAGGAAACCTGAAATCCATTTCCTTGAGGACAAAAGAAAGAAAAAAAAAACAGCTGGCCTGCCTCTGGAGCACTGCAACTTTTGTTTCCCCCTCTCATCATCATCTTTTTTTTTTTATACTACAACCAGCAACCAAAATAGTGTTACAAGATTAGTGTTACAAGATTACAAGTGTTACAAGTGTTACAAGATTAGTGAATTTAGTACACTGATTTTATTTCATTAACACTTGAATAGGATAGATAATCTGCTTTTCTCTACTTTGGCTAAGCAGCAACACATATTTACATTATGGAATATAAATTACTGAGAACTGCTGCTTCTAGCTGTTATGTTTTCTTGTTTTGTCTTCAAAGACAAGGTAGGTACAGTTTATGAATGTCTGGCAACATCTCATTTCACTAATGGGGTTGAATTAATGACGAGTGAACACATACTAACAAACTGGAAAAACTTGTGAATAATTTTTGAACTTACATTAAAAAAAATCCTTGGAAAGTGTTTGGATAAATATTGAACAGGCCACTGTCTAAGGGTTTTATACTTAAACTCCAAAAATTAACAGTTGAAGAAATTTCCACTCCAAGTATATATATGATAAAATATAGTTTTAAGGTATGCTATTTTTATGGGCTAAAGTGCTCATTATCAGGACAGAAGTTATGTAAATATAGTAACTTGGACTGATTTTAAATGTGAATTAAGTTTAAGCATCTAATGATTTTTTTCAATTTCTTTAAGATTTAACAACTTTAGTCTTTGGCATTTTTAACCATGGAAAGATTAACAATCGAACAAATGTTAAAGTTATCGAAGCCTCTTACGAGAAGTTCCAAGGTTGCATCATCTCTCAAAACAGTGATGTCAGTTGGCCACCACAATTGTGTGACTTGACGCCTTCAAATTTCTTCCTTTAGGGTAATTTCAAAAGTAAGGTCTATGCCAACAAGTCAACAACAATTCAACAGCTGAAGGATGAGATAATAGTGCATACTGACGAGATCGAGAAGCAACTATGTAGAGATGTCATCAAAAATTTTGGTCATCAAGTGGAGGTGTGTTGTCAAAGCCTTGGTGGACATTTGGGCAATATTATTTTTCACATATAATTGTTATGACTCAAATAACAGGACCCAATAGTGAAATCAATAAAATTTCATCAATAACATTGTTTTATTTACTGCTCACTTTCATCTGTCTTCATGGAACACCCGATATAAAAGTGGACATTGAAGTCAACACCCAGAGGCAATGGTCTGTTTTATGTTAAATACAATTGCCAGGCCATAAATATTTTCATCAGCACCTGCTTGCATCTGAATATTGGGATCATCAGCATCTATTTTCATTCCCTTTCTCCCCTCTGCTGGCAATGGCGGAGACAGCTGTGAAGGCCTAGCCTGCTCCTGAAGAGTCGTGAACAGGAGTCACAGAGGAGTGTGGGCAGTATATATATATATATATATATATATATATCTCCACAAAAACATGATACCTAATGTTTAAATTGAATTTTTAATAATAAAAAACCTTTCTTAAAGCGTTTATTTTAGTTTTAATTTCAAACTGAGAAATTGAATTCAATATTTCAAATATACAAAATATTATGGTGTATTTCTAAACTAATTTAAATTGATTAGAAAGAACTGTTTTTTAATTTCTAAATTTAGTCCCGTCTTTAGTAAAGTTTTATAAAAATGTAAATCTCTTTATTAAAAAATCTTCCAAAAATAAAATATACTTTTCTGAAACTTTATTTGAGGAATATTAGCTGACTTAAAGTATAATTAATCTGATTTAAAACAACTATTATTTTTTTAAAGTTTAAAATATTGCAGAAATGCATTTTTCAACTTGATGGTAATTGTTAATATATGTTAACAGTTTTTTAACACCTCCATGCTTGAAAACATTAGATTACAATCTGTCGATTGTAACCTAATGTTTTTTTACAGAAGGAGACTTTAACCTTAAAAAAATAATTGAGCAATATGAACACCTTTCAAGTTCTCAGTAATCTTAAAGATTTAAGAAAATATTCTGCATAATCTAATATTTTATTAAACTTTGGCTCAAAATTACAATAGTTAGCACTTTGATTTTCTGATAGTGTTATGTGCATGGGCAAATGTATCTGTAAATATGGCAGATTTTTACATATTCAAAAACAATTCAAAATTCTTTCAAAAATGTTTGGGAAGGAGTCAGATTGTAATAAATTTTACAATATATGATTAGTAAATATAGTATTACTTAAACCAATCTTTCCTAAGAGTTACATCATTGAAACTGAATTTTAAAAGATTTTAAAATATTTCAGATCATTATAATTCAAATTTTTTAAAAAAATGAAAAGAATACTTGCAAAAATTCATTTTTCATGTAAAATATTTTTTCTGAAACCAATATTGTATTTAATATATATTGTTCATAAAAGCAAATAAAAGTTTTCCTAAATGAGTAAAGTCATAGTTTTTTGCTTGTTTATTTATTGATTCAAAACAGATTTTCAGTATTATCTTACTGCAATTTTGCAAAAAATAAAAATTAGTGATTTAAATTTTCCAAAGAATTCAGATTTTAACGAATATATAGTTACAAAAAATTATTGTGTTGAATTTGTCATGTTTTCCTAAACTAAATAATGAAGTGAAACACATGTAAAATAAAAGAACATTTATACCAAGATTTTCTAATAAAGAACTTTTCTAAAATATTATTCATTTTCTGAATAAGTCCTGAAAGTTTCATTAAAATCCAACATTTTATTTGCTTTTTGCAAGAATGTCCAAATTGTCTGTCACTGCAAAAATGAGGCTAAAATTTGCTTTGCTAAAAGTTACTACATCCACTGACACAAGAAAAACAAGTTTTTTAATCAAAATTTTGAATGTCCTAAAAAGAAGTAAAAAATGAATAATAATAAGTGAATAATATTTTGATCTTTCCTCTTAATAACAAACTTTTTGATGATAAAACTATGTTTTCATCACCATATGCTGATTTTTCAGTGGTTTCATGGCAGTATATATATATATATATATATATATATATAGGTGTGGGGAGAGGTTAAGTAAAAATAGAACAAATATTAGTTACAGTTAACATAAAAAATAATAATGATACAGACGCTCAATATTTAAATTTAAATTTTTATGTCTAGATGTTACCCATGATACGATATTTTTGTCATGTCTGTTGCAGACGTGATATTTTCCAGTCATTTCTTCAAGTTATCTGTTGATCCAAGTTGCCTTCAGGAAATTTTGAACTGTAACCTTTATTTAATCTCGATTGTTTTTTTGTTTTTTTTGCTGTCCATATCTGGAAATATGCTGTCTTCTATTTTAATTACTGCTAGTCATGTTTCTACTGAATCTGAATCCGTACTACTTATTTAGGACATTAGGTTGTAAGGAGCATTAGCTATGCTTGTGAAATGGCCTTAAAAGTATCGGAAGGATGAATGAAAGATAAAACTGTGGCATTGGTATAAATAAGTAAATTTATTCATCGTGAAGAGTGACATCAATTTCTGTTGTTTTGAAGTAACACATATTGGGAAGTCCTGCTATAGGATACAAACCCTATATCATCCATCAACCAGCTAAAAAACACAGATACACCTGCAAAAGTGGATCCAAGCAGCTAAAAACACTTCTTTTTCACAAGTCAGTGTGAAAAATCATTTTTTTCACAGCTAAAGAAAAAATCATTCTGAGATCCTTCCACATGACCAGAATTCAATATTTAAGGAGGTCTCTTGACAAGTCAGTTGCAGTCAGTCAGCCAAGAGGGTCATTGAGAGACAGCAGTTTGGTGGATCTGTCACTCAAGCAAGCAGTTGATCTGTCAGTTAGTGAAACAATCAGCCACACCAGTAAATCCTAAGAGGCACAGTGTCAGATACACACAGATGCCTGACATCAAAGAGACCAGTACAGACAAACTAATCCTTTGCCCACTCAACCGTTACAAATGGAAAGAAGAGAGAAAACACTTGTAATGGCCATAAAACTTTTCATATCTCTCAATAACCAGAATAGAGAAGTAAAACAGACTTACTAAGAGTGATTCATCATTTTACACCTTCACTACTAATTACTACTATCTCCATTTGACTCTCTCTCCCCTTGGGAATTCACATTCCCACTCCTTTTCAACACAATTTGAAGCACTTTCTTTTTACACCTACTTAACAGCTGATACATAAAAAGGAAAGAAACATTATGCTACTACTGTGTAATTACAGACTCAAAACCAACACTTTCATACTCACCCAATATTTGTTCAAATCCAACAGACATTTTTATATTCAACCAACATTCACACAAATATAAAAGACACTTTTCTATCAAAGGATACACAAATTGTACAAATTGTTTATATTGTATATATATATATATACACACATATATATATATATATATATATATATATTGTCAAATATAAAATTTTCATATTTTTATACAACATTTCTTATTGTGTTGTCTTTTCTCAAAATTTGTGTTGCATTTTTGTGGACCGGATCGCCCGCATTAAAACCACCTTTTAATCTGGGAGTTCTGGAACCCCACACCGCTTAAAAGTTTTTATTGTGAATGTGTTGTTTTAAGAGATTTTAAGAGATTAGTCTTTGTTAAAGTCAGATGAAATTCTTCTTTTGTGAAGAAAAGGCAAAATGGTGTCGCTGATGTGTATGATGTCTGATGTTGCTGCTAGAAGTCCGTCCCGAGCGGGAAATTAAAGCGGATATGATTGCCTTTGTTTCTTTTTTTTGTCAGTGTATGAAGAAGAAAGAGAAAGTGAGAGAGCAAGAAAATACAAGTCGCCTGGACTTGATGTTAGGTCAGATGACCTTTGACTATGTCAAGAAAGGCAAAATTCACACATTTTTATACATTTTGAGAAGAATAGAAATGGAGCAACTTTTAAGATTTTTTTCCTTGTTCCCGATTGGCCAATAAATAAGAGGTTGTATATATTTTGTTTTTGTAGATATCAGCACATTGTATAAGCTGACAGTTTTTATGAAAAGAGTATTTTACTGGTGAATGAATAAATCTATATGCTTTTCTTTATTGGCACATGAAAAGGTGTAGGTGTGTGTAAGCTTGGATTTTCTGTGCAATTAAATTTTATGAAATCTGACAAGGTTTCAGGTTACAAGTTGTTGGTTCAAGACCATCTAACAGAACAAGACCCTCAAGGATTACAGCAATGGTTCGGTTCTCAACATTTTTTTTTTTTTTTTACAAATGGACCCCACTTCATCATCATCAATCGCTTGCTCTATGTTATTGCAGACTGCACATCAATATGAGATATTATTCTTGTGTAAATTTTTTGAGCCTTGTCTCCCATGCTGGCTCAAGGCATGTTGGAAGAGAGCACTTAGAGATTTTTCTGCAGTAGATTGCCAGTTCTTTCTGCGGTAGACTGGTTGCCGACCAAAACTATATAACAAAGTCTGTCCTGCTATTGAGCCTCTTCAAAATGGTTTTGATTTCAGTTTTCTTCTCTTAAACCGGTTACCACTTAATTAAAATAGTGCAGATTTATTCAATAAGTTCCTGTGGTTGATGTTGCTGAAGGGGTTAATACTTTTAATCTTTCCTTTATATATAATCTTTACATAATTTATATATTAAATTAATTTTATTATTAATATTTTATTTTTTTAACATTTTATATTAATTAATTTATATTATTATTTTATTAATATTTAAGATTAATATTATTAATTAATATAATAGTGATTCTTACTGTAGAAATTCCAATTATTATTTTTACTGTAGAAATTCCAATTCCAATTCTTATTATAGAAATTCTAACTTCGGTGATCGAACAAGAACCGGTGTATTCAACGTGATGTGTCGTAAGCTTCAATGTGATATGCTGTAAGCATAATTCCAGTTGAATTCATTACATGCCCTTCCATGCAAATACCCTTGGAAATGGTATGAATCCATCTCTTCTCCCTCTAGCTATAGATTGAATAGCAAAACAGATTGGGTTCTATAGCCTTGGTTGGCAACCAGTTTACTGCAGAAAGAAATGGCAACCTACTGTGGGAAAATCTTGTCTAGTCAGTGATGAATTGAAAGAGACATTATCGCCAAAGTGTGTATCACATATGTCACTTAACAGATTAACTCACTGACTTTTCTTTAACAGATTTTTATTATTTCTAGATGTACCTAAAATGTCTTTATAACCTAAGTCAAACCTTATTTTTACCCCCACCTGGTTAATTACTCAGAATCTATGAACTGCTGGTCTAAGTTGCTTTACACAGTGCATGTATTCCTTGGAAAAAAATCTAACGAAAAACAAAGAAAAAAAAACAAGTCATACCGGAAAAATAAGTTGCTGTCTCCATATTCCTCTTTTTTTATCCATCCTGCCAAAGATATAACACCAAGAGCACGGTCAGGAAAATGAGTTCCAAGATGCCAAGCTCCGTGACCCCCCATCGAGTGACCTGAAAAATTGTGAAAGGTTGAGCAGGATGGAAATTTGGCCTTGTCAAAATATTCAACTGATTCACAAGGAAAATAGAAAAGAAAAAAGCAGATAAGTGTAAATCCAAAATGTTTTTATGCCAGAAATTGTCATATAAAAGACTGTTTCTCTTTTGTTTAAAAATAATAAAGACTGTTTCTCTTTTGTTTAAAAATAATAGACTGTTTCTTGTTTAAAAATAAAAAAATAAAGTAAAAAAGTTCATTTATTTCTTACAAAGACAGTTTTGATATAACTTGAAACAGATTCCACACAAGATTTCTCAATGATTCTTATTATTTCTATCTCGTATTCCGACTGTAGAAGAACCTGAAGATGTAAGATCATGTGGGTTGCATGAATGTTTTGTTACATGTCTTATTATTTAACCCATAGCTGGAGGAGAAGTGGATTCATCCTTTCCTCCAGCATATTTGCACATAAGTAAATATAACAAACCTGATTAGAATTTAAGTTTGGTTGTCGGATTTCTCATTCCAAACTGTTATCCATTACACCAGCCAATTCATCCACGCTTACAGCACCTGCTATTCCTAAGTGATCATTCATCTAGGTTCAGATCAATCTCAACATTGCTTAACTTCAGTGATTGTGTAATATATTACCTTAAATGATGATGAACCGGCAGATGTGATTGACAAATACATCAAGCCGTAGATAAAGCCAATAATGTGACAATCGGAAAAGCAAAAATGCATAACTGCAGAGGAGTGGCTAATGGAGGACAAGCAAGTAAAAATGCATAGTTAAAGAGGTGTGACTATGTAGGTCACATGGGAGTTTAAAGACTATATAAAGTCTAGAATCTTGGCTGACATGATCCCTGCTGGTTTCCAACTCTCAATGGCCCCTTCATGTGCGTGAACTCTCTCCGACTGCTCTCCTGCTCAACACAAGTGTCATCGAAGAATAAAAATATAAGATTATATTTTTATATATATGTGTTCCTCGTTGTTTTCCAGTGGTAGTATATAACAATTAGACAAGAACCAGAGTTTCAATATAATATGGCCATAAGTCTGCACATCAGAGGTCATCAGCTGTGGTTTGACCTAGAGAGAGATAGGCTCCACCAGGTCTACTTACCTAGATACATTATGTATAAATGAATATCTCTCTGGCTTTCAATTCTAGATATGTGAGGGAAACTGGTACTCAAATTACACAGTGACCCTATGACCACATGGAACTGATGATGATGTAAATAAGCCTATGTATTTTTTTTACCATAATGTGCTAGCAGAAAATGTAATTGCATCAGAATATTCTATGTTCCTCATTAACAAGCGTGTTTTAACATGGCAGATTTTTTTTCTAAAACAATAATATTTATCTATCTTGTACATGTTCTGAATAGCGAATGTCATAAATTTACTTATAACTAACCTGTAAATATAACATGCTGTGTTGAGATCTTGTTTTTCAACCATGTCAATGGCTGCACAATCTCTGCCAGCCTGTTGAGAGCTGTCATTGCCGTCAATGCACCTGGCCCTTCCCAATTGTGAGCTCCATGCCTGAAAATATAAGAAAATGGAAATAAAATTTTCTTCTTTATCTTTTTGACATTGGGAAAATAACTGGTCTTGATGAAGATCAAAGAATAATTGCAAAGGTTAAAATGTCAAAATCAAGGTAGTTTTTAAAAGATATTCCATGACCAGAAGAGGTTAATACTAAAATATTCAGAGAAGTAGCCATGAAGGAGTCTGTTTCACAAAGTCTCATTTTTTTTTTCAGTCAATTAGTTAAGTGCTGGACGTGATACACACTTAGGCAATCATGTCTCAAAAGAGACATGACTGACTGGATAGAATATTTTCCCTCAGTAGGTTGCCATTATTTTTTGCAGTAAACTGGTTGCCAAACAAGGCAATAGAACCCTATCTATCCTGTTATTTAACCCATATATTTCTTGAGGGAGAAGAGACGGATTAATTAATACTTTTCCCAAGGATATTTGTGTGTAAGTGAATGCAAATACCTTTGGAAACAGTATTAATCCATCTTTTTTTCTCATGTTTAGGATAAGTTCTATACAAAAACTTTATCCTTACAAATGAAATATGAACAAAATGAGGGTGAATCGACTCTGTGGAAATGCTATATTATTTCCTCACTGTAAAAATCTGAACTGATGGAATTAAAGAATGGAGTTTATTTAAAAATTTGCCATGGAAACAGCGATAGAGAAATGAGAGGTTTGCAGTATATATGAGGAGATGCTAAAAAGATCGTGACCATGAAACTCAGCCAAAAAATGATTGGTCATTTAGTCAGATTTTAGAAATCAGGTTTGGCTGAGGAGTTTTCAGTAACACCTTCTATATAAAAAAGAAAATGGTCCAACAATAATAGCTCCTATTTATTTCCATGAAAAACCGAGAATTTCACAAAGCTATTCATGACTGATCAGTCAAAGCATGCCAGACCAGTCAGTGGTTCCTCATGCAAACTGGGGCACAGATTTGAATCCTGCTGGAGGGCACATTTTCTTTATTAAGTTTTCTCAAGTTACATTACCAACCAACAAACACATGTATTCATACACTTTACTATTCAAAAGATTTCTCACATATATTTAAAAAATTATCCATCATTATAATACTTGATGCCTATTAATATGTATACATACATGTAAACAGACAAGAGTTTCTATACCTACATATGTATACAAAATACTCTATACACATAAATTTCAAAATAAATAATTATTTATGCTTTAATACATACAATATATCTGATCAATAAAAACAACCCAAAATCACAACACTCTAGTCCAGCGGTCAGCAATTCATTCGACTCTACGGGCCGGATCATATTATAATGATGGGTCATGGGCCGGATGAAGGCCATTAATAAAAAATTAAGGAAAATTACATATGCAGATCCTTGTCAACCTAAATATTTAAAATCATAATGAAAATAAACATTAAGAAATAAGAAAAACAAAAGAAAATCTAAAATTAAAAAAACACCTAACAAAAATTGCTTTTCCTCAAGGAACGTTAAAAAACGTCAAAGTGAAAAAAAAATCAATCGAAGTGAAATGGATGAAATTATGACGTCACTAAAAATTATTTTTTTGTTTATATCCGGGAATCAAAAATTGCAATATATTTTATATTTTCTGTTTTTTTTTTCTATTTTCAAACAAATTACTAAAACAAAACAAAATCCTGAAATTATTTATTTTTGAATAAGTAAATACGAAGACCACTGATTACTTTCATTTGAAGTTTATTTTGGTATTTAAAATTACTTTTTATGTTTATTTTTATATTTTTTACACAGAAATGGTGGTGATTGGGTTTTGATTGTGTTTTTGTGGTCATTGTCTTCAAATTTGGTTGGATGGATCAGAGGAAGATAACAGCAGGCCTTTTGTTGAATTTGAAAGCCTCTCTCATATTAAAAATAAAGTCATTGGTAATCAGGCTCGCGGGCTGGTCCAAATGCCTTTGTGGGCTGGATCCAGCCTGCAGGTCGTAGGTTGCCGACCCTTGTTCTAGTCTATTGTCTCTTTGTAAAAATTTTTCATTTTTCTCTCAGTCACTGAAGAAGTTTTAATAAAAGTGAATCATGTTAGATTGAGATACATTTCCTATTTGTACTTTACTTCATTTTATTGCACACACACACATGTGTGTGTGTGTGTATATATGTCTTAATGAAAGTAATGAAATTGGATCAATTGGGTTAATAGATTAACAAGTTTCAGTGGGTGTCTTTAATTCACTGTTGCAATATGTTTTTTTGAAATATAAAATGGTCTGCCACTGGTTGGGTTGTCAGTGCTCTCACTGGGTGCAAGCTTGGTGAGGAGGGTGATGTAACACCCTGCAGGAATAAAAACAAGACCTCTCAAAGGGCGAAAAAGCATCTATGGGCCAATGGCCACCTACACAAGCAACCAGCTATGGTTAAAATAGTCTTCACCAACCTGCATTGCCAAGAGTGTTGAGTGTGGCACATTCCCTGAAATGACGGACACAAAAACGGTGGAAGTCAACCAGGGAGGGGTTCCTCAAAACAAGAGTGAAAAAAACAAAAAACCTGATCCAGAATCCAGGTCTGTTCAAAATTTTAACAGAGCAGGTATCTGAAATTTTGGGGGTAAAACTCAAGAAAATGGTGACGAAATTTTTTTCATATGTTAACTAAAGCTTACAGAAAAACATACATATCCCATGTATGTGCGTTTGAGTAATACAAAAGATTTGCGAATGTCAAGAGAATGTTGTCAATACCTCTGCACTTCAAGGAATGGTGAAATATTAAAAAAAAAAAAAGAATTAAACAATTTGTTCAAAATGATTGATAACTGACCATCAGAAAGATTTCAGATATGGTTTTAGTCTTTATTTTTGACAATTACAGAAAAATCTTCCCCCATGTGTAAGAGTGTGGGTGTGGTAAAATGGATGCCCTTCTTCTTGACTGGTTGGCACATACATAAAGCCAAGTAGACTGTAAATGATTTTATCTAGGTGTAGAGCAATTTATATGTGTAAAATATACATATGTGTATATGTTTCTATGTGCATAACTCTGATAGTCGCTCCTTGTTGTAGTGAAAAGACTTGTATGATCCAATGACTCTAGGAGCAATGTCATTGAGAATTCTAAACTCCTGGTAGAGCTACACTTAGCAGCAAAGGTCAAAAATGAGGAACCAGACTAAGTGCAACCAATAGAAGGCATCACTTAAAATTATGAAGTCTGTTGCAGTTTCATAACTGGATTCTGCATACCTCATTTTATACGTGCTGCAGAGGAAGGTCAGGAAATCAAGTCTGTGGGTCACTTCCTGGCAATTCAAGGTCTATCTTAAACAAATTAACATTATCAACATTTTCTTCTACTCTGATTTTCTTTCACCTCCAACCAAATCTTGCAAAGTCAACAAGGGAATAAATGACGGGAGCTGGATTTGGTGAAACTAAAAGCTTCTAGTCTTGAACCTTTCACATTGGTAGAGCATGTAGTTATCAATGCCATCATCATAAAGGAAGTGATCAGCAAAAAGAAATTAAATTCTTGAATACAAGATAAAAGCTGTCACTGTGGACAATGAGGAAGCAACTAACAATTTTATACCTGATAACTGTGTCAACCAGTAAAATAGAAATGTGAGAGTTTCAAAGCAACCGCATGTTGTCCACAAGTAGGAAATAAGGAAATTATATAAAATCTAATCGAAATCTAAACTTATTTTATAAATGGAACTTTGTCTGTCTGTGTGTGTCTGTTACCTACAGACTCTGAAATGGCTGAACCGATTTTCTTGAAAATTTACACAGTTGTACTATAAGTGTCTGCGACTGTTCTTAGCTAGATTTTGTGTCGAAGTACCCACGATAAATATCGATAATCGAAAAAATTGGGTTATTGGGAGTGGTCCGATTTTAATCAAATTTGATACACTCATAGACAAAGACATAAGAATTGATATTCAGAAGTTTCAAGGTTGCAGTTCTAACAATAGTGCAGAAAATTGATAATATATATATAAAAGGCAAGATGTTTGTGTGTGTGTGTCTGTTTATCTGCCTGTATGTCTGTATTTTTTTCAGCCCTTTTATTTAATTTTTGCTTCAGGCTTGGCTCTAAGTAGGTATAATTGTAGTTCTTAGTCTCAGCCATGATACCATTTACTCAGAGGACTTATTTAGCCTTCAAAATTCAGTTTACGATGAAAAAAACTTATTTGATACCGATAGCAGGAAATGAAAATTTGACTTACATCCATTCATTTTTCTTTCAGTCTACGGTTTCGCTTTAACTGGAAACAACTATTGTTTTTTAGTCTTCCATACCAACATTCAAAGAGTCTGAGCTCCAGGACCATGGATTAGTTTTAAAGCTTTCATTACATCTGAGCAACGCCGGGCTATACTGCTAGTATATATATATATATATATATATATTAGGTGATTAGGTGCGATTTTTAAATTGTCGCAATTACTTTATTATTTCAAATATTCTTTAGGCTGAGTCTGATCTCCAGGACCATGGATTAGATTTAAAGCTTCCATTACACCCGAGCAACGCCGGGCTATACTGCTAGTGTATTAATAAATAAAACCATTTGAGATCAAGTACTACTTGGCCAGAAGTTAGGAAATTCCGGTCATGGGTCATAGTTAGGCTGCATTTTAGATAATAGGTAATCACAGAATATGAAGAGATGTGGAGAAATACAGAGTTCTCACAAGCTTCAGACAGTTCTAATCAAACTGATCTATGACTAAAGAATCATGTTTATTAGCACCAACAGACATATTGTCTTTTTCATGAAGGTGAGATCCTGAAACAACCATTTTCAAGAATGTTCTCCTTGGGTGACGTCTTGCTTTCAGTTCATTTTATTTACAGTCTTTCCTTGTTCTGTGCATACCAACAAAAATGAAAATTGAAAACAGCATAGGGCAGAAGCTGATCTTCTATGTGACCTGTCCCTTCAAGATGTTGTCGATCATGGCTCTCCACAATTTCCTGTCTTTTGTATTCCTTTGTATTTCTTAGTAAGGTTTGTCTATTTGTTATTTCTCCTCAACCCTGTTCTGACAACCATCTACACAAGCTAATTGGGTAGGTTCTTCAGCTGTTTTCCTCTGTCTCACTTGCCTTCAATACATCCTGTGAGTGTCAAACTTCCTAAACCCTCTCTCCTCAATACGTGCCTTAGAAACTTTCAGACAAGTCTGTAAAACTGTGAGAGGAACCTATTCATATGTTGACATACGTGAGAGTGCAATTGAGTGTGTATATTCTTATGTAAATAAAAGCAAAAAGAAAAGAAACCAAAAACAAAAGAACAAACCTTGTTGGTGCCAAGAGCCAAATTCCTTCAAGACCAAACTGAAATTCATGTCCCACCATTCTTTTGTAGCTATCAGCCTGATTCTGTGCTGGAACTGAAGTTCCATGAAGAGTTAGAAGAACAGAGCAAAGGTTGGCTGGACAATCACCAATCGGAGCAATAGCTGCTCCCTGCTGAACAGAGCCATCATGGTCCAGAAAAGAGAAGAGAAATGTTTGGTCCAATTTCCGACAACGGAGATTTATTGGAGCAGCTTCAATCTGACCTTCGGAGGTAGAAATTTCAAAAACAAGGTCTATACCATTTGGATAGCAGCCACTGGTCAATCGGTGATCTGTGGAATCAATACGCACAACAATCGGAAAAATCTGACCAGGAGCAACGTTCCGTTTCTCTGTCACTTCAAGAGAGATGGGCTGTCCATATGACTGACTCACAAGACTAACACCAATGTTTTTGAGCCATTTTGAACCATGAAAGTTGGCAACAGGTATACTGAAATAATTACTAAATAGATACCCCTCGACAAGGTCGGGAATCATTGTTGGAGAAAACACATCAAAGTTAGCAGCCAATGTCTTGAAAACACATTTAAAATTCGCATTCACCTTTGCCCTTATTTTGGCATAAAGCACATGTATCCCTCTGGATAGGGAAATACTGACCATCAAGTGGTCACGATGATAGACATCTCCTACAAGAGGCACATGGTCAATGTAGATTGTTGTTATTCCATGGCATTGAAGGACAACTGTCTGCTCTTTTTCATTGATTGCAATTTCACCAACAGCCCAACCCTGCCACTCTGTAATACCCATTGATCCGAGAGATCCAACAAGGTCGTTCCATTGTAATTCTGGAGATATACGAATCAAAAATTCTCCAAGGTGTCGATAGACTTTCCACTTCACTTCACCTCCAGGAACCATTTCCGAATAATACTTGACCTACGAACAAATAGAAAGAACTGGTTTAATTTTCGTGGTATGTCTATTCAACATTTATATAACTGCTCAAGAGACATTCAGGACCTATAAGGGGAAAATGTAAAAACAGGATGACTAATGAAGGGGAGTAAAATAAACTTTGTAACTTTTAATAGAATTACTATCAGTGACCCTGGAAATATTGAATTATATCAGAGAATTTTTACAATATTGAAATTATATTTACATTATTTATGTTGTTCAGACTGTTATTCTCATCTTTATTGCCATGTTTATGACATTTCGCCCATTGTATGCTCTCACTTTCATCAGGTGTTGGGAATTTTGAATCAAACCCTTCATTTCAATCACTCAAGGAACATGGCTCAATGGATATAGGTGTTGGTTAGTTCCAGTGACTTGACCCAAAAATTGTGAGTTTAATACCAGGCCGAACAAATAATTTAGAGAGTTAAGTTAAAGGGAGATAACTATATGGCTATCAGAAGTGGCATCGCAGATGGAATGAGAATGACATACACTAGTGATTGGAATAAAGGGTTCAGTTCGAAATTCCTAGCACTTGAAGAAGTTCAGAGGGTACAACTACCAAAACATCATAATAATGACAATAAAGATGAGGACAATAGTCCAAACAATATAAATAATATAAATACTACCTCATCTCAGAAGTATAGACAAATACTAAAATTATATTTCTGACTATTTTTACCATTTCAGTTGATTTTCATTCAGCGAGTTATGTGCTATATGTGATACATGCTTGGGCGATCATGCCTCAAAAGAGACATGACTGAAGAGGCAGAAGATTTTCCTGCAGTAGGTTGCCATTATTTTCTGCAGTAGACTGGTTGCTAACCAAGACTATAGCACCCAATCTGTTTTGCTATTCAACCCATAGCTGGAGGGAGAAGAAAAGGATTAATAC
Source organism: Ascarosepion bandense (assembly GCA_037127315.1). Taxonomy (NCBI): domain Eukaryota; kingdom Metazoa; phylum Mollusca; class Cephalopoda; order Sepiida; family Sepiidae; genus Ascarosepion; species Ascarosepion bandense. The sequence continues at coordinate 1,593,080 of JBBBDQ010001761.1, read as the reverse complement.
CTTTCTCAAGGGCATTTGTGTGTAAGTGAATGCAACAAATTCAACTGCAATTGGAACTTGGCTCTACTGATTGTCCATTCTAAGCTAATATCCATAACACCACAAATACTCAAATAATGAGTATATAAATGTCATTCCAGTGCAAAAGATGGCTCTTAAAACATTCTGATGTATTAATTCAGAGTTTTGTCTCTATTCACTGGAGAAATTGTCTGCAAAAAGGGTAGCATGATTTCCATTTGAAATCTGATGAGTTTTAACTAGTAGAGACAAAGCTAATTATAAAAAATAAGGATATACTACTGACATGTTAGTATTTTGATAGCTTAGGAGGGCTTTATGCAAGAATAATATTAATCATAGTGATAATTGAAGGTATCAAGGCTACGTTTAATTATTTACTCTTGCCTTAATAGTAAGTCTGGTATGTCCAATAAAATAAAACTAGCAGTTGATTTTAAAAATGACTTCTAATCAGTTGTTAACTGGGGCAAGAAATGTCTTGTAAATTATAACACTTTCAAAATGAAACTGCTATTTGAGAGAACTATATTTCCTTCCATCAACATGGCTGATGCTAACCTCCATGGGAGAAATATATTGTTACTTCTCAGTTTCACATTTTCCACTGACATGAAGAAGCAGGATTGAATTAATCACTAGATCTGTTGCTAGGAATGTTGCTTCATTGTATCAGACAAGACAATTTTTCCTGTAAAAATCTATCTTGCCCATTTACAAATCGACCATTCATCCATGCACTGAATATTTACTGTCACATCTGGTCAGGTAATGCTGCTATATATCTTGAAATTTTCAACAATATAAAAAAAAAATTCTACAATGTTATTGGTCTTGACCTGGCATCTCAGAATCAGACACTTTCCAACTGTAACATGGCCTCTCTCTATCTTTACTCTGAATATTTTCATAGCAAGTGTTCCGATGAGCTTTACTCCTTAATAACTCGACCACATAAACTTAAGCATAGTACTAGATTAGCTCGGAATGCAAAATAGGAGAGGCGAGTTCAAATTTCAGTTGACTTTGTTGCATTCAATTCTGCACAAATACCCTTATGAAATGTAGTAATCCATTTCTTCTTCCTCCAGTTATGGTTTGAATGAATAGCAGGACAGGCCGGGTACTACAGCATTGGTTAGCAACCAGTCTACTGCAGAAAGAATGGCAAACAAATGCAGAAAAATCTTTTGCCTAGTCAATCATGTATGAAAAGAGACATAATCGTCTAAGTGTGGATCACACATGACACTTAACTGACAGACAAATATATGAGCAAGATATATAAACAAAGCATAATTGTAGCAGTATTAATAATACAGAAATTATTCAGCTGACCGTTGGAATCACATCATACACACCATAATATAATGTATTTCATGGTTTTTGGACGTGATGGACTCACATATAACGTTTAAGTTTATACTAACGCAATTGATTTTTTTTTAAGTTGTCAAAAGAAAAAGAAAATATTTTTTGTAAAAAACTGTTTGCAAGGAACTGTATAACTTGTTTCTAACTTAAAAGAAAACAAAGATTATTTTTATGCTCAATAAACGATTATTTAAATTTGTAGAACTGTGTTGAACATTATTTCTTTTCTTCACTTTTTTTACACACTTTTTCTCTACATATCCACATCAAACTTGCTACCAGGATATTGAATATGAATTTAAAGAAAGAAAGAAGGTAAAACAATGGCAGAGAAAAATAAGATGACAGCAAAGTCTTTATCAGCAGTGGCAGTAAGAATAAGAAGTGGCAGGCAAAGGAAGTCAAGCATGACACCAAGGCAGACATGCAATAAGAACATTAGCTTTAAGTCTGTCAGTTCTAAATTTAGAGTTGTACCATAGGAAAATAGTCAAGTAGATTAAAGGACTGTTTCTTAAATTTAATTCAATTGACTGCATCTGTTTGGTTTTGCCAGTCAGCTACAAAACAAATATGTCCACTTGGCTGTACCAGTAAGCCATAAGGAAAATACTTCTACTTGTCTTTGCTGGTAAGTTGAAGGGAAAATGCGCTTACTTGGGTTTGTGGGTCAACGACAAGACAAATACACCTGCTTGGTTTTTACCTGTCAGCCATCGGCTGTCAGCTCTTACTAATCAACCTGAGTCAAAAAAAAAAAGGATACTTAACCTTCTTATTTAGCCGGTACAATGAGACATTTTGTATTCCACCAAAGGCCTCCAAGGGATCCCCATCAAGTTCCATTTTCCCAATGACAAAAGGTCCAATAAAATGCCACTCGCTAACAGCCAGACTGCTTTTGGCAGAAAGTTTTGCAGCCTGCTTGAAACAAAAATTTGTTTGGCTGGCCAGGGACGGACTTTTTTGGCTGTAGATGTGACCCAAAGATGACCATATGAAACCTTCTGTGGGGCTGGCTTCTAGGAATTTCAGATGACACAAGATGGTGTTATCACTCTGGAAAATAAAAACAATTATAAAGTCACAAGCATGAAGACCTAAGCAACAACATATGATGGCAAAGTCCAGATTAACATCTTCTTAGAATTATTCTGGCTGTGTGGATAGCATAATGGTTATCAGTGCAGAAAATAGAATCAGTGAAATGAGTTTAAATTCTGATCAAGTCGATTGCATCCACTTCCTACCAAAACCCTTTGTACTGACATGAATCCATCTCTTTCCCCATAGAACATGTCACTTGATAATCTAATTCAACCAGTAAATAAAACTGTATACTCAAATTGACTTATTCAGTACCAAGTTCCTGCTTGCAAATTATTTCCTGGTTTTAAAGTATATCTATAAACCAGCCTGCACAGTTTATCTTACGAAAAATACTCAAGTGAGATATATGAACAAAGCATAAATGTAGCAGCAGTACAAATATTACTAGAATAATAGCATTTTTCTAAAATTACATCATACACACATATAATGTAAATCATGATTTTTTACATTAAGAATTGAAATAAACCTTTTGCCCTATACTTATTTCATATGAAAATTGTTTGTGAGGAACTTTCTAACTTGTTTCTTTCAACTCATATGAAAACAAAGATTAGTTTTATATTCAATAAAATTATTTCAATTTGTAGATCTGTGGTTGAACATTATTTCTTTTTTTTTCACAGACTTTTTCTCCTACATATACAATGGAAGCACAGTGAAATAATGAATAGCAGCTCAGATTGAAGAATTAGAGAGCTGAGTTTGAATTCCAGTTGAGTTCATTACATTCACTTACATGCTAATACCCTTGAGAAATGTATGAATCCATCTTTTCCCTGAGTTATGGGTTAATAGCAGAATAAATTAGGCCCTATAGCCTTGGTTGGCAACCAGTCTTGGGGGAAAACATTGAACTCGAACCAGCCAGAAGGTTGGGCTTAGTCAGACTGTCTTTACCCATAAGACATCACTGCAGCTATGGCTCTACTAGATAATGTGCCTCTACAACTCTAGGAGTTATAAATTTGTTTTTTATTTTAAATTAATATAGTTTACATTGTAACACAAAAATTTCTGTTTCGAGATTTTTATCTCGTCATCAGGCAATGTGAGATCATTGTTGTCAAAATGATTTTCATTTGAATATAAGAAACAATATGTTTGTTATTTATGGATGTGGGAAAACAGAAAAATTTATGTGCATGTGTTCAATTTAACTAACCAGAATAGAGATTCACTTTAAATATGAAAAAAAGTTTATTATTTTTGGGGAATACATGATTTCTTCTTTCTAACTTAATGGCAAAAATGTCAGTCGATCAAAACCCCTGTCTAGACTCCATTTCTGTTGATGTATCCATTATTGTTACAAATTTGTTTTTCCTTTAGTTTTCTCTCTATCTCACCATTTTCTAAAACAAAAAAGAAAGAAAACATTTTATATTTTTGATCTAACTTAAAGAGACTTTTGATTGTAATTATACTATTTTTATTTCGATTCAGAATGCATTTTATTCTAATTTTTCCTAAAACTCTTATTTTGTAAATAAAATGTTTTAATATCCATTTATTTATTAAAAATTTTAAAATTCTTTTTATTATTTTTATAAAATCTATTATATTATTATTATATTTTAATACGATTCTTAATATCATAATACAATCTTTTTAAATATCTATTTAATTATTAAAAATTTAAATATCAATTATTTTAAAACAAATTATTAGATATATGTAAGTTAATAAACATTTTTATTTTTTATTTTTTAAGAAGAATCTTTTTAACCATATTCTAAGGGGAACATTTTGCAATGTTTACATATGACATTTATTTTATTACGTTTATTTAATAGATTTTGATTCTTAAGAAATTTAATATATATATTTTTTCATATAGACACAAGGGGCATGGGTCGTTTAAAAACTTACATATTCTAGCTTTTTTAAAAATTTTCCATTTTAATGTGGGTGTTTTATTTGTTTCTTTTAGATACCAATAATATTTCAATAGGGATGTTCTATTTCTGTACTTATTATTATTAAATAAAGATGTGTGTTGATAAAATTGTTTTTTCAGAGAGTTCTTTGTACTACCCACATAAATCTTTACATTACTAGGGTTTTCCGCAGAAGAAATATAACATTGATAGACAATTGATTTTGTAAGGCACCTGTTTTCCAAAGGACACTCTATAGGGTTTCTACAATTACATTTATTATTGTCCAAATTGTTAATTTTTGTTATTGGATTATTCTTATTTAAAATGCTATTAGGATTTGTTATCATTTTTTACCAGATTATTCATAAAATTATAACTTAGTTTTTATTGAAAATTTTACTTAATGGATTATTATTCAGAAAGCGTTTTTTAATCAAAGCAAGGAATTTATATATATATATATATATATATATATATATATATATACATGAGCCCCATATGGCTGATTGGTTAGAACATTTGCTTTCTGATCATGAGGCCTGGGTTATCGGTCTGGAGAAGACAACCCAAGCATGCGCCTCCTTTGGAAAGTGCCTGAAAATTATATCACAGATTGATCCAAGCCATGTGAGTGAAATTGGGTAGACAAGGCCCTTTGGGAGCTGTCAATGGTTATGCTAGTACAAAGTCACAAGTCATCATGACCAAGTGTTTGAATGTCCTGACTTTGTTCAGACTGTTGTTCATGCTAGATAATGCAGTCTTTCCCAGAAACTGTAACTAAGGTCTGCTCAGCATAGTTGCAGTATAAACCACAGGTGGGCTCTGTGGGTGTTGAACACATGTGTGCCTGAGCAGGCCTCTACAATAGGGATTAGCTAACTACCCTAGTAGACTAGCATTCTTGGATATGAGTGGCCAACCATATATATATATATATATATATATGTGGTGATTGAAAAGTAACTCCCTATTTTTAAAATAATTGTAAATTATTTATTAATTTTAATTTTTGTCTCCGATTCTTTTAATTGGTCTTTAATGCATGAGAATTTAATCTTTTTGTATCTGTTTTTCAGATTGATTATTTTGTTTGAAATTTAGAATCCTTACAAACATGACTAGACATCTTAACATGCAGGAGCATGCCCAGCCAGCGGCACTTTATGAAGTTTGGAAATCCATTGTTCAAGTACAAAAATCGTGGAGGACCATTAGAGGAGTACACACAAAGACAACTAAGAACGATCATGCAAAACTCATGGCTACGGGTTCTGTAGCTTGTACTCAAAGAAGCCGTCACCCTTTCAAGTCCAGTGACCAGGTGACAGTGAAAGCAGTTCAAAAAATGTTGGCACATAGCCCCCAGAAACTGAATTCAAAAAGCAGCAAAGGAAAGTTGGCTCTCCTTTCACACGATATGAACTGTGATCAAAAATAAGCTTAAATGGCAATGTTTGGAAGTCACCCTCCGCTGAAGATTGTAACATTTGCATGTAGTTTGGGGAGAATATGCTGGTTTGATATTGTGGGGGCCTCGGTCATGCTTGGTTAATTGGCCTTGTGCCAAACACATCTGAAGTCCCCACAATTTAAATATCAGAAGGTTGAAGGTTGGATGTTGAAAGGATAAAATACTTTGTGTGCACATTAAAGCAAAGATTTATTTACAGAATGACTAAAGTGTAAGAAGGAAAATATAAGTGAAATTTTGTTATCTGAACACTATAATATACTTGCGAGAAGAATGATGTTCATTGTGAGTATGCATGCAATTTTGTAGTTAAAATTGTTCATAGTAGTAACATAAGCATTTGGAATGTCTGCAGAAGTTTAGAGTTCATGTTTGTGTAGCAGCAGATTGTAAAGGCTTTGTTCCTTCCTCTTTTTAGTAGGTCGTGACAGGTTGAGAGAAAGAGAAAGCAAAACAAATAAAAGGAGTGGTCCTTAACATGTGTCCATTTGGTTGTTGTGCTGTCCTCCTTAGTGGCATGATGTGAAAATCAAGAAGAGGACGTTGAAAGTGAGGGCGAATGAAACTGGGACATGCCCTGTGTCCGAGTCAGCTTCTTGAATTTTCTTTCGTTACATTACCACGAGGTTGTCAGCTAACCGCTCCCATATCGGACTCCCTGTGACCGGTCAGGGGACATCTTTAAATATTGAATTCTGGTCACATAGGGAGACTTCCAGAATTATTTTCTTCTTTAGCTGTGAAAAAAAAACATTTCACTGATATATTTTGAATTTCTCGATTTGTTAACCAGTCAGGATTCAGAATATGATGTTTTACACTGACTTGTGAATTAGAAAAGCTTTTAGCCGTTTGGATCCAATTTTGAGGGTGTGTGATTTTACTTTGGGTTTTTCCCAAATGTTGTAGTCATTTTAATCCGATTTTGCGGGTGTGCAATTTATTTTTGTGTGTTTTAGTTGGTGGATTGATTATAGAGGATTTGTATCCTATAGTATAAAATACTGGTCAGATCTCTTTAAAAATATTCTCTGAAGTGATGAAGCGGTATTTCACATAGATGGGTTTGTTAACCATCACAATTGCCACTGTTGGGTAGACAAAGATTCTCTTGTTATCTCTGAAAAATACAGAATTGGCCACAGTAACTGTATATTGTGGGATGACTTCAGACAGGATTGTAGGTCCATTCATGCTTCGTGATACCATGAATGCCAAAGGTACCTTACCGTGATACAAGATGAAATCTGGCCAGTTATCAGTGCTCGGGAGAATGTTGAAGATTTGATTTTCATGCAAGATGGCACCCTCTACATTTTGCTATCATTGTTTGTGAATGACTTAATGCCAACTTCCTCAGGAGATGAATGGGTTGTCGTGGTCTGTATGAGTGGCAATCTAAGTTCATCGGAACAGAAGTCGTGAAAGTATTTGTAAAAGAGACACAGGGAAGCCACATTGTGCCGGTGAGAAAGTATCTGTATCTGAGCTGCCAAGTCGAATACAGCCACAAAAAGATTGGCCCATTTACATTGAGTCAGATTACAAACTGCATAACCCAGTGATTTAATTTGTTTGTTTGTTTGTTTCGAGGTTTAACAACCTATCAATCCTTATAGGATCATTTAAGTTCATAACCAACGATTTTTGGGTAAGATTATTTTATTTTTACAACATTTTTCTTTTCGAGTATCAAGATTCATTGGGATTTGTTTTTTAAAGTAGGGTCCCCAAGTCCTACCCTTGTTATTTAACCCATAACTGGAGGGAAGGGACGAATTAATACCTTTCCCAAGGGTACCAGTGCTTAAGTGAATGTAGGGTATTCAACTGGAATTTTCTCAATATTTCTCTTTCCGAGCCGATATTCACTGCACCACAACACACATCTGTCACTATACGCTTACAGCACCTGGCATTCCCAAACGGTCACCCATCTAAGTACTGACCAGGCTCAATGTTGCTTAACTTCGGTGATCGAGCGAGAACTGGTGTATTCAACGTGATAGGCCATAAGCCCCCAGTGATTTAAAACAATTTATAGATGATAATAAAGACAAAAGAAACAATGATTGTTTGTGATGGCTGCTTATTGAAGTCATTAATCAAATGGACACTAAAAAGAAGGAAAAAAGCCATACCACTCAATAGTAAGTAGCAAGATTAAAACTAGGAGCTTACCTGAGGTTCTAAAAGCCGAAAGTTGGTGATTGCCTTCAGGGTGGGGGAATTTAAGTTACAGCTGGAGGCTTTCTTGCTGTGGATCCGTGTTCTTTCATTTTCAATAAACTCTAAAATTTTCTGCAATATGAACAGAACAAAACATTTAGAAGAGCCGTAAGAATTACAATATAAACAGTAGAGAAAAGCAAACAAACATACCAGCATTGAATTCTTCAAAGGAAGAAAATGAATGATGTGTAAAGATTGAATCTTAAGTATAATTAGTTCTTAAACATCATTGTCATTAGTTTCTAGACTGGGTGTGGTCATAGAGCGGGTGTGCAGATAAGCACCAAACCAGTTCCTTACATATCAAGATTAAAAGCCAGAGCAGTATTCATTCAGATGTAGTATGCCTTTGACAAGTAGATTTGTCCGAGCTTATTCCTCTCCAAGCCAAACTACAGATGATATCTAAGAGACCTCTTTCTGCAATATTCCAAGTATGGCGGATGCTAACCTCCAGGAGAATAGCTTGTTACACCATCTCAGGCTAACATAATCGTCCGACGTGAAAGAAAAACACAATGCAGAATTTTTACCAATAGCCCCCATTCCCACTTAAAGACAATCTGAGCCTAAGAAAAGAATATAAAAACCCATCAAAGGGACTTCTTAGGCAGTTGGCCAGCACACCAGATATGATTCACAATGAACGTCAACAGCAACCACCCATCTCTAATGGCACCTGCTAAAGGTCATCGCCACAGTAATTCACTTTCCCTCTCTTATTTATCGTATGAATGCCTTTTATGACTCTACTTATCTCTTTCGTTTAACAGCAGACATCCACACTGATTAACCACTTCTATTATTTTATTCATTAATACAATTATTTATTACCTAAACCTTCATCATTTTTCTTTGCTCTGCCACCATCTGCTTAATATAACAACTGGTGTCAGAAGCATGCGGCTGGAATAAGAAGATGGACTACACCATATTTATTCACCACGAAATGCTACAATTAATCAAACAACAATGAGCAACCATTCTCAAACTGAAAACAGACCCGAAATCCACAAGTGAACAAGCCAGAATCATCAACGAACTTCAAGTAGAACTTCAGGAAATGTTGGCCACTCTCATCTCTCTCTCCGTTGAGATTGTGCACACGTCCCAGTCATCAACAGACTATGAACTGCTCATGCGATTACAATCTTTTGCTATGCACAATGTAAAACCTTTCCATCAGGGTAATGATGTCAGTTGGTTCAAAACCAATTTAAACAAGGCATATATGATACACTTAAAATGCAAGCTCACATATTATCTGAAGATGGAAATTGAATTTCTTAAAATTGTTAAGCAACTTCTTGACGAGGTTATGTTCCAACAGATGGAGGATTCCCAACAAATCACTTCTTCATACGAGCAGTTGATGGCCTATCTGCTAAGAACCTATGGGAGTCAAATGACAAACTTTCAGCCCCTCAGCCAAGAGTGGGACCGGCAATGATGTGACAGCAAAAAGATCACTGATTCTGCAGGCCGGCTCAAGACTACAATCATAGAAGCAGCAGTCTATATAAAGGCAAAGTTTCAGATGGACAATAGCAGCTCCGAAATAAGCGTTGACACCATTGTTTTCTCTCATGGGCACAATGCTCATGAGTGAAAAAATTAAGTCCTGGGATCTGAACATATACCCTCAACTCGTAAAGCTGATGGACAGCCACTTTTTATCAGTTGGTAAAGCAAGTGATGTCCAACACTACCTCAACCTGACTGCAGACATAACGTATGCACAGAAACAGCGACCACATACACAAACGAATTAAAGTGTTCATCAGGATCTTGCCAACCTGAAGTATCAAATACAACAGATACACCAACAGTTAAATCATCCAATGCATGGCAAAAACACCTCTATGAGAATGGGGCACAACAATATAACCTTGAGATGGACCCAGAAATGCATGCTCACAAACAACTCCAACAGAGTCAACCATTCTGTCTGCAGAAACTACACGAGGAGCCGTACATGTTTCAAGGGCCAAACTTGACCTTACTTTTACCCACCTCATGCTCAAGCACACATTGCAATTGTATATGCAAACACACCTACAATGGCTGCAAACCAACTTCATGAAATGGATTTTTGGTCAAGACCAGATGAGATGTGATGGCTCAGTCCCCAGTCCAGAATTTTAACAAATGTCATCATCTAGGTAAATCCAGCAGTATATCGTCTCAAAGAACACCAAATCCAAAAGACTATCATCTTTTCAATGACACCACCCAGCTAAAAGCCTTCCCCGTTGCCAAATGCTGTCACATCAAAAAATCCAAACATCATCTTGACAACACCAGCTATAATTCTTACTCGTCACTAACACCATCACCTCAGCAAATCCAACAGAATATCATCTTCCTCGATGACACTCAGAGGAATGCTACTACTTTCAGGCCTCCTAGCAAGCAAAGACTCAGACCTCACAAGCAAGTTACTTTGACTCCACAAACAGCGACTGATTCCACATGCAAATGAATCAAACAAGTGTGCTACTAATGTTTCCTAAAAGCACAGGCTGATCAGCCACACCAACCTCTGGTCACCTCAACAAGACTCTCCAATCTCCTCGGCATACCAACATTGGTTTGTCCAAACTACCCAACCAGGACATTTCCAATGTCAACCCAGTGCTTATAGTATGCTGATAAACACTTTGCTGCAACAAGTTCACCAACACATCAATTTCGAAAACATGAGGCCAACCACAAGATGAACAAACAGCTAATTCGGCTCAGCTATAAAGATCCAATACAGGTCGAAGACAAGTTCTTACTCTACAGACCTCATTCAGCCACAGCCCATCATCAAGACAAATAATATGGTATTCCAAATCACAAACAATCTTGACAAAACTAGTTGGGCCTATCCCTCTGACATACATCTGCCTGACCACCTTATTTATACAAACTTGTCCCCTCTTTCACAGACTTTCCAAGTGACACCCAACATGGCAACTCATTCTTTGTCAAATGACTATATAAACAATGAGGACCCCAAATCTAGCAATCTTGCAGTCACTGGTCCCAATATTCTATAGAAGAAATCCCAAAAGACAAACACAAGTTCAGCTACCAAAACATTTTATAAATTTCATTATGCACTAAAAAAAAAAAAGAAAAAAAAAGAAAAAAAAAGAAAACAACATCATACTATACATACATCATACGAAGCTATCCATGAATCAGAATAATATCTATGCAAGCTGTTGTAATCTTTCTAAAACCAGATCTTCTTCTGATTCATGTTATACAAATTTCCACCACTGGCTGGATGTGAACACTGAAACCCAAGGCTGAACTAAAATCTTTGATAACAGTGCATAAGCTTTACATATAGCTTCTGTTTCACTTACACACTGAAAGAAAAATACAATCCAGAATTTTCATCAATAGCAACCACTTTTGCCTAAAGAAACAAAGAAAAATTGAAGCTTATCTGAGCCTAAGAAAAGGATATAAAAACTCATCAAAGGTGTGACACTATTTGGCTGCTAGCAATTAATAATAAATTTTATTACTTAGATATATGGAGAGGTATACAGATATACATCTCATGAAAAGAGTTAACCAGTCTGGAAATATTCCAGCGATTGAATTTCCATAAAAGTTGGATGTCTAACCAGAGACAAATCTAATTTAGGTGTTGACAGTTGACTGATGAAAGAGGCTGGTTGGGAGGTGAAAAGGTTACTCAACGAAAAAAATCAGGCATTTTGAGTCCAAAATCATGCAAAGAGAATTTAGCAGATAAATTTATTTTAGTAAAATCAAATTGCGGGTGTTGAATGATTTGCCCGAGAAAAAAAACTAGAAAATTTTGTGTGGTAGCAATAGAGAGGAGGAGAAGGGGAGACCTGCCTGCAACCATTACCTGAGAGAAGGGAAGACAACCAAGTTGGAAATATGATTTACCAACCACCTACCTCTGTACCAGTTCGGGGCTAATACCAATAAAAGTGAAGGCTTGAAGAGAGAAAAATAGGGAGATCCGAGATCGGGGCCATGAGGATGGGCAGAGATTGATTCCATGTGACTACTGCCTGAACATAACTCCAACACATCAGCCTTGAACCAGACTTACCAAGAAATTATCAAAAATCAACTGAACAAACTCTGTTAACTGTGCTCCAGCCAACCTTTACCAGTTTAACTAAGTAGGCATATACACTGATGACACTACGGTTTGCTCTCGCATCAATCAAAAATCTACCGAGGCTGACAAAGCAAACATCACTGCCGAGCTTGAAAAGGACCTCCAATCCGTGGCGGACTGGGGCAAGAAATGGCTTGTAAATTTTAATGCTTCCAAAACGAAGCTGCTATCTATTAACCATCACAGACAATCGCTCCTACCCCCCATTAGCATGGATCAGGCTAGTCTACCTGAAAGCAAAACACAGTACCACCTCAGGCTAACTCTCACAACACACCTCAAGTGGAATGACTATATAGAATCCATAGCTAAATCCGCTGCTAAGAAAGTCGGTTCTCTGTGTAGGGCCAGGAAGTTTTTTCCTTCTGAAACAATTTTGCACATATATAAATCTACCATCTGCCCGTGCATTGAATATTGCTGCCATATTTGGTTAGGTGCTCCTGCTATCCACCTAAGTGTCCTTGACAAAATCCAACAGAGAATCTGTAATGTGATCAATCCTGACTTGGCAGCTCAGATACAGTCACTTTCTCACTGGCGCAATGTGGCTTCCCTGTATCTCTTCTACAAATACTTTCATGGCTTCTGCTCAGACGAACTTAGCTCACTGGTGCCCCCTATATATAAATTTACTCGAGCCAGAAGATTAGCAGATAGGTCCCACCCTTTTACTATGAAACCAATAAATTGTAAACGCAAATTCTGCTCCATCAGCTTCTTTTCTCACACTTCCCGCCTGTGGAATTCCCTTCCGTTTACTTGCTTCTCCAACAGCTACAATCTCCAAGAATTTAAATGTAAAGTCAACAGTCATCTCCTATCTTACTAACCTGCATCCTCACACTCATGCTCCTTTCTCTGTCCACGCCACACTCATCAGTATTCTCATCCTTCTCTTACCCAATTCCTGACACCCCCTATAAAAAAGTGTTGCATCTGATTCGGGGACAATTTAGATTGACAACCCTGCATGAACACTATTGATGAAGTCATTGCATAATATACCTGAGATAAATCATAATATTTATTTTTATTATTCATCATTCTTCAAGTATTTATTAATTTTTTTTTATTATTATTTGAATCAAACTGAGGTGGGATATTAACGACAAATCTCAGCCTGTCTGCGATCATTTAATCACAATGTAGGGCAGAATGGACTGAGGACTAAAGAAATCAATTCATCGATCTGCCCTAGTGTTGAATGCTTTGGATCGAACTGGGGAGAGAAAAAGAAGCTATTTGTGGTTTTGGTGAACCTAGGCTGATAGAGGGGGCATTACAAAAACTCTTCTTAGGCAGTTGGCCGGCACACCAGCCATGATTCACAGCATTTATCAAAAGCAACCTCCCATCTCCAATGACGCCTGCTAAAGGCCGTCGCCACAGTAATTCACAACTCACTCTCCCTCTCTTACCATATGAATGATTTTTATGACTCTACTTATCTGTTTTTTTTTAATGGGAGACATCTACACCAATTTACCACTTGTATTTTTTCATTAATACAATTATTTGTTTCCTAAACCTTCATTGTTTCTTCTTTGTTCTGCCACCATATGCTTAATATAACAATATTCTTTTCATGAAGATTATTTAAGTACATCTCTGGTTTGCATGGAGTTAGTCTTCTTTTGTCTGATTGGTGTGTAGATTGGATTCCAACAACTGACATTAACTCCACATGCCCAGTGGGCAAACTGGGACCAACTGAAGAGACTATGCACGTGTTCACTGTTCTTATATTTTCTTAACGCTTACATGTTTCTGATTTGATTTTCATATGAGCATTAGTCATTGGTTGATTTTTGCATGACATCAGTTGACCACATAAGCTATGTCCAGGTTAATATCTAGGTTAGCAGAAATATGGAAGAATTGAAAGAGGGAAAGGATGTATGTGTTGAGAGAAAAAGAAAGTGAGTTTCTCTGTTACTTTATTAGTAAAAAGGAAAGGGTATATTTCAGTATGCTTTATTACTACCTATCTAATCCCCACAGATATATAGATATTAACAGATTGAGATATATAGATAGAAAAAAATAGATAGAAATGTCTAGAAGCATTCATTTGATTTAGTTGTTTGATTTTGTTAAGCAGCATATCAACCTCTATGGACTATTTAATTCCAAAATCTGAATATTTTATATTAATTTTATGCTTTCAATTACAGACATTTTGTACATAATCTTATAACTTTTCAGGTAAAGGTATGACTCTTTAGATATATAGCTTGTAGATCATAAAATGTATTTTTCGTAATTTTACTATATAAATGTATTTTTATATATTTTTTAGTGTTGCACTGATTGTCATTTTACTATAAAAGTATATTTTTGATTATTTTACTATAAAGATGTAATACTGATTTTTTGTTTGGGGTTCATTGTTTACCTATAGCTGGGACCCTAACAGGTGCTACCACATCAGGTCAGGATGAACCTGGATCAACAACAATTAAGTGATATTTCCCCGATTCTCAGATCCTTCAATCCCCCCGATCAGATGCCTTACTGGCAGATGTAGTTTATTGTCATACTCAAGGCAAGTTGTTCATTTGAAGTTGATCAGGTAGATAAACTACTGATGAACCTTACATTTTGGCTTTGTACCACTATTTTAAAATGTATAAAGTGTTAATTCTTTCTTCCTCAACATGATGAAAATACAGCAATGGCAAATGTTGTACTCTGTTATAAAAAAATTCTAAAAGTTTACAATTACATTGATTTTTTTTTATAATAGCAAATCTTTTTCCCTTATTTACTAGATTCAAAAATTCCAGTTTAAAAATAAATTCCAATCAGGCATATGGTCAGACAAAACGATAAATTCAAAATGTTGATATTATTCTTTTCTATGTACAAATTTTAATTTTCATTCTAAAATCAATCAATAAATCAATCAATTAGCAATAAGTAATGTAAAAAAATCTAAACTATTATTCAAGGGCAGATAACTGCAACACTTACAAAACAAAATCATCGAATGTTAGCATTAAAATTAATTAAAACGAAACCTGATTTTCAGAATTACATAGAGCAGATTTTACAAGTAAATAAATAAAATGACCGCAAAGATATGGCGAGAGTGAAAGAAAGAACTAAGTCTGCTGAAAAAATGAATTGAAAAAAATGTGATAAAAATAAAACCTCCGGCCAAACGAAAGTGAAACTAAAAAAAAATGTTTTTCTTTGACTAAAACTTTCAATCTCTGAAAGTAAGTTTTTTTTAACCAGTTTTATTCAACGATACCACCAGATAACTTCCAAAACAAGCACTTTTTAACCACACACTCGTTAGAAGTTATAGGAAAATAAAATTTTAACACCTCTATATAAATTTTAACACATATTTGAAAATGGGTTGAACAGAAATGAAGCGAATTCTTTTTTTTTTTTTTTTAACGGAATCATTCATTATTCATTTCATGAAGTTGAACAGTTAACACATATTTGTTAACTCACATGGATTAAAAAAGATAAAATTATTCGAAAAACATTGTTTTTCAAATTATTATTCTCTAGAGAGATAGTAGGTTTGTTTTTTGTTTTTTTTTATTTTAACTGAAAAATATTTTCTTTGGTTAGCCGGCAACATAAAAAAATTACTTTGTCTGTTTATTTTTCTCTAAAATATTAAATAATACAAAATTAATGTTCTGTTTACATTCTCAAAATTTCGAATTCATTTTTTTTTCTTTTCAAGTTCTTAAAAGTCGTCGATATTTTCGACGCTTCAAGTTCAGCATGTTGATGGCAGGAGAAAAAAAACGGTGGGGGGAACGATAATTTCATAAATCAAACTTTTTTTTTTTTAAATATCTTCATATCTGGAATAAATAAAGCTAATTACGCTAAAAAAATAATAAAA
Source organism: Ascarosepion bandense (assembly GCA_037127315.1). NCBI lineage: Eukaryota > Metazoa > Mollusca > Cephalopoda > Sepiida > Sepiidae > Ascarosepion > Ascarosepion bandense. Next base: position 1,576,950 of record JBBBDQ010001761.1, on the reverse strand, counting down.
TGCACAGAAAAATAAATATTTCAAATTTAAAAAGTCACTTTATTTTTTTTCTTTTTAATTAATATAAAGAATAAAAATTAAATGAATTTAAATAAATAGGATCAGTCTAAAATAAATAAGTAAAAAGATATCAAATCCTTATAAATAATATCACAAAAATGCTGGACTAGAGAGATTGTTAATATTGAAATATTCAATTTAATCCATTTATTGATCACGGTAAGTCGTAACATATTATTATAAATATTATTTAATGAAAAAATAATATGAGGAAAGAATTTAAACTCACCGCTGTTTCTTTTTTCTTATTCTTTGATGCTTCTGTGCAAAGAAAAGCTATGCAAGAAAACAAAATTAACCATAAAACAGATTTCTTGTTCGCCATCGCGACAGAAAAGAACCAGGGTTAGTTGTTTACGTACATGATGATATCCGGTGTTGCAACTATCATGTCCCCATTGATTAAAAGGATCACCTTTTTAATCAACCGGTTGTTTACTGTTAAATGAATTGACAGTTATGAAAATTCTATCCAGTGGCGATTGTGGAACTCTGAAAGTGGAGTGGGTTGGGGGCGTACTTAGGGGCCGAGATTTTTCTAAGGAGGAGGTGTGCAAACTCAAGCAGCGTCTTCATTTTTATTTAAAAATTTACACTATCGTACACAACTTAGGAATGAGTAAGTATTTTTTGTTACTTCACTAAATTTTAAACGGAAACTTTTCATTCATAAGTGGAGTTCTAATCTATTCTTGACCTCTCTTCCACTCTCAAGCTGTTGGAACATAAGAGAGGTTAATTTCAAAACAAAATAAAAGGGTTAGTAATACTAAAAACGTCAATACTAGCAGAACAGTGTGATTTGTCTGCTCTGATTATTTTCTTCTACGAAACTTTTTTGAAGCACAAAAATAAATGCGAGAAAATAACTTCTTGTTTAAGTGCGTTTTTTATAATTAAAAAATCTATCTATATACAGCGTTGGTTTTTTGTGGAATCCAACTTGCAAAGTTTAATTAAAAAAGCACTTACGACAATTTACATATTGCACATGTAGTGAGTTCAGATAAAAAAAATTTACATTAAAACTTACTTCAGAATAACTCGTATTTCTTTAGCATAGACACTAGATGGAAAAACATAAAATCCACTGATAACTGAACTCTCACTCCACTTTCTGACACATGGTCACATGTCTTTCTTTAACCCTCAAGCTATCAAGTAAGTCAAGATTTCTCTCTGGTTGTTCAAACTCAGTGCCAGGCTGATTTGAGTGTAATGATGCTTGTATTGACTTACCTTAACTTATAGGCCAAGAAAAAGAAAACAGATATCTTATAACCATGTTAAACCATCCAACAATAGAATAAGTACAAACTTTCTTTTGGTTGTTCCAACTCGGTGCAAAGTTGACTTGAATTTGACCATAAATATGATACTAGTACTTACCTACCATAACTTCTTGACCAGAAAGAGAATAGACATACCAAAGAGACAGAGAACTTTGTTTCACTACATTCACCATAAACGTCAGTTGTAGAAACTCAAGTTGTGCACGCTTCTATCTTCTTTGTTTACATATTGAACACACACCTGTGTAACAATATCGTAGGTAATACTTCTGTAATATTTGGTATCTTTGTGGGTATAATTGACAAAGAAGTGGATACAAATATTAGCGTTGAGAGGAATATTTTATTTTTTTATTTTTACATACTTTTGTGTTAAGTGTCTGCTAGCAAGAGAACACATGTTGCCTGCTTAGAAGCTAGAGAGGGACTGGCCAATCCTTTAGGTCAAGCATGGGTCAGGGAGATAGAGAGAGTAGGGGAAATAGAAATAGTAGCAGAGAAAGAAAAGGGAATAGATTTGGGTATCTTAGTTCTTGGGAGTTATTTAGAGACAGAGAGGGTAAAAGAAACAATGTATTCTCTGCATGGTAGTAGTATCTGACCTGAGGTCATTTTGGTTCATTCCTACACTTCCTTATGTATAATAAATGTAACCCCATAGTGTAAGAATAAAAAGGGACACTTCAGGACTACTTTTCAATAGAACAAAGTTTGAAACATAGTCCAAATTAGAGAGGCAGAAACAACCACCCATAAACAGGTTCATTTCAATAACTATGTCATCTTACTACAAAACAAATAATACAAACAACATCTCAGACCAGAGAACCACAAAATGATCAACAATCAGCACAACCAGAAGTGGCCATGAAATACTCAGACCAACAAAATGTAAAACTATAAATTGATATTAAATAACATATCTTATAACAATGATATTTTCTATCTTGTAAGGGGGATGTAACAATATCAGGGGGTACTACTTCCCTACGCATAATAATTGTAACCTCCTATCATAAGAATAAAAAGAAACACTTTGGAACCACTTCTCAATAGAACATGGTGAGGGGCACACATACTGTGTAACACTGTCAATGTACATAAATACAAAAAAAGTTTATTAATATAATGTGCTTTTTGTAATAACATGCAACAACACAACATAACATTACAATCTTCACATGAAATAAACACCAACATGCAACCTGTGAATTTCCATAAAACTCTAGCCTAAAAAATATAATAGTAAACAAACAGCAATATTATATTATCAAGAGTGCATGACAGAATGGTTAAAAGTTAGCATTTCATCTTGAGGCAAGGATTTACATCAAGGGGGTGATTTCTGTTGATAAAGTAGCTGAAAATCATGCATGAATGTGGGTGAAATTAGGTAGATAGATCTGTTTGGAAGCTATTCAACTACTCATCATGCCAGATGGTTCACCCAGAAATAGGTATTAGCTTACCACCCAAGCTGATGGGTATTCGTGGAAAGCTTTACTTTAAGAAGACTAATTCAAGATGTGAGGAAATAAAATAGAATGGAAGATCACATATTGTGTGGAATTGATCTTTCCAAGTGTCAAGGACCTGCCTATTATAATAATAAGTACATGAAAGCCAAACTTTAATTATTAACAGAGATTGAATACTGACCCATGAGAAATATAGAATTCTTTCACCTCTGCAAAATTTATATTTTCATCAATTTTTTGCTGAAAAATATCTTGACTAAGCTTAAGGCCAAAAAATTTATTTCATCCAAATGTGGAGTTGAACGTAGTGAGAAGAGTGAATTCTTTACTGAGTTGGATATTTCTGTATCCATTCTTATCCATGCTTGTTAAAAGTTTGAATCCTAAAATTTCCAATGGGATTTTCCTCTAGTGACAGTGTTGATTAGTGTCCTCTTTTTATGGACCAGTTTAAATCTTTGGGATCTAGGCAGATCCTTAGTCATCTGTTAGATTTCTCTCTGACAATGATGAGGTTTACCCAGTCAGTTCATTTACCTTTTCAATTATTTTTATTTTTTCCATCTCTTTGACTTATTCTCTCAACCTCTCTTTGAACACTAGGGGAGGCTTTCTTGGAGGATGAACCCCAGGTTTGATTGTTGGGTCCATGACTATGTGGTCTTCAAAATCTTCAAGACATCTGACAGTGTTGTCAAAGCATTCTGGGTACATCTCTATTAGATGTGCTTTGTTTTTAATGTGAGGTTGTTCTAGTAGAGTTTCTTTATTTATTTACTTGGATTTACTTATGCTGTGGTTTACTGCAATTATTTTCTAATTTTTACAGCTGTTTACTCCAAGGATTTCTGTTTCGCTAGAGTCTGTCTGTCACAAAAAGTGCAGCTGATAATAAACGAACAAAGGCCAGGTTTGTATGAACTATACCATCATTTTTCTTTTTGTTATTGACTCTATTAGTTTACATGTTCGTCACTTTATGTGTATTTTGGTGTCAAGGTTATAAAGGGTTTCATTTGAATATATTCAGTGGCAATTGAGCCGACCCACTCCCAATTTTGGCTGACCCCTCGGTTGCCCCACTCACTTTTATAAGCTTCAAAAATTCATGAAATCAGTCTCTGATTTTGATAAGATTTGATCTTCAGCACTTTTCCCTCTGAGTTTTCTTTTTCCTTTAGCTTTTTAAGGACACATACAGAAATCATAGCAGACAAATGAAATCACACTGTATTGACGTTAGTATTAACCTTTTGATTTTGTTTTGAAACTAACCTCCATTGCGTTCTAACAGATTAAGAGCATAAAAGAGGACAAGAATAGATTAGACGTCCACTACTATAAATGAAAAGTTATTCTGTTTAATTTAGTGAAGTAACATGCTTATACTCAAACTTATTCCTAAGTTGTGCATACGATAGTAGTGTAGTATGAAAATAAATTAAGCTGCTTAATTTTCCCCCCTCCTCTTCAGAAAAATCTCAGCCCCTAAGTGGTCCCCCCACTTTCAGAGTTCCCTAATCGTCACTGAATATATTATATTTGGTTTTATGTGTGTGTCTGGTATAACATAGTAGCAGTTGTTGTTAGTGTATGTTATGTTTTAATTTGTTGCAGTATTTGAACGTGTAGATTGTCTTTTGAATTAATTCGTGACTTTCTGTATGTCTTTTCCTTGAGTGGATATTATTTCAATATGTTTTTCTTTGACTGGTTGGCGTAAGTTGAATTTCCAACAAATACTGATGTGAAGCACCACACATACGAATGTGTATATATGCTGTATGCGAGGCAAAAAGTAAGAGAAGAGAACTAAGCGTGTTGTTTGCTGTTTTTATGTTTTTGTAATGCCTATGCACTTTGGCTTTGATTTTGGCAGGAGCGATAGTGATTCGTTGGCTTCCACATGATGCCAGTTGACCAAGTAAGATTTATATATTGAGAGAAAAAGAGAGAGAGAGAGAGAGAGAGAGTTGTTGGGGCTTACTATGCAAGGTTAATTTAGGTTTAGATTTTAAATGGCACAAGGCCATTTCCCAAAAGAACTTCCTAACTAAATTCTTGCATACCAACAATTATTTTTATAAGTGTTGAAATCATTCATTAAACAAGCAAATGGAAAGTTGAATGAAATTGACAAAGCATCAATTGTAACTATAAAGTGTATTAACAATAACAAGAAATACATACATTCCGCAGACGTTGAAAGTGTTTGCTTGAAAGTGTCTTCCATGGACTGTATGAAATTGAGTTAGAGCTTCTGTAGTAAGTCGAAATGTTCATTGTCACTGAAAGATTTATCAGTGTGATAAGAATTTGTGTGTGGAATATTATCGATAAAAGAATTGTGCAAATATGAGAGTTTGTGAATAACGTTTATCTTTGTAGTGTACGGAAGAATGACTTTGTAAGAGATAGTGAGTTGGATTTAATATTTTACATGATGTATGTACGAAGATTTCTTGTGCCAACTGTAATAATTTGTACACATGTTATTTAAAGAAATAAAAAGGCATCTACTTGCGTCTTGCAATTAGTGCGGGTGTGTAAGAGAATTACTTGATATTGAAGAATGCGAACCCCGCAATAGCATGCCGTTATTGCAGGCAGCTGTGAACTGCCTTGCTTTGTGCTCTGTGGTTCTGCTGCAACTGCCTGGGTGTACCACATGTCTGCTATATATACATTCCATAAAAAAGCAGGAAAGCAAGATTATCACGTGATTGTCGCGTGTGTATATGTACAATGAGTGAATGTAGCTGTGTGGGAATATACATGATTCACAGAGTTTCTCTGTCATTCTATTAATAAAGAGGAATTGGTATATTTCATTACCATTTTACTATTATCGACACAGGTCCATAGCAGTACATTTTTGTCCCTTGTTGTCTTGGGGAATATTTTAAATATCATCTTGCATTTTTAGCTGAATTTCTTAAATGCTTCAATAATGTTGTCAGCTTTTCAATCTATTCTTGATAAAAATTCATGGGTATAGTTGTAGGGTTTGATACATTCACACCCACACACACACACACACATGGTCATTCAGCGTTCACGTTATAACCTTAGTTCTCGCGTAAACGCATGCCGATAAAAGCGGGGAACGTCACGTGTTACGCTAGTTAGGATTCTGTCCCGGGAAGAACAGACATGTTCATTACCTAGCTCACACAAACACACGCACACTAATTGCTACCCGCAATTAGTGGCGCAAATTTTTATTTCTCGCCAGTATGCACACACAACACTAAAAAACTCCAATTGGAAACAGACATTAACACTATGCACATTAACTTTCATTCAAACTGAACTTTACATAAAATTAACTGTCTACCGAACATTTTACGTTTCTGTCCAGACAAAGGGAAATAACTTTTTATGCATGCTTTCAACCCTATGTAACCTTTGTTAATATATTGTTTTTCTGGTTACTTTCGCCTTTTCGTCTTTCTTATTTCCTGCTCTATTCAATGCCTCAAGTTACGTCGAGTCGACTCGTAAAAGTAAATTAGTAATGGACGCTTCGTCCTCTACAAATGGTGATCATTTTTTTTTTTTTTTTTTTTTTTTTAGTCAACACTCATCCAATATTGTTTTGGATTTGTTGGTGTTTTTTATTTTCTTATTCCTTTAGTATTTCTTCAGTGTGACATGTAACTCATCTGCTCCCCACCATGTTAGGCCTCATAGTTATTGAATAATAACTAAGTCGATTTTTAAGATCTAACAATGATGTCTAATTTCTTAGTTACAGTTGGCATGTGTGTCTTCTTCCTCATGTTAAAACAGAAGACATCCAGTCCCACTTTTTTTTTTTTTTTAGCTCAGGCCTGTTGGGGCCTTCAGTTACTTCCCATTTTTACTATATGTAACAGATAATATAGTTTATTAATAAATTTTGAGAAAAATATTTTTTTTTATTTTGTCAGAAACTGATTAATTAATAGAATACAATATGTTTACAATTTGAATCTGTCTAATTTTTTAATTTTATTAAATCTTAATTTATAGAGAATTTTTAAACTTTTTATTCACAAGTACAAAACATACATTTAATTTTACACTCAATATTGATGGTCTTTTTTTCTTTATAGAAACATTGATTTCACTTTTAAAATGTATCATTTCATAGAAAATATTTAGAAAAAGTTATATATATTCATTTTTTGTCTAAATATTTTATTAATGATCATTTAAATTATGGTTATTTTGATAACTGATGTTACTATTTTAATCAATATTTATCTTTATTACAATTATATATATATATATTAAAAAAATTAAATGTGAATTTTTTTTTTAAATGTTGACTCATATCCAGAAAACCATGAAACGAGAGAGTTATGAATTCAAGAGCAGATAACTAACCGCAACTTTATTTCTTTAATGTGAAAACCGCGGGAAAATTACACAAATTTTTCGAGATTGTCTAAGGGCGCCTTGTAGTCTTTCAAACTTGAATCTTCGCGCCTCGTTAAAAAAGGCAACAAATAAGTAATCATGGGTGTAAGTATTTTTGGAATTACTATTTGTGGATAATTTTTTGTTTGGTGGTGAAAAGAAATGTCTCTTTCCACGTACGAGCCTGTGTTAATTTTTTTTCACTTTCTCAATCTTCATTCGTCGCGTCGGGGTTGTGTGTGAAAAACGACATTTCAAAAGAACGAAAAATAACTCCCAAGTTTATTAGTTGAAATTCAAACATTATTTTCTGTTCTAAGTGAAAGAATTAACCCTCTTAACTCAAACCTTACATGGAAAATACTAAAGAGAAACGGAGTTTCTCGTGTGTATATAAAAAAAATTATAACCTTCCATGGTTTAAAACAAAAGAAGTTTTGGTTTGCCATCATTTTTTTTCTTTAGGCAATTTTTTTTACACAATATTTAAAAGAATAAAACTCCGTGTCAACTTATTAATTTTACTTAAATAGAACTACTGTATAAAGTAAAATACTTTAGTTTTGAAAATTACGTTTTTGAGTTGATTAGACTTTTTTTTATTTTTTTTATTTTTTAAATAATGTGTTTAAAAAGTCAAAACGTAATTCGTATTTCAATTTCATTTTTTTAATGTTCATGGACATAATTATGAAAAATAATGGGAAATCGTGCTATTTTCTGCTAGGGAGGCAAGAAAAAAGTTTCTACAGAAGTTTTAGATTCAGCAGAATCATCAGTTTTGTTTATTTTTTCATAATTTAATCCCGACTTGAATATTGTATCAATTTTACTAGTTTTGTGAACGTTTTGTTTTGTTGTTTGCCAACCTGGGCTTTCTAGTTGTACAAATCAAAAAACCAAGATAGAATTCAGGTTTAAAAAAAACAAAAAAACTTAGCACTGTTTTTTTTTATTTATTTATTCTTTTTTTTTTTTTTTTTTTTTCGCTTTTGCAGCTTTCTTTATAATTTTTCTTTTTCTTTATTTTTTTATAACCCTAAACACTGATTACATCTTGCTTGAATAGTAGAAATCCCGGTTTTTCGTTGTGTTATCTATCAAGAAATAAAAAATACTTCAATTTATCAGAAATTATTTATGAAATTGAAATATGATTTTTAATGCCTCCTGCTATGGAAATTATTGACAATAAAAATAGCAATATTGAATAAAGACGTAAGCGTCGTTCTAAAAATCTGCTACACTAATACAATGTGTATCCAATACGAAAAATCTTGTAGCCGAGTTCAAATTCCAGCCGAATCCATTGCATTCACTTACGCGCAAATACCCTTGGGAAAGGTAATCCGTCTATCCCTTCCAGTTATGGGTTAAATAGCAGGACAGATTGAGTTCTATAGCCTTGGTCGGCAACCAGTCTACCACAGAAAGCAATGGCAACCTACTGCGGGATAATCCAATCAGTCATGTCTCGAAAGAGACATGATCGCCCAAGCGTGCATCACGTATGGCACTTAACTGACTGATCCAATGATATCACTCGCAAAAAAACTAAGCCGTGACTATTCTACCCCCACCCCTAGCCGTGACTATTCTACCCCCACCCCTAGCCGTGACTATTCTACCCCCACCCCTAGCCGTGACTATTCTACCCCCACCCCTAGCCGTGACTATTCTACCCCAACCCCTAGCCGCGACTATTCTACCCCCACCCCAGCCGCGACTTTTCTGCAAGACGCGGTTGCTTGTCTTTTTTTCTTTCTTTTTTTTTGTATGTGTCTTTTTAAAAAGATAAAAACTTGTGCACTTTGTAAGCACTTAAATTTTAGTTTAAAATTAAATTTCTTTTATAATGAATCGGATTTTTAGTACTTAGACAAATTTTTTAAAGTGGTATTTAAAAGGGGAGTATTATTTAATATATAAATTAACAAAAAACAACTTGTATTTTTTTTTTTTTTTAATAAGCAATGTCAAGTTAAATGATATGTCAGCTGACTTATTTATTATACTGGTTATCAGTGCTGAAAATGAAATTGCCAAACTAAGTCCAAATTCCGGTCGAATTTGTTGCATTCACTTTCACACTGCCCTTTAAGTGGACACATCATCCCCACTCCAGTCCAAACCAAACTGTGGATCAAATTTTCTCGCTTAAGGAACTCTCTTCCAGCTCCATGCTTTCCAGATAACTTTGATCTACAAAATTTAAATCCAACTTCTTTTGTTATCAGTCTTCTTGATTATTTTTCTATTGTTCTGTCATCACGACTGGTGTCAAAGGTTGACCGGAGATCTAATTTATATTTCTAAAGAAAAAAAGAAATTTTTATGTTAAAACAATGTGATACCATGAATTTTCTGGTTTGTGTCATTTACAGAGTATAGTGCAAAATTGTAGGATTGGGCGTCAGGTACAGTCTTAGGCTTTAGGTCTGTTTAATTTGTTTTTTACATTTGATAAAGGAATTGTTCTTGAAACGAGTGACACAAAGCAAATCTTTACAGGTTAGTTTTGTTTTGATCAGTGATATAATATAACATTATTTTGTAGCGGATCGGAAATAATTAACTTTATTAATTAATAACCATAACCCGAAAATCTTCTAATTACTATTATAGATCATAAGAGAACATACTAAGAGGAATTTTCCTTATCCTCCGAATATGAGCAAAGGAAAACGGAGGTGATTAATTTTATTAACTAATTATTAACTGTAGCTGGAAAATCTTTATCTTTACTAAGAAAGCAGGGACAAAAAATAACATCTGGTATTTCTCTATTATTGTAAACCCGGAAGAGAAAGAAAAGAGAAATGGATTTGTTTATAATGTCATGGAGTCGATCTCCGGCCCCCCCCCTAAAGACAAGTGTCATTCTTAGACCTAAAAGAAAGATTCAATTGTTTTTTTTTTTTGGCCAGCAAAAGAAGAAAAAATAGAAGACAAAGAAAGAAAAGACTAAATTTGTTTCAAGCCACAAAACAATAGATATCGGTTTTGTCCATCCAAGAGAAGGCTAGCATGGTCATTCTAAACATAAAGATAAATTTAATTGTTATTCTTTTTCTGGAATAGGAAAGGGAAATTTCATTTTGGGTCAGGATTGTCTAGCTAGCATGAATTGTGAAAAGAATTAAGATAACAAATGTTTTGATTCCAAGTCCAAGTAATTTGAGAAAAGGTATTTTCACTGACATCAGATAACAAAGCATTCTTATCTCTTGAAAATATAGGTGACTCAGAGAATGGATATTAAAAACAGGTGTGGAGAAATGATTATTTGGGTAGGTGTCAGTGGACCCTTGCCAACTTGTTTTGGGCAAAGCCAGTTCGCAAAGGTTAATACCTATTGTTTTAAGAAGAAAAAAAAAATCTCCAAAATTGTTTCGTGAAAAAGAAAAATTTTGAGAGAGAAAATTCAGTTAAGTCCGGCCCACAAAAGAGGTATGGGAAGATGACATCATAAGATCGAGAGAGATTCCATTGGTCCCGTGAACAAGCCTTAAAAGGGGGAGACAACTAACAATTGACATCATGGAAAAAAGACTAATCCCATTGGTTAAACTACAAGCAACGAGAAGCAGCTAACCTCAGGATTTTATTGGTCGCCGAGACGGGGGATTAGACACCCAGCGACCGTCGACCCCCACACCATGGCATGGGCATAAATACGGGGTCCTGAGGGACCAAAATCAGTTGGCGTGAAGAAGGTTCCGGAGTGCAGTCCAGCCGAGTTCGAGTTCCCGTTGAAGATCAGTTCCAATTACTGGCTTAAAGATGTAACGATGAAGATAGGCGCCAACCACAGAGGTCTGATGCCAGCTAATTAAAGACAGACAAGTGATTTTGCAGAAGTCGAAGTCAGAGTGACAGAGATCGACAGAAAAGGCCTGATGCTGGCTAACCAGAGTTAAATACAGAAGTGATTTTAGGCAGTTTTCAGTTGCAGTTGAGTAATTGCAGCTTGAATGGCAGAGAGTTCGATTTCCCAGTCCAGAGACGTAATGACTAAAGACAGATCCCAGTTGAAGAAGTAAAGAGGCAGAGAGATGATTGCCATGCCGTTGGGTGCTGACCGTAGAGAAGTCAGTCCCCAATCAACCAACCAGAGTTAAGAGACTGACAAAAGAATTTGCAGACAAGTCTGAAATTGCTAACTGAAAGAGAATAACCCAGCACTTCGGCAATTTCCATAACATTCCACAAAACAAGCAACAAGTTGACTAGACTTATATAACAAACTTAGACTTCTGTTTGAAGCAGCGAGCTGTGGCCAGCCAGATTCCTTGTTATTGCTTAGGAGAATAATTCGATTTACCTAAGAAATGTCTGTTCCGCTACCAGTTGATAGAAGCAGGGATGGGAAATTATCCCAAGAGCATATTGTGTATATTCCACTTATTTTTCCGGGTCGTGGCATATTTGGTGCTGTTTAGACCAAGAGACTATTGCGTATAATCTGTATATAAAGACATTGTTTAACAACACCACAGACGTCGGTCCACTTATTTTTCTTGGTGCTATATTTCTTTCTTTTATTACTTAATTGTGTGCATGCTTCCCGGTTTGGTTTAGCTTGGCAGAGAGACAGCTAGTGGAAAACTCACGTGACTACCTTGTGATTAACCAGCTGACTGGATCGAAACCAACAGCGACTGGCCGGGTAGTGGCATAATAATACACTTTACAGATAGAGGATGACACCTGTAATAATCGTGTCAAATGAGGTTCATTAAATGGAAAATGTTTCACTGAAGGTGGACCCTAGTGATAATGCCTGCTATTTTGATTAGACCCCCAATCACATTAGGGCAGGGCTTTCTTTCCTCTATTTCAAGTATGATACATGATGATTGGTCAAGCATTATTGAGTCCCCACCTCCAAAGCAGTTATGAAAAGAGCAGATCCAAATGGTCTCCCTGCTAGTAGACCAACATTCTCCCTTCCGAATGACCACAACAAACAAGTTTGCAATAAGATGTGTTGCTAAAAAAGTTGGGTGTTTTTTTTTTTTTTCCCCCATGAGACTGCGTTTTTTCACAGTCTTTGCTCTTTGACAATGTTTTTAAAAAGCAATGATTAAAATTGAAATAAAACCTAATATGAATAAAGTAAATTTATACATTTCCTTTGTTCTTGAGAATTTTTTTTTTTAATCATTTCACCACAAGCCAGGCATTCCACTGCCACTATTGTGCAGGGGGTTACATAGGGGAAAGTGATGAGAAAGAGTGGTTAGTTATAGGAAATGTCGGAAGGAGGGTGATAGACGGATGAGGGTTGGGTAGATGGGAAGAGTGTTTGAGAGAATGGATGCAAGTTAGTGTGTTAGGTGTCTGTTGACCTTACATTTAAATTCCTGGAGATTGTAGCTGTCGGGGGAAAGCAAGTATATGGAAGGGAATTCTACAGGCGGGAAGTGCGAGAAAAGAAGCTGTTGGAGTAGAAATTGCAGTTACATCTTATCTGTTTCACTATAAAAGAGTGGGATCTAGTTGCTAATCTAGTATCTCATGCAAATTCATACCTAGGGGGCACCAGTGATCTAAGTTCATCGGAGCAGAAGCCGTGAAAGTACTTATAGAAGAGGCACAGGGAAGCCAAATCACACAGGTGAGAGAGTGACTGCAGCTGGGCTGCCAAGTCGGTATCAATCACATTACAGATTTTCCGTTGTATTTTGTCAATAACCCCAAGGGTCACCTGACCAGACGTGGCAGCAGTATTCAATACACAGGCGGATGGTAGATTTATATATGTGCAGGATAGACTCAAACGGGGAAAACTTCTGGGCCCTGCACAGAGAACCGACTTTCATAGCAGCGGATTTAGCAATGGATTCGATATAGTCATTCCACTTGAGGTCCGCTGAGTGTGTGAGGCCAAGGAGGCGTAGAGTTTTACTCTCTGGGAGGCAAGCCTGGTCCATGCTAATGGGAGGTAGGTGCGGTTGTCTATGATGGTTACTTGATAGTAGCTTCGTTTTAGAAGCGTTAAAATTTACGAGCCATTTCTTACCCCAGTTTACTACGGATTGGAGGTCCTTCTCAAGCTCAGCAACAAGGTTCGCTTTGTCGCCCACACCAGATTTTTGATTGAGGTGAGAGTAAACTGTAGTGTCAGTGGCGTATATGCCTGCTTGGGATCTTATAACATCGGGGAGATCGTTAATGTAGATCAGAAAGAACGTAGGACCTAGGATAGAGCCTTGAGGGACACTTGTGGAATTAACAAAAATAATAAATGTTATTTGATTGTTTATTTACAGTCTATTATATTATTTATTGGAATGGTTGGCAAAACATCAGCGCCTTGCTAATTGATTCAAACTTTGTAAAATGGTAAATGATAAATATCGCATTACATTAGTTCTAATTGTTTTAGTTTTTAGAATATAAATAAAAAAATATATTCTTGTGAATCTAATATCGTTTAATATTTTTATTCTAAATTCTCAAAAACAAAGAAAATTTACAAAATTCACTTTCATCATGTTTAATTTTTTTTTCTTTTTAACTATTAGCAATATTGTTTAAAAAAGAAAAAAGTGTTCTTTAACATCTTATCGTGGGTATATTTTTCCATGTTTGCCAAAAAGAAATTGTCTTATATATAATCTCAAAGAACATAACTTTTTACATGTCCAGAGTAAAAAAAGAAAAAAAAAGACAATCTATTCATATTGAGAATTTTTGTTTTCCTAATGAACTTCTATTAAAATTATGAAATTAAAGAAATACAAAACACAATAGACTGTTCTTTAGTTAAATAGCAATTTTATAGATTGAATGTTCTGCCATCCTGATTCTTCCTTTACAGAAAAGTAAGGCTTTTTGTTTTTGAAAGGGACCTCTATTTTGTATATGATTTCATACTTTCTGGATAAACATGATTTATAGATGTAGTTTGTAGCTCAGTTATTTTGAGCATGCCAGATCTAATATTAGCTCCCTCTACTCACAGGGGACGCAGGTTCGAATCCTGCTAGAGAGTGCAAATGTTTACTTCAATAAGATCTCTCAAACATTCAGTTAGGTAAATGAAAATAAGTATACTTTTTAATAAATAAATGAAGCGTCTACTCAAAAACGAATATTCACTAATAATAACGTTCAAGCTGATAAACAATCTGTTGTAGGTACTTCCACTCATGTTTGATACCCAAGTTTTAAATTGAATTTAAAAAAAAATTTTGAAACATTCATTTTTGCTTTAATTTAAAAAAAAATGATTAAATTTACAATTTCCAGTAAGCAAGATACTCTGGTAAATTTCAAATAGAAACTATTTTGCTTGTAATATCTACTTTTTCGAGTTTTCAAATGTTATAATTTTTGTGTCTATTTTGACAGCTTGACAAGTTTGTAAAGGAAAGTTAATTTTCAGTTTTGAAAATCTCGCAAAAAAATATACATCTGTGACATTATTTCTGGAAAATTAGCAAATTTAAATTAATCTGATTTGCACAAGTATTACTTGTTTATAGCATAAAATCTAGAATAAAAGTATTTCTTAATCACAGAGCTCTGGTTTTTCTGATCTTTAAAGTGACTGATGACAGCCAGGTGACGTGTTAAGTGATTGATGACAGCTAAGTATGGTTGACCAGAATTGACATAATTGTCTAAATTTTTTTCCTGTAAGGAGAAGAAATCGTGAAACATGTAACCTTTTAATGAAACAGAAAAAAAAAACTTCATATACACAAAAATATTTAAAAATATTTTTAAAAAAATCTTTTGGCTCAAAGATTTGGATTAAACTTTTCAATTTTAGATTAGTAGATTATAGTCTTCACTTAATAACATAATCTAACTGTGGTGAAGCTTTGAAGAGTTAAAAAATATTTTTGAAACTATGAAATTATAATTAAAAAAGAAAAAAATGAAAACAATTGTAAAAATTAATTTTCATTGAAAAAATTTTTCTTCATACTATAATGTCCTTAGTGTGTGTGTGTGTGTGTGTGTATATATATATATATATATATATAAAGCCAATTAAAATCTTATCTAATTAAATAATGTCATAGTTTTATTGCCTTTTTTATTTTACTATTTGGATCAGATTTTCAGAAAAACAGCCAATTGAATGAAAAAAAAAAATAAAGTGATTTACATTCCCCAAGGAATCATGTGTTTAACTAATAAAATAAATTTTCAATACAAAATTGAATTTCTTGAAATTTCATGAATAATAATTTAGTTTGTTCATTAAAATTCAACAATTATTTTATTTTTGCAAGAATTTACAAATTAATGGAAAAAATGTTTTGTGATATTACATTAGTAAAAATTTGACCAAAATTTTGAATGTTAGAAAGGATTTAAAAAAAAAATAATTGAAAAAAATAATGAAAATTTCCTTTGATCTTTCCTCTTTATAATAACAAACATTTTGATGAAAAAATTTTAAAGTTTGGTGGCATTTTTCTTAATGCTATGCTGTTTTATCAATGAGTTATTTGGAGAGACCTCATCTGTTGGATTAATAAAAATTTATTATTTTCTTTAAGGGACCTATTGTGTTATGTTTTGATATTAACCTATTTCTCAGCTGTTTATGGCCACCTTGTGTTGAAACACCAATTTCTGTATGATCACTGAAGTTAAGCAATATCGAGCCTGGTCAGTATCTTGATTGGTAGCTCCTGGGGAGGTGATGTAATGGATAATGGCTTCAAATTGTTAATTGGAGGGTTGAGTTTCAATTCCTGTTTGTTATGTTACACACAAATACCCTTGAAAAGAATAAATCTACATCTTCTCCCCAAGCTATGGGTTAATTAGTAAGATTTGTATTACTGAACTATCTTTTCCCAAAAAAATCTTCACTTTTTCTCTCTTCTCTCAGTTCTAGAGTGATGATGATGAAAAAAAAATTAGTTTAAAGTTCTGTCACTTGCCAATTCTATTCTGGAATTATTCAGTGGTGTTTAAATATTGTGCTAATGTTTTTTTTCTCTTGTGTAACTTTTTTATATACTTATTGTGTAGGACATTTACTGCCTTTTTTTATTTATTTATTTATTTTTTTTATTTATATATTTACTTATTTATTTGCAGAGAAAATCGGCAAAATCTTTAGAAAAGAAATTAAGGAAAAAAGAGGTGAGCCTTTGGATATTTTAATTTTGAAAGCCTAACTTAACTGAATCGGGTTGTCCGTAGACAATTTACCAATCACTGTACTCCCCTCCACACACATACGATATCCAAACAAGTTTGTTTGAAAAGAACCCACAACATCTATCACTTCAATTTTTTTATATTTTTTAAATTTTCAGATTGTGTTGAGTATTGTGCTTGAAGTTGTGAATAAACTGTCTGAAGTTCATATTTTGTTAAGTACTTTTGACTTTCATTATCAAGAATCAATGTGCTGTCTATGTAGTCATTCGAATTCTATTGTCTTCATCCTGGCTTTCTTGAGCAAAGCTGAAGGTTCGAAATGGTCCTATAACCTCACAAATCCCAACTCGTGTATATTAGCAAAAGCACTAAATCAACTGATTCTTCCATATTTATTCATATTTTAATGTTATTTTTCTTTGTATGTTTATAATGGAAGCATCTATAGGGTCATTCCATGTCAAATCATCCAGACCTCGACACCCTTACGTCTCAGATTTTTTTCAAATTTTCACCATATGTTGGTATCATAGAAACTAGAAAATCCTGAAAATTTGAGCGTCTAACTCTAAGCGGTTCCGGAAATATCGCACTTTTAGTATTTTATGAAAATCGTGTTTTGTTGCAAATTTCCGCCATTTTGAATTTACATTTTTGGGCATAAATCCATTTCTAGACAAGGTTCAGTTTTGAAAATTTGCACTAAAATGGTTTTCCACATGAGGAATCCAAAAATCATATCTAAAACCTCTGAAAATGAACTGTTTTTGAGTTATTGAACTTTTAAGCCGAGGTTTGGGTATTGGTCTCGCGCGTCCCAAAAAAACATGTGGCACTATGGGAAATTGAATTTTTTTTGTTTCTACACATTCTTGATAGTCTGAACTTGAATTCCTCCAAAAATGGTGTTTGGTTCTTTTCTCGTTAGCTCACAATTGAACCTCAAAGATGGGCAGTTTCAGGGGCCTCACTTCAGACAGAGCTGTGTACAAGGAGTCACTTGACTTCATCACAAACAGGAAAACTTGAATTTTATTTTGACTTGCTGTTCCTTTAAGAAGTGGTATTACTGCTTTCTGATGTTTCTCTAAGTTGGATGAAACTATTTTGTTTGATGCAAGGGTGCAAGTAGCAGGTAAAGCCATGTAACCGGATAAGGACGAAAGGAATAAAGAAGAATTAATCTTTAATTATATTTAAATTTATCTCTGAAATTATTTGCAATATAGAATTCAATATGTTTCCATTCTGTATGAACAACTTCTATATTGCATCCTGTAACCACCAGAAGTTTTCTAAGCCATTCACAAATAATGTCTATTTCATAATTTACAAAATGGATCAGTTCTCTTTTACATTCTGACTGTCATGATTGTACATGAATACCTTAATGAAGCTTTTCACTGCATCTTCAGTATTTAGTTATATTTGTTCCCAACAGATTTTGAAATTTTGACTCCCATTCTTTTTCAAGATAAAACTTAATTCACATTTTTCTCGTATTGTAGAATGTTTTGTAAAAAAATGAATTTAGTTTAAGAAGTATATAATAATATTTAAAAATTCATTTAAATATTTTTAACAATAATAGCCTAGAAATTAAAAAAACAGTTTAAATGATTTTATATGTAATAAAATTATATTCTATCAGTTTCTCATTCAGAATGAGATACAAAGTTTTCACTGGAGCAAAGAGTACTGCACTCTTCACCCCCTTGTAATATACTACAAAGACAAAGATGGATTTCTACAACATCATTCGCTATGTTTTATCTCTGATGACAATACACATGACACTTGCTTTGTTCACAAAATACAGACCATGATGACAGATTTCATCAAACAACATCTCACAGGTATCAACAAAATCTACTATGCTTCAGATGGTTGTGGTGCCCAATATAAGAATTTTAAAAACTTTCTTAATCTGTGCTTTCACAAAGATGATTATGGTATCGATGCTGAGTGGATATTTTTTGCAACCAGCCATGGAAAATCCCCTTGTGATGGGATTGGTGGTGCTGTTAAACGGCATGCAGCAAAGCGAAGCTTGCAGAGACCATTGAACAACCAGATTCTAACTTACAAAGCATTACTGGAAGTGTGCCAAGCAGAAATGAAGTCCATTGTGTTCTTTGGAATTGACAAGGAAGACATGGTTGAGGTGAGGAATAGAATGAAGAAGAGGTTTGTGGATGGGAAAACAGTACCCGGGACGAGAAGTAGCCATCACTTTGTTCCACAATCAGGATGCAAGATTGGACACAAACTCTGTAGTGAGGATGAATCCTTTGTTGATATTCACGACTTTAAAATCCTCACTCATGTTGACATTGGAGATATTGCTCCTTCAACATATATAACATGTGTGTACAACTCATTCTGGTGGGTCGGATTGGTGCAGAAAGTAAACCTCAATGAAGGTGATGTTGATGTTCAGTTCATGCACCCCCATGGTCCACGTAAAATATTCAACTGGCCTTCCAATGCTGACCAGTGTCCTGTTCCTTTCAAAAACATCATTTGTAGCATCCATGTACCTACAACAAACTCAAGTGGAAGGAGCTTTACTATTTCTGACGAGGATTATGATAAAACTGTAACAGCATATGTTGCCTTACACTCATAAGATGTTGTGTTGTCTTGATAGTTTTTGACTTTAATGTACTATCATACCACATACGCACCTGGCATAGGTACTGTTTCTTAGTATCCATATCCCCTGCATTGATTACCAGAAAAATGGGCTTCTGTTCTTTCTTCCCAAGTTCACAATTAAACCTAAAAAATGGGTTAATCACATGACAATTTTTATGGGTTCATAAATGCTGCAAATACATTGTATCCACACCACATGATGCAGTTAATTTGGGAATGTCCACTGTGATTGGCCCATCTTTGAGGTTCAATTGTGAGCTAACGAGAAAAGAACCAAACACCATTTTTGGAGGAATTCAAGTTCAGACTATCAAGAATGTGTAGAAACAAAAAAAATTCAATTTCCCATAGTGCCACATGTTTTTTTGGGACGCGCGAGACCAATACCCAAACCTCGGCTTAAAAGTTCAATAACTCAAAAACAGTTCATTTTCAGAGGTTTTAGATATGATTTTTGGATTCCTCATGTGGAAAACCATTTTAGTGCAAATTTTCAAGACTGAACCTTGTCTAGAAATGGACTTATGCCCAAAAATGTAAATTCAAAATGGCGGAAATTTGCAACAAAACACGATTTTCATAAAATACTAAAAGTGCGATATTTCCGGAACCGCTTAGAGTTAGACGCTCAAATTTTCAGGATTTTCTAGTTTCTATGATACCAACATATGGTGAAAATTTGAAAAAAATCTGAGAGGTAAGGGTGTCAAAGATGTTTTTTTCTGGATGATTTGAGATGGAATTACCCTATATATAAATAAAGTGTATGTGTTTGTCTGTTTTTTTTTGTTTTTATTTTTTATCTTGGCAAATCCTAATCAAACTGAAGTAACAGGTAAGTAACTATTGTAGTTATGTGATTAAAAATTAAAGAAATAACTCATTTAAAATAGCAGAGTGAAAGGTTTTAAAAACTTTTCTTTATTTAAGGTTTCAATGGCATAAGACAAGGATGCGTCTTTTCACCGGATCTATTCAACTTGTACAGCAAGACTATTCTGAGGACACTAGATGTTATGCCAGGTTTTGTCATCAAAGGCCACAATTTAAACAACATAAGATACACAGATGATACAGTGCTGATAGCAGACACAGAAAGGAAACTACAAGACCTTCTACAGAAGGTGGCTGAAGAGTGACAAGAAATAAACTGCAAGAAAACTGAATACATGGTCATCAGCAAAAAGAGCAGCCCAAAATGCCAAATACAAGCAGGGGGATACTAAAATCAAGCAGGTACAAAAATTCAAATACCTGAGAAGTGTTCTAATAGAAGACTGAAAGTGTGACACAGAGATCCGAAGGCGAATTGGCATGGTGAAGGACGCATTCCGGAAGCTGAGTAAAGTATTGAGAGACGAGAAAATTTCACTAAAAACAGAGATTACTGGATTGCTATGTGATGTCAGTTCTTCAATATGGCAGTGAATGCTGGACAATAGCATCAAAAATGAAGGAAAAGAACTTGAAGCAAGCAACTGAAATGTGGTTCTACAGGAAGAGACAGCTAAAGTCCCTGGGACATGCAATGAGGAAAGAGGGCTTGGAGAGTCTGATACTAACGGGCCAGATAAAGGGAAGGAAAGACAGTGGGGTGGGGACCGTGTCTAATGTATTTGACTGGCCAGAGTGGATGGATAGCAGAACAGGGGTTGCGTGGTATAACAGGAGAAAGCATGCTAAGAGCCACCAGGGATAGGGAGATGTGGAAGGCCATGATCACCTACATTCTGAAAGGACAAAGCACATAGAAGACTAATAATTTAATTTCGCATTTCATTACAATTGATGTTGTCTAATTGAACTGTAATTAATACTCAAGCAGGGCATGGCATGTTATACATATGGTTTTTTTGTTTTTTTTTTTTTTTTTTCAACGTACTGTGATGTATTCAAAATATTACATAGTTTGGGTTCCCTAATATCTTTTAAGAGTGACTTTATGTAAAGGGAACATAAAGAATGGTAATTTTAAAAGAAAATAAAAATTGTACACAAAATAAATGTAATTAAACTATGGAGATCGTTTGCATACACAAAGAAAGATTATGCTGAATTGGGTGTTGAATGAAAATAAAATAATTTTATTATTTCTACATTCTTAGAACTTTTAAAAATAAATTAAATAAAAAGCCTAATTGCAGTACTTTGTTAATCATCTTAATGAAACCTTTATAAAAGAGAAATTGCTGTCCAAATACACATACACACACAATAAATTAGTTTATAACCACCTAAGATGATGTGCTGAGTTCTTATTGTATATCATATTGAACTCTGTTATGAATTACGTCCCTTTAACTTTTGCTCCTTGCATTCTAATATTTTATTTCTAACTTTTAATTTCAATTTTTTATCTACATGTAATCTTAGAAGATTTACATTTTTGATCTTGCTATTAAAAAAACCAGTAACTTTATAAGATTTCTGTCCCATGAATATCGAATTAACTTAAATTCTAATCTATTTAACAGTCAGTTTGAAATATGCACATCTGATGATTGCATGAAACTCGGTCATGCCATTGATGCAGGACTATATATATATATATATATATATATATATAGGAAAAACTACTAAAAAGTTGTAAGTTTAAAAATGTATTTTTTTAAAGTATTTATTTATTTCTATTATTATGTAGTATTTATTATGTATTATTTATTTATTTCTATTATTTATATATATATATATATATATATATATATATATATATATATATATATATATATTTGATATTTCAGACCGACCTCAGCCTTTCATCGGCCTTTTGTTTCTGATGAAAGGCCAAGGTCGGTCTGAAATATCAAATATATATAATAATAGAAATAAATAAATACTGTCAAAAAAATACATTTTTAAACTTACAACTTTTTAATAGTTTTTCCTATACATATTAAGACAGTATACATGGATCATCATTATGCTATATATATATATATAGTTATCCAAATGTTGGAGAATTTTTGTCTTTATTTTCAACTGAAATTAAAGCCAAAATACGACGTTTAGGATGGCTCCTGATTAAACACAATAGACATTCATTGTCTCTTATATTTAATAGTATATGTTTAGAAAATATGTAGATACTGGTGCACCTGCCACTCTGGCTGTTGATTGCAGCCTAGGAATTGAAGCTTTACCCCATGATTCCATATCATTGCTGCACTAACTGCATCCCTAGTTATGGATCCCAGTCTACCCAATTGTGCTAGATGGCTGTTAACGCTATAAGAAGGTTCATCTGTCCTTTGGTAGGTTTTGTTTTTAATCCTGCTTGGTGTCTAGTCACACTCAGCACCAGAAAAGCTTGGTGGGGGAACCAGTACATTCACTAATGACCCTACCGTATGGCAAGTACTAAAGCATTACATGGCTTAACCCAGATATGAGGGGGGAACTGGTCAGGGGCTCAGCTGTATTTTCCCCTTGTATTCTTAGCATCTACTCCCTCCTCCACCATACACTTTGTTTCTACTCCCCCTCCCCTCGTATTCTTTGCTCCTTTTACTCCCAAAAATCACATCTAGATTGTTGATTAATTTCTTTACTAGAAAAACTGATGTTAAGGTGTATACTGGAAAGATCATTTATCATATCCACGTAAAAAGTGGTTTGGGGGAAAATTCGATGCTTAACTTTTTCTTTTGGAAAACAGTATTGGAAATTATGTTTTTAATTACTATGATTCATATTGCATTTTATCTGTACCAATTTGTTAATTCTGGTGGTGAGGAGTTATCATTATTTACATTATTGTAAATAACTCATCCCAGAAATCCAGATAATGAGATCTGGTTATTCCCTTGGGAGGTGATGGGGAGATCACGGATCAGCAAACTATCAATCCTCCTCTGAGTAAAATATAATGTCTTTGAGAAAAACAATCCAAATTAAAAGCTAAAAAAAATGGCATAACTTCTACATGTATATGTGCTAAAACAAAGAAAGATGTGAAGAACCATGATCATTTATATCCTGAAGGATATTTTGAAAAAAATAGTGATCTGGTTCAAAAAAAAAAAGTTATTTCTGAAAATGTTTGCCTGGCTGGGAAAGTTAAACTGAATTTGGACTTAAAATTATTAAAAATGAATGATAAAAGTTACAAATTGACAATTTTAATGTTCAAATCTTCGTTAAAAAAAAAATTTGAACTGGATCAGTTTTTTTGATTAATTGAATGAAAAATTGATGTCCGAAAAAATTTCGGAACTGGAAAAATGAGAAATCTTACAGTATTTACTTTTTTTTTTTTTTACAGGAAAAAGCTTGTTTAAAAGCGTCATTAGCCAAAGTTGAAGCTGCCAACAAGGTAAATATTCTTGTTTGTCCTGTTAAGATTTTAGTTGCATTTTCTTGGAGTTCGTACCCTGAATTTTAAATTCAAAAGGAATTAGATTCTTGTTCTCTTTTATTAGGAGAAAGGAGGTGGTGGGGGGACTCCCTCTTAGTGCAAGTTAAATGATTTATATATTGGTGTATGTTGTGAAGCATCAACATTGTTTTCTTCCTTCTCCTCTTCACCGTCTTGTTTTTGAGATATGATTTTCATAAGACACAGCACAAACAAAGGTAATGGCTCAATAAACCCAATGCATGTAGTTCAATTTTATTCAAATGTGAATGCATTTATTGAATAAAGCAAGAACCTAGAACCTATAAAAACAATCCCAACCAATACAAAACCTTAAAAACCAACACCGTTCAATGATCATACTATAAAGAAACCTGAAGTGCGTAACCAAAACTTTAAAAATAACAACTACAAATCCATCTAACCTCTAGATGCCAACCTGTAACTCTTATTCTGGATTTCTGCCCAATCAGTGATCATCAGAATATTAAGCTCAAGAGGGGAGGCAAACTACCTACAGAATGTTTTGTGTGTGTGTGTGTGTGTGTGTGTGTATATATATATATATATATATATATATATATATATAATGTGTGTGTGTATGCATGCTACTAGATTGGCATCTAGGTCCCGCTCTTTGAATGTTGAAATAGTTACATGTAACTACCACTTCTACAACAAGAGTTTCTTTTCTTGCACTTTCCACCTGTGGAATGCTCTTCCACTTACATGCTTCCCTGATAGCTACACTCTCCAAAAATTTAAATGCAACGTCAATTGCCATCTTCTATCTTGAATCCTGGTCATCTTTTATCCTTCAAGACCCATTGTACCCAGTCTTTTCTCTTACTGTAATCACCTGCACACTAGTGGCAGTCCTACATTGTTTGGGATGAAATGATTTTAAAAAAGTACACACACACACAGTGCTATGGATAAAATGTTGTCTAAATTATGCAAAAATGAAAATAATATTGACATCTCATTTTAACATATACAATTACACAAAAATATCAGGAACTACTAAATTGCCATTGGCTTTAACCACAGTCTACAGGTGACTTTGCAATCTCCTAGACAGTCTCTTTGCTTAAGTCGGTGAACACTGCCATAATCCTTGCCTTCAGTTCATCTTAGATGTTATAAGGAGTTTTGTTGGTTTCCTGCTTAGCTATACCCCCACATCTAAAAATCAAGAAGGTTGCTATATGGGGAGTTAGGTGGGCAGAAGTAAGGGATGATGTGGTCACTGAAATTTCCTGACAGCCATGACTGTGTTCTTCTGCTTGTGTGGCATTAGGCAGAGTCCTGTTGCTGGACATATTGTCTCCCAACAGCCACCTTCTTGACCCAGGGTAGTACTACCTCCTGAACGCACTTGACAAAGACATCTGTGTTGAGTCTGAGGACCTGTGGGATGATGAATGAGGGCATAACATTACCATCACTACTGATCACTCCAAACAACATGATGCTGACTAGATATATCAGCCAACTCTTTCCAAATTCCCTGCACTCTCTGTAGATTGACACCCAAGCACACTGAAATGTACATATTGGAGCTTCCGGTATGAATGCCAAACAATATAGCATGTCATTTCCAAATTTCTGGTGGAGTGAATTACATTGCATCATGGTGGTGGTTCTTCTTTCACACAATGCCCAACTGACCCTACTATATTGTGTAATAGACTAAATCAAAATGAAACAATGTGTGTGTGTGTGTGCATAAAATTAAAAATACAAAATGGTGACAATTTACCCATCATCCCCCCCCCACACACATACATATATATATATATATATATATATATATATATATATATTGATTGTTTTATTACGTTTTTGGTTATAATAAAATTAGAAAAGTGTTCAATACAATTATATTGTAGAACTTTTGAATATTTTCCATTTGTAAATGAGTTATTACGTTAATAATTCGTAATATGGAAAATGTGTGTGTGTGTATATATATATATATATATATATATAACAGAAATAGGGATTGTTCCAACATTTTGTCTTTTGTTCATGGTATTCTCTCGTTGTAGTTTGTGTGTGTGTGTAGTCATCCGCAGACAGATTTTTCGCTGTATCACATCTCATCAGTACAGTTAGACATCCGATTACTTTTTACTCAGGATTGAAATCCAACCAAATTGGCATCAGTCAGCGATTCTACCTCTGAGCTATGGGTGCTCGGTAGAAGGAGGCAGACTTTTAGCATTTGATATACCATGTATTCATACGCCAGTAGTGAGTGTTCTAATTCATTACTGAATGAATGATAAATGTTATTTTTAGTGGACACCCATATCTGAGTAGTCGTTCTATTCATTTATTAAACAGTACATTTATTTTTCTCTACTGGCCTGAATATTCCAAAAAACTTATTAAAGAAAAATGTGCTCTCGAATCAGGATTCAAACCTGCATCCCCCTTCATAGGAGAAACTGTCTTTAGATTAGATGTATTTATATCAACTTGAGGAACCATTACATCCTGCCAATATCATAAATAACCATTTTGCTTTGATCACGTGAAAATATGTCTGAGATGATATTTGGTTTTCAGTGAGAAAATGTTGTCAGTCTTCATTTGTACCTCACTTAATTCTTAATATAACAACCAACATTTATATTTATGATTATTGCAATATTTTGTTTAAAGTTGTTATGCTCAAATATTTAATGACACGATAGGGGAATTTCTATGGGTAATTTAGCTGTGAGCTTATTCAATCATTAACTGAATAATTAAGATTTTTCGTGGATTTCAAATAGGAAAACCATGAAATTTTCGTGAGTTAAAACTAGTATAAACGAATACACATTGATAACTATTATATGGTTTGAGTGATTTAAGACTTTATAACTGGGTTATTTCCCCCTTGAACAACTCATGGTTTATCAAAATACCAGTACACCAATACAACTGATTATGGCTTTCCTAGTAAATGCCAACATTTTTTGGAGATAATACTCACTATTCAGCAATTAAGTTGATAATTTAATTGCTGAATAGTGAGTATTACCTCCATGAGATGCTTCATAGTTGTGTGAGCTCTTTGTAACATAAGATATCTGTTACTGCAGTTCAAATGAAGAGATATTTATAACTTTATGTTCATTAAGGCAACCATATTACAAAAGATAAAAATCATATCTCCCGTCACTTCCTTAAAAATCTCCTAAATTAGGCTAAATAATAAAAAAAAATGTGTTATGAAAATTTTTCTTGAAACTGGAGATAATTTCTTTCACACAATTGAGCACGTTTATTTTATTTTGTCTGGAGAACTCTTGCAATGATAATGAATCTTGTCAAAATTTGCAAGGAAAGTTGGGTCACTGTGTTGTGCTAGAAAATTTTTCTCGTCAGAATCTAACTTGCACATTTACAAATCTACCATTTGCCTGTACATTGAATACTGTTGCTATATCTGGTCTGGTGCTCCTGCTATTTATCTTGAGGTTCTTGACAAAATCCAAAGTAGGATCCTGACCTGACATTTTGACTTCAGTCATTTTCTCAATGATGTGATGTGGCTTCTCTTTATCTTTTCCACAAATATTTTTGTGGCAACTGCTCTGGTGAACTTTTTTTTTCCTCTAGTGTCCTGACCACATGAATTAGACTATTAGATTGGCATCTAAGTCACAACCGTTTATTGTTGAAATAGCTAAATGTAACCCACCATTACTACACCCACAATTTCTTTTCTTGCAATTCCTACTTGTGGAACTCCATTCCATTTTACTTGCTTCTCTGATAAATACAGTCTTCAAAAATTTAAATCCATCTTCAATAGCCATGTTCTTGAATTTGTTTATCTTTTGTCCTTTCCTCAGTCCTCTCTCTATTCAGTTTCTTATTTTCACTCCCTGTAATCTTTCATGTACCAGTGGAATTTTCACCTTAGCTAGAATAAAATTAACAAAAAAATATCTTTTTAAATTTGCCACCTTTCTTTTTATTTGTTTTATTCTGTCAATGTTCTTTTATATTTTTTTTTTCCTCTTTCAGCTTGAAGATCCAATGTCAACACTCTTACCTTTTAAAAAATTTGAAAGAAATGGGTCTGTATTTAAATGTTTTTTATGCAAAAATAAGCATTAAAATGTCATATCAGATTCCCCTTCCTTTCCTCTTTTCCTTTTCTTGATTTCTCATCTTATTTTCTGATCTTTTTTTCCCTCTTCTTCCCTTTTTTTTAATATCTTTTTACCACGTACAAAAAATAAGGAAAATGTTGTTTTTAAAAACTTTTTTTTTTAAATAAAACGTTTATTACCATCATTATTAACTACCTGATGAGACATTGTTCTTTCAATGTTGAAGCATTATGTACAATTTTGTATTAGTTGGTAGTTTTTATATGTTCTAGCATAATAATTAATAAGATATATATAATTACCAAGATTTTATAAAAATAATTTCATTAATAAATTAATTTGTGAATAAGTCCTGAAAGGTTCATTAAAATTTGACTATTTTTGCAACAATTTGCAAATTGACGTGTTGTTTTTTCTCTGGAAACAAAGGCACTAAAATTTCCATAGTCAGCTCTGGTCCTATGCTGATGAAAAAAAAAATCAAGATTTATAACCAAAATTTTGGACATTCTAGAAAGGATTAAAAAAAAATTAATAAAATAATAAAAACTACTTTGGTCTTTCCTCTTGAGAATAAGATAAAAAAACTTTTTTTTCCCCCTCCAATGAAAAAGTGGAGATAGCTACTTAAATGTGAAGGTAATGCATATGGAAGGCTAATGTTTACCCAGGAACCATGGACTATAATGCTTGTACCTAACCTAACACATAATACTCTAATATTAAATGCAAATAGTCTCTTATTTATAAACTCTACATATTTAGCAAGGGAGAAACAAATAGCAGTGATCCGTTTTCTCCGGATGGAAGGTGTTTTCAAAGGCTGAAAATCATTGGGGCTTTTAAAACAATATGGCGACTGTGCAGTGCCATGTCAAAATGTGTGAATGGTTCAAGAAGTTTGAAAGTGGCCAGACAAGTGTAATGTCTGAAGGAGCAGGACACTCGTCAATCTCCACCACTGACAAGATTTCAGTAATCTTGAAAAATGATAATGGCAAACTGGTAAGTTATCATTGATAAGGTAGCATGTTCTCTGCAGATTTGGGATCACTGTCTTCGTTACTCTTTGGTGCACACTGCTAGACAAGCAACCATGTTTATACTGTAACAGCAGTGAGAAAACTGGTACAATCAAGCTCATCATGTGATCACATGAAGGCAATAGTGCACCAACTATCAGCACATATGTGCAGAAGGCAGTGTGACAATCTTAAAGATGTTATGATGAAAGTGCATATAATTTTTTACTTGTAGTTTATTTGATGTTCAGATTAAATAAACATTTTTTCTTTCTTAATCAAATTTCTTGTATTAGATCATTGCATAACTTTGTTCCCAATTCAAAATCTGGCCTCAAGGCCTCTGATTGGGAGGTTGTGAGGAGCATCGAACCACCTTTTAATTACTGTTGTTTCCAGGTCTATCTTGACCATGGGTGGTAGCACCTGTTAGGGTCCCAGCTATGGGTAAATAGTTTATTCCCAAACTGGGGTTAAAATACTATGAAAGTATAAAAATAAGCTTTTATAGTAAAAATTCCAGCAATAAATTTTTGAAGGAAAATAAAATATTACCAGCAATACATTTTTTGGGGGGGAAAAAAAAATGCATACCAACAATGCATCTGACTCTCAACAAAAATCACTTTACAAAAATATGTCAAAGAAAGCTGATCTACAAGCTTATTTTTTACAAAGATTCTATTCATACAAATCTATTGTAAAAAAATCTTGTCAGCATTAAATAACTCATTGAGGTTGATATACCGTAAGCCAAACCTGATTAGAAAATGAAGAACTGTTTTACATCCCAAAGCCATTTGTTAATCAAGTACATTGTCTCCTTCACTGTCTGCCATTGTTCTACAAGCTTGTCATTTTCGTAGAAACTTTTTTTTGTTTGAAAGTTTGTCAGTTTTTGACTGAGTGAGTTTTTGTCTTTTGAAATTGTTCTGAAGAGACTGAACAAATGAAGTCAAAAGGTGCCAAATCAAGAGAATACGATGAGTGCTGCAGGGTTTTGCATTTCAACCCTTTAAGCTTCAGCAATGTCTGTTTTGCAACATGCACTCTTGCATTGTCATGGTAGAAAATGACATCTTTCCAAAATTACCTGTTTTTTCTTAGTTTCGAGTCTTCGAAAAGGCAACTGAAATCGTTTTTGTTTAAACTCTTAGCAATCTTTTCCATTAAAATCTTCAGTTTATTCTCTACAATGGCAAGTAGTTTATCTTCAACGTCTGAAGGTTACCTGGAGCATGGTTGATTGTTTAGGTTGAAATCACCAACAAAATCTACCAAATGACTTTTTGACCATCTAAAGTGCTGGAACACTGTTCAAATCAACCAATGGACGTTTTTTTTTCTGCAGTTCTGATGCCTGCTACTTTGCAAAATTCCTTGGGTATAATTTGACAAAAGTGCAACTTTTTCTTCTTCATCTTTAAAGCATTTATTTGTCAATAAAATGTCAACATTCAACAAAATTTGATGTGCAACTGAATGATGTAAGGTTTCAATCTAGAACACACCCAAAATTGGCACCGTAAACAAATTTTATATGAACAATAAAAAATTCAGGCACAAACATTTGCTATTATCTGGTATATTGGTTGAAAATTCACCATTTTGGCTTTGTAATCATTTCTTCTTCTAATGTTGTAATATAAAAAAAAAAAAAAAGATTACTGAACTGTTACATTTCTTTGCTGTATGTCTGCAAATGCTGAACAATCTTCTCAAAGATGAAGAGACTTGAAGCTCTAGAAATTCTACAGAAGGATGTTGAGGATACCATGGGCTGAACATGTGAGCAACAAGGTTTTGGAGAGAATGGAAAAGAAGACAAAAAAGCTTAACACCAGAGAAGAGGCAGTTGAGGTTTCTGGGACATGTATTGAGGAAGAAGGGCTTGGAGTATCTGATACTCACAGGACATTGATGGAAAGCTAAAGAATAGCAGCTTGCAACATACTTGATGAGGCTTAGTAAATAGATGGCAGAACTTGACTTGAGAGAAATAACAAAGACAAGACATATTAAGAGCTACAGGGGACATGAAGACGTTGAAGGCCATGGAGGGACACAGCATATAAAAGAATATTAATAGTTTACATTTTTATAATTTTGTATTTAAATTATTTTATTTTTTTCAGTCTGAGTGCGGTTATTGAATGCAAGCGAGTTACAGACTTGGATAAAGACACAATCGAATGGGCTTTCCAATTGATCAAAAGTAACATGCAATCATTGTAAGTATCAGAATTTGCTTTAAAATTGTGAGCAGCACTAACTCTTGGGTCTCTAATAGATTGGGGGTGGGGTGGGGGGCTTCCTTCCAGCTTATGAAAACTACTGTTTATTAATTAAAAGAAAATTTTTAAATGCATGCTTTAGTTTTCTGGTGCCCTCTCTCCACCTTTTCTATACACTTTTCTATTTATTGCATGTTGAAAAAAATTCCACTCCCACTCCTGCACGCTGGTATGAGGCACCCAAAAGCAGATGATAAATGTATTATGTGACAGCTAATTCCTTGGACTCCTGAGGGGATGCTTCCCTGATAACTATGATCTTAATATCTAGACTCAACTGTTGTCTATCTTACATATCCTCATAACGTAATTCTTACCCTTTTTTTTTGTTTACAAGTGTGACTACTTTGAGTGGCTCTTGGGCTTTATATTGGGTGAATAATTACACACATGATCTAGCCATTTAATATTATTTAAAAAAAATGTATTTTACTTAATGTTACTATTAGTAGCCTTCAAGGTACAATACTATGCAAAATTCTGGTGATCCGCGATTGAAATTGCTTGGATGTTTTTCTTTGCACTTTCTACAACTGCAAAAGCTTGGCTTTGTAGGAATCATTTCCAAACTTATCGTAAGAGCACTAAGAATATACACCTTTGCAGAAGAGAAATACATTGAAAACACTTTCAAAATTCTCCTCTATTCTCATTTTATATTTAATGCAAAACAAAAGACCCATAAAATATTCCAAAACAAAAAAGCGGTCCCTCCTGATAAACCTAATGAATCAAAAAAAGATGTTATCCTGCTTACCAACTCATATCATATTTACAGTTGAAAAGACTCGATCTAAACTCAACATGAAAAGTATTTACTACTACATCCAAAACAAGCTAGAACCTGAAGTAAGAGTTTACTCTATCGCTTGTAATAAATGTCACAAAAATGACATAGGAGAAACCTCAAGAAATCTAAGTAAACGATCATATGAACACTAGACATTTTACAAAATAATACGTCAAATACATTGGTTGCCCACCGTAACAAGAATGACTACAAGATGCTACTCTTTATCAAAAGAGAAAATAATTTACTACGACATAAATGTCTAGAGAGTGCCTTGATCGCAAGGTCAATCACAGTAAATTCGTGCCCTGAGTCTTAGAACATTTCACCAATCCTGGCAGATTTTCTAGTATCACAGTGTGGGATGCCTATTAATAAAAGTGATGGAAAGACCAACTTTAAATGAAATTGGTTTGATAGAATCTTTTTAAAAATTATAAAATTGTCATCACCCTTCGTTCCTGCTTGTGAGTAGTTGTACCAATTTAATTCAATGAAGTCCTGAAGGACAAAATGCATCATAAGTAAACCTTTGCCCTTTGCCACACACACACACACAAAATGGAGTTTTAAATCTGACATTCACTTATTACTCTAAACATATAATGGCTATACCTATATCAGCATTTTTTTTTTTTTTAAACAGTAAAATTAAAAATTAATGTCTACCAATCTAGAGATTAAAAGTTCTGCAAATACACATATGCAAATTATTTGCAGAAATTTTGTCTAAGGACTATGCAGCCCAACAATATTAATTAAAAAAAAAAAACCTGTTTAGGATATTGTCACTGTAGTCCCAATTTATTTTGCTTGGGATTTTGGAGCTTAGGACCTCACATGCATACCTTCCACTTTTCAAAGCATTCCGCAAAATCTTTCAAAATTGCCACATAATTCTTTATAATATACTCTCTTTAATCCTCTAAAGCCTTAAGTCGTCTTTTTCAAGGATCAGGATTTGCAAGAAACCAAATCCTGATCGTAATGAAACTGACACACAGATGATGTGATGTTTTGTCTAGAAATTCAGTATCCGTCCCTATGACTGATCTTCTCTCTTGTTTTGAGTGTCACACACTACACAATCTCGCCCAATGGCTCCTTGTCTTGTGCCAATTTCTTATCTGTCCTCTCCAAACCTCCCTGCTTTGTGCTAAATCTCAAATGTGCTGCGGGTCTTCTGTGCTCGTCAATGGCAGAGTTTTATTGAGAGTTCTTTTTAATGTCATTGTTCACTGTGTAGACTACTGTTGATGTATTCCTTTTAATGCCTTATTAATATACACTTAATATTGCTTATCGAATCCCATTGAAAAACTTCAGTTCCCATTTGATGCCTGAAGTTGTGCAGTATCGAACCCAGTCAATATTTAAATGAGTGATCACTTGCAAACAGCTGGTATTGTGTAGCAACTTCTTACAATAAAAAATGTTTCATCTTAAATAACGCACAAAAATAAGTCAATAAATCACTTAATATTAATTTTCTTCAAATCAGATTTATACCTTCAATCTGAATGCCTTCGTATTCCTTCTGATTGTCTTGAACTGCAAAACTGATATTCTGTCTAAGACATTTCAATATATGTGGATATGGTTTTTCCATTTGGTATTAAAAACAATTTACTGTCTGTTTCAAAAACTTCTGACTCTAATAATAATATCAAGTCTTCTTTGATTTTGATTTCTTGTAGGGCAACCTACATCAAAGTGACAACTATCAGCCAATAATTTCTGCTTTCTTTTTTCCACAAATTCTCTCCAAATCTCTGTGTTCTTCATTGACTCAAAAATGTGCTGCAGGTGTTCCAAGTTCTTCAAAGTTTTTATGGGGAACAATGGAATCTCATTGATAGTTCTTCCAATGGCTGTGTTCAATGTCTTATGCCTATTTCATGTTAAAATACAGATTCTCACACAGTAATCTAAGTTAAGCAACATTAAGCCTGGTCAGTACTTAGATGGATGACCGCTTGGAATACTCAGTACTGTAAGCTGGAATGTGTAGATGGTTTAATGGATAATGTCCGATTTGCTAATTGGAGAGCTGAGTTCCAATTCCAGTTGGGTTTGTTATATTCACTTATATGCAAATA
Source organism: Ascarosepion bandense (assembly GCA_037127315.1). Lineage (NCBI taxonomy): Eukaryota > Metazoa > Mollusca > Cephalopoda > Sepiida > Sepiidae > Ascarosepion > Ascarosepion bandense. The sequence continues at coordinate 1,543,246 of JBBBDQ010001761.1, read as the reverse complement.
CCCTTGGGAAAGGTGCAAATCTATATCACACTTACCATCTACAGGTTAGTTAGTAAGACTTGTATCACTAAAACTTTTATCTAAATAAATAAAATTGTATACAAAAAAGATTTCAGCATTAAATAACCCATAAAGGTTGATATGCTGCTAAATAACCAATAAAGGTTTCGATTTTTTTTTTTTTTTAAAACAAAAAAATTACTATGGATGTTATTCTTCCATTTAGTATTGATGATGAAACAGTTTCCAAAGTTACGAACTTGTGCTGTCTAACTAAAATATATATATGACATATATATATATATATATATATATATATATATATATATATATATGGTAATTATATTAATAGCATAGTTCAACTCAATATCTATAACAAATCAGTATTAAAACAAGACATTTTACTGCCTGATGATGGTGTATTAAACTAGGTACCTCCAGTTTTGCACGGAAAAACAGCAATAGCGTAATGCAAAACGCCACAAACTTCACTAAAATAAAGTTTTATCGTCAAAATGTTTAAATTATTATTAAGAAGAAAGATCAAAGTAGTTTTTAATTACTTTTTAAAATTTTTTAATCCTTTCTAACATTTTCGAAATATTGTCAAAGTTTTGTTTCGATTGATTTTATCGGCTAAGAAACGTTTACTACTGTTTTACAATAGACGCCAACTTTTTGCATTTGCCGCTAACCTAAAAAGGTTGAAAACACATTAATTTGGAAATTCTCTCAAAAATCAAATAATTGTCGGATTTTAATGAAACTTTCAGTATTCATTCACAAATGAATGAAATTACTTCTGAAATTTTTATTTTTTTTAAATCTTGGTAAAAATATATTTTTTTTTTACCTCTGTTAACCCCCCTTCACGTAAATCCCTGACTGTTAAAAAATTTTAAATAGTTGCCAACTTTTGTTTAATTACTTCAACGCAGGACTCATTGGGAAATATAAATCACCCATTTCTTTTATCTTAAGTTAGAAATCACGACCAAGAGCCTTCTCCGAAGAGTAAAATAAAAAATGCAATAAAACTCCAACATAATTAATTTTGATAATCTTTTTAATTACTGGAATAAGTCACAACTACTGAGGACATTATACTCTGAAGAAGAAAATTTTTTTCCGATTAATATTAAAATTTTAAAATAATAGTTTTATTTTTTTTTTTTTTACATTAAAATAATTTAATAATTTAAAAACTTTTAAAAATATGTTTTAAATCTCCAAAGACTTGATTTCGAGTTTTCTTTATAGTTAATAGCTGAATATCATATTGCCTATCTAAAATTGAAAAGTATAATAAAAATCGTTGAGCCCTTTTTTTTTAATTAATTTAAAAAAAAAAAATTTTCTGTGTAAATATGTTTATTTACGTTCCCCTTTTTGAGTAAGTACGGTGTTCCATAAGAGTCATAACATGTTTACATAATTCTAACATCTGCAGTAATTCAGAAAGCATATTCTAATGTCTGGCTATAAATGTAAACTAAAATTCTATTAAATATTATAAAATTGCTGAAATTATTATTTTAAATTTTACTATTTAGTTAAAAACCAAAAAAAAGAAATTAAAATTTTGTGTTTTTTGGCGCGTATGGTCGCAATACTTTCCGTCTGACAACTTTCGGAGCTCGTAAATCTTTTAACACCCTGCCATTGCGTCATCGAGGTGATGACAGGTAGGGCTACCGCAGTTAAAAAGTTGTTGTTTTTTCTAAATTTCTGGCAGTAAGGAATTATTACTTGATTGAAATCAGATAAAGGTAAGTTTCAACTTTAAAAATTGACTTAAATGACGTGTTAGCAAGGTATATTTTATTTTTGCAAGATTTTTAAAACAGAAATTGGGCTACTGTTGACATAGTGTTGACAGAATGTGTCAATAAATCAAAAATGGTGGGAAATTTTAACTTTTTTCTTTCGATTTAAAAAAAAAATTAGATTAAAATCAATATAATTTCGGGTTAAATAATACCAGTGTATTTTTCTTTGGGGAATTAAAATTTAATCTTATGGCTTTCAATTAAAGCTAATTTTAAAGTTGAAGATTACTTATTTATTTTTAAAATTTCAATTTAAATTTAGGTATCGAAAAATGAGTGGAGGTACCTATATTAAACACCTAAACTTCATAGCTATTGAGCTGCAGTATGCTATAATTATTATTATTATTATTATTATTACTACCATATGCTCTACTTTTTAAAATATATAACTGGAATGTACTTCCATTAGTAACCATTACTTTTATATATATATATATATATATAGTAATGCTCATTTACAATATAATGCTCTAGGCTTGTCTTGAGCACTTTTTATAAAAGTAAATGCATGAACAGCAGGTTAAAAACCTACAAGTTCCACAACTTTGTTACAATATAATTTTTTGTTGCTAAAGAAGTAAGTTTGTCCTTGCTGAAATGGCCATATGACATATTTGACTCTGTAAATAGATAATACTATTTACATCGAGCACTCTACCAAGCTCATTTTTGATAATAATGAGATCAATATTAATAGGATCAGTTTTGGAATTTACCTACATGTCATTATCGTTTTGGATTTAAATAAATATATACAGACACATTTACATTGTTCAGACTATTGTCCTCATCTTTATTGCCATGTTTATAACATTTCAGCTGTTGTACACTTCAGTGCTAGGAATTTGAACCAAACCCTTTATTTTGATCATTGGGGCATATCATTTGATGCACTTTTAGTAGCCATGTATTTATCTCCCTTTAACTTAACTCTCTAATTATTTGTTCACCACTGCTGTAGCCAGGTATTGAACTCACAACTCTGTTGATCAAGTCATTGGAACCAACCAACATCTATATCCACTGGGCCATGTGTTCTGTCCTCATGAAATGAGAACGTTATACCTCAGTGTTTGTAATAAAAGGTTTGGTTCAAAATTCCTAGCAAAAGTCTTGGACTGTACAATGGCTAAAACATTGTAAACATGTCAGTGTGTGTGTGTGTGTGTGTGTGTGTGTATATATATATATATATATATCTTCAGTTAAAGGAAATGCTTATTCCAGCAAAAATTTTTGTACCGAATGGAACGAATATTGTGGTCTGATGAAATGAGCTAATTTAGCTCATTGAAATGAATTATAATTTATAACCAATTTAAATTACGTGTTGAGTTTTCATTTATAAATATCATATTGCTAATATTTTATATCTTGTTGGTGATTAGGCCTACCCGGGGATGACGTAATTGGGTGAAGCTCAATGGACTATATATAAGACTGGGTTTTCCTGGGTCGAGAGAGCAGATGAAGCCAGAGACTACAAGAAAATGCAAGGAAGACACCCCTAGCCATCGCTCCCTCATATTTATGTGCTTTATCTGACTACCCCCTCTACAAACAGAATAATACCTTTTTATATTCATGCCCATCGTCATATTTCAAGCCGGTTGTCAACCTTTGCTTGCAGGTCATACAGCATATGTCACTGTTATACATTTTGTTGGCCACTGCTTGTTTTTCCTAACTTTGATGCCAATCATACTTCTGTTGAATCACAATAATATATTAAATTATTATACCTTTTGGTAAAATCTTGTTATGCAGTTGGAAGCATTTACAAAGTTTTAAATAAATTACCAACTGAAGAAGTCATTATCTTCTTTCAATAGAGTTCCACTGAACTATATTTAAATTTTAGTATCTTTTTTTTTTTTAAACTTTCGTTCTTCAGATATGAAACTAGTGACTGGGGATGGAATGATCGAGAAAAGAAGACTGAGCTGACCGAAGACAAAGCCTGGTACTTGATAGCACGTGATGCAACGAATAACAAACCAGTCGCCTGTGTACATTTTAGGTTTGATTTGGAATGTGATGATGAAGTCGTTTATTGGTGAGTTATCTCCCCTCAATAAAGGAAATCATATGACACTTTGACATTATTTTCATAATTCTTATTCGTTAGTTGATATTTTTAACAAATAAGAATCGATTAAAAATGTTTTGTCATTTTTTTATTATTTTTTTCAATTTCAGTTATGAAATTCAAATTGTTCCTGAGGCTCGGCGTAAAGGTCTTGGAAAGTTCCTTATGCAAATTCTTGAATTGCTGGCCCACAAGTAAATGAACTTTCAGTTATTCGAATTCTTTGAAGGATTTTAGTTAATGTCTTTTGTTTTTACTTGAGAGTTTTTGTAGTGTCCCAAACTATCCTAACTTGTTTTTTTAATTAAAAGCTAACAATATTTTTTTATAGAAATTTTATTTAAAATAAAATTCATTTCAACTCTTTGCCTTGATAAAGTTTGTCATGGGATGAAATGTGTAGGCTACAAAAATATAGTTTTCTTGTATTTATTTTCATATTATTCTTTTTCTGAGATTATAACTGAGTATACTTTTGCACACACACGCACACACACATACATGTGTGTGTGTGTGTGTGTGTTTTGACTCCCTTGTGCCAAACATAAAATTTAGTTAGTAGGAATAAAACGAACAGAGAAATGTCTGGGACATTCAACAATATTCAGAAATGTCTCTAGATTTTATTTTTATTTTGCTACCCATATGCTTCAATGGGGAGCCTTAATGATATTTAAGAATTTCTGTGGTTTTTCTTTGATTGTTCTTTTTGTCATGAAAGTGATTTTCACATGGGAACTTCAAAAACTTTTCCACTCTTTGAAGATGAATGCTTTCTGAAGTTTATCTGCTGACCTGAATCCTTTTATTCAAAAAATAGGCTCCCAAAGACTTCACCTGCAAAATTTACAAGTTTTTGAGGCCACATCTTTGATTGGCTAGTAAATACAAAAAAGATTTTTTTACAAGATATTTTTTTTTTTTTTAACCACTAAATCTAAGATTTAGATGATATTAACAATTTGTTTTACAATCTGGCTTTCTTAAAAATATCAGTCAGTCAGTTAAGTGTCATATGTAATACATGCTTGGGCAATCATGTCTTAAGAGATATGACTGAGCAGAAGCCATTACTTTCTACGGTAGACTGATTGCCAGCAAGACTGTAGAACCCAATCTGTCCTACTGTTTAACCCATAGCTGGAGGGAGAAGAGATGGATTAATACCTTTCCCAGGGGTATTTGTGCGTAAGTGAACGCAATAAATTGATTGGAATTTGAGCTTGGCTCTCCAATTTCTCGTTCTGAACCAGTATCCACTGCTCCACAACACACATCTAAAAAATATTTTCTCAAAACCTATTAAAAAATAATCTAGAGGATTAAACTTTTATTACACTTTTAACTAAAGACTAACTAATTTTCACCATAATAAAAAATAAAAATAAAAACTTATTTATAAATGGAACTTTGTGTGTGTGTCTCTTACCTCTAGACTCCGAAATGGCTGAACCGATTTTCTTGAAAATTTACACAGTTGTACTATAAGCGTCTGCGAGTGTTCTTAGCTAGGTATTGTGTCGAGGTACCCCCCGATAAATATCAATAATCGAAACATTTGGTTATAGAAGGAGTAGTCCGATTTTAATCAAATTTGATACACTCATAGACAAAGACACAAGAAACGATATTCAGAAGTTTAAAGGTTGCAGTTCTTACAATAGTGCAGAAAATCAATTATATATATAAAAGACAAGATGTTTGTGTGTGTGTGTGTCTGTTTATCTGTTTGTATGTCCTTTATTTTAATCTACAATTTTTATCCGATTCTCACCAAACTTAACACAAATCAAATATTCTTTAGGCTGAGTCTGAGCTCCAGGACCATGCATTAGTTTTAAAGCTTTCATTACACCCGAGCAACGCCGGGCTATACTGCTAGTGTGTGTATATATATATATATATATAATACTTTTATTTTCAGAACAGACATGAAGAAAGTGATGTTGACAACATTTAAACACAACCCTGTGGGTGAAGACTTTTTTATGAAAAAATTGAAGTGAGTTTTTTTTTATTCTTTTTATCTTAAATTAGAAATAAATTTATATTTCATCTTTCTGTTCAAATTTTCATCTTTTTTAAAATCAACATAACATGCAATTCATTATTGTGATACAGTATTTAAGATTTTTTTTTTATCTTTATTGGAAAATCTTGATTTGGCTGTGAAATTTTCAATGTTCTCAATATATTGTTGAGCACTGCCCTTTCCCCTACATTAAAAAAGTGTTTTTTTTTTTTTTGTTTATGTAAGAGCTTTATCAAAAATAAATCTTTGGCTAAATTAAAATTTTTGAGTTTCTGTACATTGATACATTTCCTTACTAATGAAGCTCATTAGAAGAATTATGAAAATATTTATAGAAAAAAGAACAAGGAAGCTGTGTTCTGGAGGTGAGGAAAGTTGTAATATTGATTGGCAAAATATCCGGTTGTGGATGGTAGCGGTGGGGTGCAACATCAAAGGCAAAAACACAGGCAATGATTGGCTTGAAAGACGAGAGTTGGTGAAGATGATTGACAGATATATCTGGGCATAGATGACTTCAATTAAGCAACAATCTGAAAAAGCAAAAATGTGTCGGAATTTTCGTGTTTTTTTTGCCGAAGAGAGGTTTGATGTTTAAGTTTTTTTAATGTAATTTTTCATGTGAGCTCATGATTTTTTTTCTTTTGTGGACATAAATTATATAAAAATTGTCCAGATATTTTATTTATTCGAGCACTTTCGGCTATACTATTCAGCTTAAACAAAAAAATTAAATTTAATCATCTATGGAGAGTATTTTATCTTCAGCATCCTATGTACATAAAAGTTATAAGAATTTAAAAATACCAAAATTATTTTATCTTTATTGACATCTTAATTCTGCAGAATCTTTCTTTGTATAAGCCCCCAAAACCTCTAATTTGTTTACATTTATTTTGCACACAATTTTTTTTTTTTTTTAATCACTCTTTTTTCTGATCGTTTCTATATGTAGTTCTGGGTATGATGCTAAACTACGTTCAGCAGCAAGACCTCTGATTGGGAGATTAGTGGCTTTGAGGAACGTGGAATAACCTTTTAATTGTTGTTGTTCCTGAGTTCATCACCTGGGGGTGATAAAATTGTTGAGGTCCCAGCTATAAGCAAATAGTGACCCGCCCCCTACCTCCAACACCAAAAAAAGCAGCACAGTGGGAGTATAAAAATACAATTTTACAATTAAAATCTCAGCAATACATATTCATATATTTTCTTTGTAGTTGAGGGCAAACAAATGTGTTCAAAATATTTAGATTTTGGGATTAAATTACCCATAAAGTTTGATATGCTGCTAAAGAAAACCAACCAACATGAAAGAACTGTTTTATGACATTAATCCACATAATATCCTAGAATTTCTTAAGGAAATCAAACTTTAATCAAAACTATGACATAAAACGCACACATATCATAACCTTTAGTCATCGTGTCTGCACGAACTTGTCTATGTACAGAAGTTGAGTTTCATCTGCCCTGGTATTTTATTTTACTATGGTAACAAAAGGTTGGTTTCATTTGGGCCACCTGAGCTCTTACATTAACCCACCACCCGACTCTAGGGCAACCAGCTACTTGCATTGGCATCGATATTTCTACTGATCCACCTTTCTAGTGCAATACGAGGGTTCTGCCACAAGCCATTATTCCCTTGGACTGGGCATCTCCCAATATTTTTTTACTCAATATAATTTCTTTACATATAGGACTACAAAAGTAAACTGTATTACCGAGGATGTCTGTCTGCAAGGGCAGCTAGCTAATCCCCATTGCAGATGCTTGCTCAGGCACAAATGTTTAGCACCCATGGAGCCCACCTGTGGTTTATACTGCAGTTATGCTGAGCAGACTTTAATCGAGAAACTCTAACTAAAGTGCATTATCCAGCATGAACAAACTGAAATCTGAGCAGGGCCATTGTGATTTCGTGTTAGCACAACCATCGATGGCTTCTCAAAGGGAGCAACCTGCCGAATTTCAATCACAAGGCCTGGGTCAACCTGTGGTATGGTTTTCAGGCGACCTTTTTAAAGTTGCTGCACACTGTCATTGCTTCCTCCGGACCAATAATATCAAGTCACCTTCCTGACAAATTGACTTTGATGAGATTTGAACCTGGGCTTCATGATCAGAAAACAAATGTTTTAACCATTCAGCCAAGCACCCAGCTAGCAGATCTTTAAATAGCTACATTCCCCACCTTGTCATTGATTTTCTCTCCTTCCCCCCCCCCACTTGTCATTGATTTTTTTTTTTTTTAATATAATTTCTTAGCAATATTTTTGTTCTCTTCGTCTTGTAATTTTAGGTACACTGTGGATGAGATCTCCCCTGAGGAACCTTTATTTGATGATGGCTACTCTTATGTAATTCTCAGTAAGATTATGCCAGAGAAAAAGAAAATATCGGCTGGTAATAGTGCCTAGAGATAAGACAGAAGTAGTGAAGATGCATAACCTTCCATGATCATTCTGAAAGCATAAAAGAACTGTAAATATGTTGACTTTTCAGAAATGGAGCTGACAACCCTTACTATGGCCACTGACTTTAATTTTTTTTTTTTTTTTTTATTAGATGGGATTTTTTAAATATTTTTATAAGAAAAAAAAAATGGAAAATAAAATTTCATTGTGACTTTTTTTTTATGTAAGTTTTAGATAAATGACCTTCATTATTGTATTATCAAATATAATTTCTTTTTGCCTTGTATTTCCTCTCTCCATCTTATCCCGGTAAAAAAAAAAAAGCAATGATGTTATAACTTTTATTCCATTACAAATGGTCATTATTAAAATGATTAAAAATTAGGATTAGCATTAAGTTACATTTTAAATTTTGCTAAAGTTTATAAAATTAAAGGTTGTGACTTAAATTTATTTAAATTGTTCATACACGTTTTTAAGATCTCTCCTTATATATATATATATATATATATATATATATATATATATATATAGCTCCTTCCCCCCCCCCCTCGCATGAAACAACTTAGTTTCATGCACAACACAATTGTCTGGTGCTGATTAAAAACTGACGTTTGAAAAAATAACATTTAAAATAATAAAAAATATCTGTTTAAAATATATATTTTTTAAGCCAATATTTTCTTACTTTAAATGTTAAATTTAATGGATAATAAAGACTGTTTAATAGTGTTTACTGAGTACCTACTCAACATAAGTAACCACTACAAATAATGTTAAGTTATGTTTATGTTCTAAAATAAAGAAAATGTTTTGTATTCTTTGTTTGGTTAGATCCTGAACTTCATATTGAAAAATAAACATGATTCCCCCCCTCTTTCTTTCTCTCTCTCTCTCACTCACTCTCTCTCTCTCTCTGTATGTGTGTGGTGTGTGTGTATATATATATATATATATATATATATATATATATAATTTAGCAAAGCCTTGTGTGTATGTTTTGTTTTTTGTTGCAAGGAGTTGGGCTTATCAATTTTGGTAATAGATCCTCCTTTTCCATTTCACTGACTTGAGGTTGAAATTTAATTTTGATTTAAACCTTGGGTCTTTTTTTTTTTTTCCTTTTTTTTTTTTAAGATTCTTTCAAATAGAATGACTAAAAACATGTGAAAGGTTAGTGGCCATAAAACTTTAAATAGATTCTAATTCTCCAGTCACCTTCCAGATGACATCAGTTGAAAACCTTTTGCATCTTGAAGTTTCTTACAACAGATCTACATTGATTTTTTTTTTTTTATCCCAGTCAGTTCAATTCCTTCAACCAATTTGGCATCTTAAATGGCTTGTATTTACTGAACTTGGCTCTGTTTCATATTCTCTGTAGAACTGGAATTAAAAAAAAAAAAGATATTTGAATAGTTTTCTATTTTTTGCTATACACTATATACTTGGTTAGCATGTGAAATTTGAAGACCTAATTTTGAAGCTAATTATAAGGGGTTTTGTATTCTACACATGATCTACATAATTTTGGTACACAGTAATAATGGTGCAAATGGGCAAATTAGAAAAAAAATTAAATGCACATGTTAATGTTATTTATTCAGTAAATTCTGAAAAAAATCTATAAATATCGAAGCAGTAACTCTTTAACCATTTTGGTGTCAAAATCGTTTTCATTTGCTTGAAATAGTCACAAAAGTAGGTACTTCCACCCATTTTCGATACCTAAATTTAAATTTAAATTTTAAAAATAAGTTATCTTCAAACTTTAAAATTAGCTTTAATTGAAAGCCAAGAGATTAAATTTAAATTCCAGAAAGAAAAATACACTGTATTTTAAACCTATATTGATTTTAATTTTCCACCATTTTTAAATGATGGACACTTTACATAAACAGTAATCAAATTTCTGTTTTAAAAATCTTGAAAAAATAAAATATTCATCACTGACAAGTCATTTAAGTCAATTTTTAAAATTCAAACTTACCTTTATCTGATTTCAATCAAGTAATAATTGCTTACTGCCAGAAATTTACAATAAAAAAAACTTAACTCCAATAGCCCTCTTTTATCTGTAAAAGATATGACAGCTGGAATTTGTCAAAAAACGCTAAAAGGGTGGCGACCAAGCAGTGCCAAAATTTCAATTAGGTCAAAACAAAATTTTCAAAATTTAATTTGTCTTTTTTTTCTTTTTTCCTTTTGGTTTTTAACTAAATAGTAAAATTAAAAATTTAACTTAATATTTTCAGCAATTATATAATATTTTATAGAATTTTAGTTTATAACCAGACATTTGAATATGCTTTCTGAATAATTAAAAAATATAGATTTCTTTTAAAATAATTTTAATTTAATTAATAAGAAAGAATGAAATTAAAATAACTGAACTAAGTTATATTATGTTATTTATTAATAAGTTATCATTAAGTTTAAGGCATGCTAAAAATATCTAATTTAATTTTTATGGAAACATGTTATGACTCCTATGGAACATCATACTTAATCAAATAGAACATTGTACTTAATCAAAATGAACATATTTACACACACACAAAAAAAAATTTTTTTAATTAATTTAAAATACTTCTGCAAAATGATTTTTTTAACTAAAAAGTCTACTCCCAATTCTTCGAAGATTCCAAAAAATTAAAATTTTGTTTATTATTAAGCGAAAAAAAATTTTTCTTCATAGTATAATGTCCTTAATAGTTATTTTTTATTCCAGCAATTAAAAGCTTATTAAATTATATAAGAGTTTTATTGCATTTTTTTATTTTACTCTTCAATGTTTACAAACATAAAAAAAAATAGATGATTTATATTCCCCAATGAGTCCTGAGTTGAACTAATAAAACAAAAGTTAGCAATCAGTATAAAATTTATTTAGGTTTCATGGATTTACACTGGAGTTGGGGTAACAGAGATAAAAAAAAAACAAAAAAAACACAAGGTTTTTATTAAGATTTTTAAAAAAATAATTTAATTCATTTCTGAATGAGTACTGAAAGTTTCATTACAATCAACAATTATTTGATTTTTTTTTTTTTTTTTTTTTTTTTTTCCAGAATTTCCAAACTAATGTGTTTGTCACCTAAAAAAGGGGTAATGCAATCATTACCCATTGTAAAACAGTTTAACATTTCTTAGCCACTAATTCAAATCAAAACAAAACTTTCTGTCAAAATTTTTAAAATGTTAGAAGGAATTTAAAATAAATTTTTAAAATAATTAAAAATTACTTTGATCTTTCCTCTTAATAATATAAACATTTTGAAGGAAAAAGTTTGTTTTATTAAGTTTGGGACCTTATTCATTCATACTATTCTGTTTTGTTATCGATTGGAGGTACCTACACAAAAGTAAACTTAAATGACTATTTTGAATACAATTTTTTTTTAACTTGTCAGGATTCTAACTTATAAAATTACCAACCACAAGATTATAAAATGTTATGAATTAAAAAAAAAAGCTCATATAATAAAAATTTAGTTTAAATTGTTTGCTTTTAGAGTGGATATAATTTTCTTGTTATTTAGATAGATGACGTGTCTAAATAGAGAGATGACGTGTACATTTCATTCTTTTTTTTTTCTGTATGTTTTTGCTTTGTGCCTTTGTAAATTCACTAATTTTATATACAGGAATGTACTGAACAGTACATAATGCTAATTTTATATCCCTTAAAATTAGGTCTTCAAAAGTCATATGGGGGGGGATGTATGTGTTTGGAGAACTATACAGAAGTTTTAGGAAATTTCCCTTTGGAGGAAAATACAGAAGGGTGGTGAAAAGTTTGTCAGCCAAAACCCTGTCAAAAAACTTCAGCACCCACTTCTATTAGCCATTGTATCTTTTAAAGATGCATAGGTGGTAGGAGGTTTTTTTTTTCCTGACCCTTTCCAGTTAGCTAATCAGTTTCTTGATGAGGTGAAATTCATCAGTTTTTTTGTTTGTTTTTTAACCCCTGAGTACTTTCAAACTATTCTAAGATCATCTTCAGGGGTAAATTACAAACATTCTATTGCAACTGTGATGAAATCTGCATTCCATTGTCACTGATTTTTAAAAAGTGCTTAAATGCCCTTTTTTTGTAGTAGTTATGGAATTTTTACAAAAGCATTTTAGTATAAGGGAACTAACAGAATTAGTAGAAATGTAAAATGACATTAGTATATAAATGTTATATGCATTTTAATATTTTGAGCGTTGGTTGATTTTGATATAGAGGACTTCAAGAATTTGAAGTTTTATTTTTTTTTATTTTCGCAGTGTGGTATATTGGTTTTGTCAAGTATTTTCTTGTATTGTGAAGGGGGATGGGAAGGTGTTTTTAGATGTTGCATGATAAAACTTGTATCTGACAAGTGGAGTGTAAGACGCTTTGATAGTATTGTCAGCATGCCAACACGCCACGCGCACACACGTACATAATGTTGTCAGCATATCAACACGTGCGCACATACATACATACATACATATATGTCCATGCGTGTTGACATGATGACACACATATATACTTAGTTTTTTGTCAGATATACAATTTCCCTAAAGACATTTAAACCAATATACAATGTGTGTGTGTGTGTGTGTGTGTGTGTGTTTTTCTCTTTTTCCAAAGCATTATTTGACAGAAGAGTTGTTTTATATGATTCAGTTGGTTGTTAAATTTACTATAATATATTATTAGTTAATTGGGATTAGAGGGGAATATTTTAGGACTTACATTTTTTGTAGTTAGAATTTGATTGCAGTATATTATGTTGATATGTATTGGGTTATTTGAGGATGTATTATTAATTTTTTTTGTGGGGGTAATGCATATTGAAAACAACACTACTTTTAAGGCTAACTTTTTTTCTTTTTTTTTTTCTTTTTTTTTTTTTTTTCATCCTAAGAATTAAAGTGCTGCTCAACCAGGCCATGTGCCATAAGTCAGAATAAGTGATAATTGGGCCAGGCAATGTCTGGTGAATATGGTGAGTTGGGTAGGACTTCTAATTTGAGTGTTTCCAAGTAGCTTTTCACCTGTTTTGTAGCATGTGGCCGAGCATTGTCATGTTACAAAATCACTATGTTGTCTCTGCTCATATAGAGGCCGTTTTTATCTTCAAATGCAGAGATTTTAGTCAATAGCGATCTCCTGTGATGGTTTTGGTCATTTTAAGCAGCTCATAATAAACTACACCCAGCTGATCCCACCAAATGCAGAGCAGAAGCTTCAAACCATGTATATTCGGCTTTGCCACCAATGTTGATACAGGGCTGGGCTTTCCCTATGATCTTGTACGATTTCAGGTTATCGTAGCATATTCAAATTTACATCGGTCATGGTCAGTTGAGTCCCATACATGATACACTCTTTGGGCGATCATGTCACGAAAGAGACATGACTGACTGGGCAGAAGATTATCCCGCAGTAGGTTGCCATTGCTTTTTTGTGGTAAACTAGTTGCCAGCCAAGGCTATAGGACCCAATCTGTCCTGTTATTTGACCCATAGCTAAAGGGGGAAGAGATGTATTATATTATTGAGTAGTAATTAGTGGGGGATCAGTTTATTACTTCATAACAATAGAAAACCAATCCCCCACTTTATGCCCAGTAGAAGCATTAATCATGTCTCCAACTATTATATTTAGTCAGTCAGTTAAGTGCCATACGTGATACATGCTTGGGCAATCATGTCTCAAAAGAGACATGACTGACAGGGCAGAAAATTATCATGCAGTAGGTTGCCATTGCTTTCTGTGGTAGACTGGTTACCAGCCAAGGTTATAAAAACCAATCTGTCCTGTTATTTAACCCATAACTGAAGGAAAGAGACAGATTAATACCTTTCCCAAGGGTATTTGTGTGTAAGTGAATGCAAAAAATGGTACTATGCCAAAAACCTTTCCTTTTTTGCTGTTGACGTAACTGTTCACATGTGATAGGTCGTTCACGCTTTTCAACTTCAATTCGTACGGTACCCAATGTCCTTGCTTTTTTAATCATTTCTAATGCTTTCAAACATTTCAAAACAGTTGTGTGATCAACTCCTTATGATTCTGCAAGTTCAGCTTGCGTCTGACATGAGTTTTCATGAAGTAATGCCTCCAATTTTTTGCCAGAGCATCCTTTATCCTTAACATCAAAATCATTATCTAAACTAATCTCTGCATATTGTTTCCAACAGAGCATGGTCGCCATAAGTCTCAACAAGAACTGTGAGCGTCATTTGCAGATTTCTTTTGAATAAAGTAGTGCAGTATAATTCACTGCAAATACACTTTCTTTGGCATGAAATCCGACATGTTTCGCATTATAAAAAAAATGAAGGTGCTTACACAAATGACATACACTGATTTTCAACTTGCTTCTAGTATTTATTTAAAAATTATTTTAAAAATCTATTGGCTTGAAACTTTTCAATTTTTGATTAGTAAATAGTCTTCACTTTGTAGAATTTTTAAAAAGTATGAAATCTTATCAGTTATAAATGAAAACAACTCTTATAAAAAAAAATCTTCAGACTGTCATATATATATATATATATATATATATATAAAAACTTTGTCTAAGTTTGAGCCTTTTTTTCTTCATACTATGCTGTTTTGTCAGCAAATTAATGGAATTGACAACAAGACAACTATTTTTGCTTTAGCATTTTAAAATAATCTAAATTATTTCAAAGTAAAAAAAAATTATTTATTCTGATGTATGTTTAATTTTGATGTTAAATTAAATACTTAATGTGCCTTCCTCTATTTTTAAGTACAAGTTTTATTTGCTTTGGCAGAGACTCAATTAGTGATTTTAAACAGATCGAATAGAAGTCCAACATCTTTGTAGGACAGCTTCAAATTCACTTCTTGTTGTTGGAGCAGCTTCACGCACCTTTGTTCCAGGATGGACCATAAATTTTCGATGGGATTGAGATCAGGTGACTTACCAAGTCAGTTTTGCAGAACTCTGAAGTTATTGTCCTTGAACCACTTTGTCACAGCTTTTGCTTTATGCTAAGGAGCACCATCATATTGAAACACCGCATCTCGATCAGGGTAATGTTCTATCAAAAATTGTGGTAGTTTATTTTTGATAGTGTCCATATACCATTCCTTGTACCTTTGGGTACAATCACTAATTCTCCGACGCCATGAAAGGAGAAGCACCCCTAAATATGAACGAGGTCCGGATGCTTGACTGTGGATAACACTCAATCAGGGTGAAATCTTTCACAGACTCGTCTTCTGACACAAATTGTTAGCGAAGCAGCTAAAAGGTGATTCGTCAGAGAAAATCACCTTTTCGATAGCCCAACTTTTATGAATTCGACAGAAATTTAGTCGATCTTTTATATTTTTTCGTGTCAAAAGTGACTTTCTTGCAGGCCATTTTGACATCAATCCTTTCATCAACAAACGCCACTGTACTGTGCGATCTGAAGCTCCCACACCACCACCACTGGACCATTCTTTCAGTAACTGCTGACTACTGGCCTGTCGATCGGACAAACTAAGTTGTACTAGTCATCGGTCATCTTGCTCTGTAGACACTGGGCGACCATTTCGAACCCATAATTTGATTTTTCCACTTTTCTTCCACCTTTTTTTTAATAATCATATCGTCCCAAGCAAGGCATTTTACTGCCACTGTTTTGCAGGGGGTTACATAGGAGGAAAGTTAGGAGAAAGAGTGACAGGTTATAGGGGGTGTCAGGAAGTGGGTAAGAGAAGGATGAGAATACTCATGAGAGTAGAGTGGACGGAGAAGGGAGCATGAGAGAGGATGCAGGTTAGTGAGATAGGAGATGACTACTGACTTTACTTCTAAATTGAAAATTGTAGCTGTCGGGAAAGCAAGTAAATGGAAGGAAATTCCACAGGCGGGAAGTGCGAGAAAAGAAGCTGATGGAGTAGAATTTGCGTTTACAATTTATTGGTTTCACAGTAAAAGAGTGGAATCTTGTGGCTCGCGTAAATTTATATATAGGGGTCACCAGTGAGCTAAGTTCATCGGAGCAGAAGCCGTGAAAGTATTTGTAGAAGAGACACAGGGAAGCCACATTGCGCCGGTGAGAAAGTAACTGTATCTGAGCAGCCAAGTCGGGATCTATCACATTACAGATTCTCCGTTGGATTTTGTCAAGGATACCTTGGTGGATAGCAGGAGCACCCGACCATTGATGCATGAACCAGCTCCTGTTTGGCAATCTGACGACAGCTAAGGCCGGCTTTATGTAAACCAACGATTGCAGATCGTTTGGATTCGGAACAATGACCTTTTCCCGTTTGACACAATTAGATGTACAACATGAATAATGTGATTTAAAAAATAAAAAAAAATTACTGTCCAATCTCTTCTCTCCGCTTCGTTTTTCACTTCACTCTGTCTGCCGAATATTCGGTTCAAAAAGAAAATACACTCCAACCTCTACGCTCTTCTTTTTTTTTATTCTCTTTTTATTTATTGTATATAATACAATTGTAGCACAAGGCCGATTTGGGGGGGGGGGCAAAAAATCAGGTTGGTCTTCAGTACCTATCCTGTACCTAGCTAATCCGACTCACGACCCAAACATACTTTACAATTTTCTCATCCACCACAAGTACTTGTCTATCAACATTCAATCCTTCATACACCAAAATACCACAAACGTACCAGAGACCTAAAAAAAATCAAATGAGTATAAAAATTTTATCTTCTTTTTTTATTCTCCCTAGAAAAAATATTCCTTCTCATTTCATAGAGTCGAGAACTCGCCCATGCAAATCACTTAAAATTTGCATAAGCGAATTAAACACATCCTATTTATTGATTATTCATGGCTTCACTCACTTTCGGTATTTAAAAATATTTGAAACTTTTAGTGTTGCAAAACTTTTGACCAGAGCTGTACATTAATACATTTGATCGAGTCGTTTATTTATCACTGAATTTTTTACTCTTACAACCACTGGTCGCCGGGCTTATTGATTCATTGAATATACGGCGCTCGCTTGAGTATGAAGTCTCTCTCCTGCTACAAGGAAAAATAATAACATTGATTTGATAAACTGTAAATTGACGATGAAAGATTTTGTTGAAAAATTCAATCTTTAAGAAGAAAATCTAAAACTAAGACATTTTCAAAATAAATCAATTTCCGCTAATTCTAGTATATGTGAAGATGACATTGGTATTTATTGCGACCAGCTATCTGCCTTTAAAAAATAGAAATCAGATTAGCTGATTTATTTCACTTCTCTGACCCATTTGATTGTGATCCCCACAAGGTACACGAAAATATGCGGGAGAAAGTCTTTGAGATGAAATGTAATGAATTTCAAATTAAGTTAAAAAAGAAACATCTGAATTTTAGCAGTCAAACACTGCAAAACCGCTATATCCTAATTTGTGGTCACAAATGTAGAAGATCTTTTTCTGTTTCCCGACATCATATCTTGTCGAAACTGAATTTAGTACTGTTAATCACAAGTGCGTTGTGGTGCATTGGACATCGGCTCGGAACGAGAAATCGGGGAGCCGAGTTCGAATTCCAGCTGAATTCATTGCTTTCACTTACTCGCAAATACACTTGGGGAAGGTATTATTCCGTCTAGTCCCTCCAGTTATGGGTTAAATAACAGGACAGATTGGGTTGCCTTGGGCAGCAACCAGTCTACCGCAGAAAGCAGTGGCAACCTACTGCAGGATAATCTTCTGCCCAGTCAGTCATGTCTCTTTCGAGACCTGATCGCCCAAGCCTGTATCACGTATGGCATTTTTAACTGACTGACTGAATATAATAGTTGAAAAATAAGATTAAGGCTTCTACTGGGCATAAAGAGTGGGGGATCGGTTTTCTATTGTTATAAAGTAATAAACTGATTCCCCCCCACTAATTACTACTTAATAATATAATACATCTCTTCCCCCTCTAGTTATGAGTCAAATAACAGGACAAATTGGGTTCTATAGCTTTGGTTGGCAACCAGTCTGCCACAGAAAGCAATGGCAACCTACTGCGGGATAATCTTCTGCCCAGTCAGTCATGTCTCTTTCGAGACCTGATCGCCCAAAGCGTGTATCACGTATGGCACTTAACTGACTGAATCACATTTTGCGGAAGGAAAGGAACAGATTTGACATTATTTCACATGGAGAAATTCGTATCTAGAATGAAGTTTTATTTTACATTTTTAATTCGTTGTTCTTTTTCATTTTACAATCTACAATTTTTTTTAGTGTTGATTCTTCTTCTATGTGTCCCGTCCCTTCAGAACGTAGGCGATCATGGCTTTCCACGTCTCCCTATCCCTGGTGGCTCTTAGCACGCCTTCTGTTACTCTATGCAAACCTCGTTCCATCATCTACCTGATTAGGTCCTTCAAATATGTTATCCATTGCTTTCCCCTGTCTCTTTTTTCCCTCTATCTGGCCTGTTAGTATCAGCTTCTCCAAGCCCTCCTTCCTCGTTGCATGTCCCAGGAACTTCAGCTGTCTCTTCCTGATGCTCAGTATTAATTTCCTTTTCGTTTCCATCATTTCTAATCACAATTATATTAGAATTAATATTTGTTATCATTTTTTGGTGGGCGATTATCAATTAACTTACGTCAAAAATAGCTTGGAAAATTTGGCAGAAGTCGAATAATAATTTTCAGGACTCATTTTCAATTAACTGAAATTATTTTAGAAATGTTTATTTTTAGAAAATCTTGGTAAAAACATTTTTTCACATATTACCGCCTCCTCCCTCCCTCCCTCCCTCATAAAACACATTTAATTTTATGAAATTTCTTGAAATTAATTTTTTTACCCTTTAATGTTTTATGTTAATTACACACAGAACTCTTTGATTGGAGATTATAATATTTAAATCATTAATTCTTTCTTTCTTTGTTTATTTATTTGTAAAACAGGACCAACATTTATCAAAAGTCTGCTCTGAATTGTAAAATAAAAAAGACAATAAGACTAAAACATTATTTAATTAGAAAAGCTCTTAATTGCTTTTATGAATAAGATATATATTAAGGACATTATTGTGTTATGAAAAAAAAAAGACTTTTCGATGAATAATTTTTACAAAAATTCTTTTTTCTAATTTTAATCAATATAATTTATAAAGTTTTAAATTTCTTAAATTAATTTGTTAACATAAAGTTATCCACTATCAATCTCGTCGCAACACATTACATTGAATTTAGACATATGGTTCTGATAACATTTCGGTCTCTCACATGGTGTGACGTCATAGAACCACATTACAAATTTACGAACTGCGTCTACTATTCGGTGACTTATCGTCGCATAGCAATGTTTTATGTCAACACAAGAAAATCATTTGATGGTGGATGTCGTTATGTTAACGTCACTGTAACCTCTCTGAAGATGGCTCATATGAGCCGAAAGCTTAGAAGCTGCATGATAAAAGATTACCCAAATGTTGGATAATTTTTGTCTTTATTTTCACCTGAAATTAAAGCCAAAATACGATGTTCAGAACGGCTCATGATTAAATATATTAGACATTCATTGTCTCTCACACCCTGATTGAGCACTTTTGAAGAATGGTAGACTTTGAAAAACAGTAGCTACTCTGGCATCGCTCATTCAGTAAAATGAATTAGAGCACTCTGGCTATTGGGCGCGTATAATGATAATATACGCACTAAAAAAAGGTTTGCCTTCTTCCACCGAACGCCCATAGCCCAGAGGTAGAATCGCCGACTGACGCCAATTCGGTCGGGTTTCAATCCTGGGTTAAAAAGCAATCGGAGTCTAACCGTACTGATGAGCTGTGATACAGCGAAACAGATCTGTCTGCGGATGACAATATATATATATATATATATATATATATATATATAACCAAGTATAGGGTACGTATGGATGGAATAATATTCCGTATCCAAAGAAACTATTCTTTAAAAATTGCTCAATACAAAGTAGAGCTAATAAAAACCCTTCAACTTGAAATAAACCTCATCACTTGATAAGACACAAAAAGTGTCGAAACAAAATAGCTAGTTTTGTAGTGATATTATAACATATTCATATTATAATTTCTAAATATATTTCAGAATATATATATATATTCCAGAAGTCGGTTGGTTATGCAACCTTGGTTTCAACCTATCGATATCTTCAGACATTTTATATCAACTGATACTTTAACGATTTCATTTATTTTTTTTCAAACGTACCAAAGGGATTTTATGAACGAATGAAATTTTAAAATAAGGAAAGAGTTTTTCAAGAATTGTAAACACTTTCATCCGAGTTTGTATGATCCTAAAAATATATTTTCTGGTGTGTTTACATCTAGTTATTATTTTGGATCTTCCATTCAGTAATTTTATTTTATTTTTTTGTTCTGGAAATAATATTATGGCTAATTTTTCTTCTTGGAACAATCTACAGACATCACCACGGTTGTAAGGTTTGGCTTTCTAAAATATATTCCATGTTATTTATATCAGAGTCTTTGCCATTTTTTCTTTCAATTTTCACACGTGGTTAGTTAGTTTGATACAATTTTTAAGGTTTTCTAATTTGAATGTAGACCTATGGTTATACCATCGGTATTTAAAAATTCTTTCAGTAGACCCCCAAATATGCTTTTCTTTGTTCATATGTATCATGTACTTCTGCTTTGTAAATAACACCTCCTGTTTTACAAATTCCCTCAAGTGAGTATTTTTATCGCTGCAGTTACATTTTTCACTAACGATTTTATGCTGCACGTTATTTTTTAAATTTCCGGCGTTTTGCTTTTTTATATACTTTTCTATATTACAAGTACAGCATAACTTAATTTATCTGTATTTCTATTGAATATTTTATGTAATTCTGAGTTTTTAGAGAAGTGTTTATTAATTAATTTGAAAAATATTTACCCTATTTTTGATTTTACTTAAAAAGTTCAAAGGTTGGTTGAACCAAATAATATTTCGATACCTAGTATTATTTTTCATTTGCTGTTTTTTTTTTTAATCATATCACCCCGATCAAGGCGGTAACGCCACTGATGTGCAGGGGTCTACACAGGAGTGAAAAGATTGGAAAAGAGAAAACCGGAAACCGCATCCTAAACAGGAAACCAGGGATGAGCCGCTTCACCTGTTCAATAGACGTGGGTAGAGTGTGGACCGGGCGATAGTTTAGTCTATCTACTCCAATTGAAAAAAAAAAGTGAGAAGATTGGAAAGGAGAAAACCGGAAACCGCATCCTAAACAGGAAACAAGGGATGAGCCTCTTCACCTGTTATCTGGGGTTTATATTCTAATTTGTTTTTATGGCCGCTTTCATTTAAGGCCCTTTCATAATCTTTTTTCCTTTTATCGAAGATTGTTTTGTGGGAGAAATTTTTAGATAATATGTGATCTATTCCTTTAGGGATATGTTTGATTTTACAAGCAGGATGGTTAGATCCAGTTTTCATATACGTAAAAGTTGTATTTGGAGACACTGCCAATTTGTAGATTTAATTCTACATCTATATTTAATTCTTAAAAAATATGTATCAGAAAATAAGATTGATAACTGCAGTAAATTAAAAAGAAAATTACCTAAAATTCAATAAAACATTAGATTACGAGCAATATTTTTTTAAATTGTTTTAGATTATTGGGTAATTAAAAATTATATAAAAAATGGTGTTCATGTTATATTCAAGTAATTTTTACAGGTATATCCCCCATAAAAAAAAAAAGTTTAGGTGAATTTCCATCTGTCAGTCAAGCTACATCCGTGTTAAAAATGCATTTCTGTGATATTTAAACTTAAAGTAAGTAAATTTGTTTCAAATCAGATTAAACTTTAAATCAGTTAATATTCATCAAAGTTTCAGTAGAGTATATTTTATTTGTGAAAGATTTTTTGATAAAGAGAATTACATTAGATCGAAAGTGGCTGAAATGGCGCTAAGATTAGTGATTTTTAGCAATTTCAAAACAAAAACTCCTTTCAGCCAATATAAAATTAACCTTTTTTCATCTGATCAACCCCATCTCCTTCTTTCACGTGTGAGTGTGTTTTAGTACTGCTCGTGGGTCGTGTTTCAGACCAACGGTCAATTTTTAATTATCGTTCCAAAATTTGATTTCACATCGAGTCTTTGGTGTGCAGTGGTTTCGCATCTGTGTTTTATAATTTCAATCGTCGTAAGAGATTATCTCGCTTCTGTCGAAAAGAAAACCATATGTTTATCTTTTAATTATCAGTGTCGCAAAATGCAAAATTCTACAAAGAACAAAGAAGATTTTATTTCCGTGAATTTTGTCTCATTTTCTCACCATGGGGTGGCTGTTCCTAGAGGTAATAAAATCTCTCATGCCCTAGGGGTCATGATATCTCTCATGCTCGTGGAAATAAAACCCTTAGACCGCTGTCGTTTTTATCAATGGTCGTTAAATATTTCAATAACCGAGTGAGTAACTTTTCGCGGAAATGGCTTTTCCAATTCGGCTTTGGCTCACTCTAAAAGCAGGTGACGTTTAGTGCATCCATTTGTGAGGAAACACGAAGCAGAGGCCTGACGCTCTCAAGCAACTCTGCTACAAATGCACACGCAAGTCCACTGTTGTATACCCCCATCGAACAAGGCTGGCATCCTGCGGCGGTCTACCAAGTATACATCCAGAGATTCGTTCGAATTCAAGCGTCTAGCTACAAACTGGTCGTATGATAAGAATGGATTTGTGGCAAAGTCAAGCGGTCTACATCTTTTCTTTCTTTCTTGTTGAGTTACCGTAACAAAGCAAATGCGACCCCCGTCAATCGGAGTGGCAGAACACTAGCAATGTTCTTCACGTCGCACAGATCGAAGACCATTTCAGACTTTTTAACCATTCAACGATAAGGAACCGTCAAATTCATGGATTAACCTCAGTTCGAACTGGCCGTCCATCATGAAAGTCGAAACATTTGTTGTAAATAAGGCAATGATTTGTTCAGCTTTGGGGGGAATACTTAACTGGTTATTCTAAGCACCTCAATGTAGTGTAATTATTAACAAACTTGTCTCTCTAGAACAATTACGACTGAGTAGTGAGTTCGATCTTCCCTGAGTGTGCTATACTTTCGGCCTTGTGCCACACCTGAGTTATACTTACAAAATCGCTCTTCTCTTAAAAATTACGGGCTAACAGACAAAGGAACGAAAGAGATAGGATGAAACAAAATATAATTGTGTAATGACTAATGAAACCCACAGCCTCAGAAACCACAGCACAGTAATTTTAGTATAAATAGCCATTGTTGGTAATTTTAGTTTTTTTTTTTAATCGTTTCACCCCAAGCAAGGCATTCCACTGCCGCTATTGCGCTTGAGGCTACATAGGGGAAGGTAAATAGAAAGAGTGGTTAGATATAGGAAATGACAGAAGGAGGGTGATAGGTAGTTGGGAGGATGGGAAGAGTGTTTGAAAGAATGGAAGCGAGTTATTGTGTTAGGAGGTGTCTATTGACCTTACATTTAAACTCCTGGAGATTGTAGCCGTCGGGGAAGCAGTCATGTGGAAGGGAATTCCACAGTCGGGAAGTATGAGAAAAGAAACTGTTGGAGTAAAAGTTGCGGTTGCATTTTATCGGTTTCACTGTAAAAGGGTGGCGGGATCTAGTTGCTAATCTAGTATCTCGTGCAAATTCGAATCTAGGGGGCACCAGTGATCTAAGTTCATCGGAGCAGAAGCCATGGAAGTATTTATAGAAGAGACACAGGGAAGCCACGTCGCGCCGGTGAGAGAGAGAGACTGCAGGCGGTCTGCCAAGTCAGTATCGATCACATTACAGACCCTCCGCTGTACCTTGTCGAGAAGCCCAAGGAGAATAGCAGGGGCACCCGACCAGATATGACAACAGTATTCAATACACGGGCGGATGGTAGATTTATAAATGTGAAGTTTAGATTCAGAGGAAAAAAACCTCCGGGCCCTGCACAGAGAACAGACTTTTATAGCAGCGGATTTAGCAATGAATTCGATATAGTCATTCCACTGAAAGTGTGAGACCAAGGAGGCGTAGTGTTTTACTCTCTGGGAGGAAAGCCTGCTCCATGCTAATGGGAGGTAGGTGCGGTTGTCTATGATGGTTACTTGATAGTAGCTTCGTTTTAGAAGCATTAAAATTTACGAGCCATTTCTTACCCCAGTCCACTACGGATTGGAGGTCCTTTCCAAGCTCGGCTGCAAAGTTAGCTTTGTCGCCCACACCAGAGTTTTGATCGAGGCGAGAGTAAACTGTGGTGTCATCGGCGTACATACCTACTTGGGATATTATGGTATCGGGGAGATCATTAATGTAGATCAGAAAGAGCGTAGGACCTAGGATAGAGCCTTGAGGGACACCCGCGTTCGTATGGTAGCTCTGGGAAGCATGTCCGTTTAATACCACTTTCAATGTGCGGTTAGATAGGAATGACTGGATTAGTTCAAACAATTGTCCAGCTATACCATAGCTCCGCAGTTTGCATAGAAGGCCAGCATGCCAAACTCTGTCGAACGCTTTAGAGATATCCAAGGCGACAGTTCGGGCTTCGCCATTCCTGTCGAGTGCCTGGTATATATACTCGGTGATGGTCGTTAGCATATCGGCAGTAGACCTGGTGAAGCGGAAACCATACTGCTTGTCCGAGAGGAGCCTGTGTTCTGTGAGGTGCTGAACGAGTTCGGCGTTGATAATGGCCTCGAACACTTTGCCAAAGATCGGAAGAAGGCTGATAGGGCGGTAATTTACGGAGTCCGAGGGTTCTCCAGAGTTGTTGAATATAGGAACTACAGAGGAAGATTTCCAACAGGCAGGAAAATAGGAAGCAGAGAGGCAGAAGTTGTAGAGCTTAGAAAGGACAGAAGAGAGTTCAGGGGCACATTTCTTTAAGACTAGGATTGGGATTCCGTCCCCTCCGCTCGCTTTGTGGGGGTCAAGTTTTGAGATTATCTTAGAGACAAGCGAGGGTGTAATGTGGACGTCATTTAGGTGAGAAGTCTGGTGTAAAAACCCCAGACGAGTCCAGACTCGAATTGTTCGAGAATCTCCGTGCAAAGCATTCAGCCTTGTCCGCTGAGGAGGTGAGGACCTCAAAATTATTGATTAGTGGGGGTATTGTGGACTTGCTCTTGTTAAGTACTCTTTTACAGAGTCACCAGGAGTCTTTGGCGCCGAACTTAGCGGATGCTATGCGTTGTTTCATTCTGGTAGCAAACAACGTCTTAGCTTCGTTAAGTATCTTTTTACACTTAATAGCAAAACTAAACCAGCTAGTCTGAAAACGCCCAAACCAGTCTGCATCTCTTTCACTAACATACGTGGTATCCGCACTAACTTTCTCAGCGTAGATTCATTCCTTCACACTAACTCACCTGATATCTTAGCCTTATGCGAAACTAACCTTAACCCTTCTATCCCCTCTTCTGTGTTCTACGTTCCTCTGTGACGTCCATGGAACAACGTTTTTAGTCTTCCCAGCGAAGAATGTGCATCCGAGGTCTCCTCCTGGGTTAAGGCTGGCATCGATGCTTTCATCCCTGCCAGGAAATTTCTGCTTAAGTCTCATTCGTCTCCATGGTTCTCGCCCGCTTGCTCGGCCGCCATTGCCCACCGGAATCATTTCTTCCGACTCTACCGTAGCTACTCGTCGGACCAAAACAGGCGCCTTAAATAGGCCTTGTTTATAATTTTACTATAAATAAGCATTGTTGGTAATTTTACTATCGATAGTATTGTTGATAATTTTCCTATAAATAGATATTGTTGGTAAATTTACTATAAATAAGCATTGTTAGTAATTTTGCTATAATAAGCATTGATGGTCATTTAACTATAAATAAGTATTGATGATAATTTTACCATAATTATTGTTATTAATTTTATTGGAAATAAGTATTGTTGGTTATGTTTACTAAAAATAGGTATTGTTGGTAATTTTTCCATAAATATGTATTTTTGGTAATTTGACTATAAATAGGCATTGTTAATAATTTTACAAGCAATTGACAATGTTGGTAATTTTTCTAGAAATAGGCATTGTTGATAATTTTACTATAAATAGGTAATTATGTATTTGTTTGGGAGTTGACGATTCGCCCGTAGCTGGGACAATAGCAAGTGCTACTAGCCCAACAACTGCAATTATGAAGGTGATCTGCTGTCCTCAAAATCTTCACTCTTCAGATCAGAGGCCTTGCTTCTGAATGTAGTTCACCGTCATACTCAGGACTATCCAGAATTTATACTAATAGAAAAGAATTTTAGTAAATGCACAAAAATAAAAAGGGGAGTGAATGTCTTCTCACCAATGTTATTCGACATTTACAGTGAAGCAATCATGAGAAAATTAGAAGACCTGACGAGATTCATTATTGGCGGTCACAATCTTGATAGCAAAGCATACAAAATAAACTAAAGGAACTTCTACATAAGGTTGTAGTGGAAAACGGGATGAAAGGACTAATCATTAATTGTAATAAGACGGCGTGCATGAAAAAGCAGACATCATAACGCAAATTACAAGTTAGAAATGCCATGATCGTAAAAGTACAAAAAATATCTAATATTTTAATCGAAGAGGGAATGGGTGGTACAGAAATCCGAAGACGCATTAAGATAGCAAAAGAAAATCTTCGAAAAGCTAAGCAAAGTATTAACAAACAAAAATCTCATTAGAAACAAAGAAAAAGAACTGGTGGTTAGAAGAGGGATTAGCAGAGATAGAGAAAAGACAAAATTTACTAAGAGAATTGGACACTGGCGTGACATATTGAAGGCAAGAGGAACAGAGAAAAATCAACGCATAACTTTTCTAAACAGATTGTATAAATGGTTGATAGAACAGATTAGCAGAGATAACGAAAAGACAAAATTTATTTAGTGAATTTGCCATTGGCAGGACATAATGAAGGCAAGAGGGACAGAGGAAAGAGTGTATAACTTATCCAAGGAGCTTGCATAAATGTTTGGTAGCACAGGCCTTAGGAGAAATAAGATAAAAGAGAAAATTTATTAAGAGACTTTGACATTAGCAGGACATATTGAAGGCAAATCGCATAACCTTTCAAACGACATAGTGAGAGTTACAAATTACAGAAAATTGTGGAGAGCCATATCGCCTACGTCTTTTGAATGGACACAGGTTATAGAAGAAGAATAAGCGTTGTAGTTTTTTAAATAAAGTTCAAAATTAGATGACCCACAGTTGTCAATTATAATGCTTTATTACATCTGTGTGTGTAAGGACGCTGAATATACCGTGATCTGAACAATGACAAAAGTTTAAAGAAAAAAGAAGCATGTTAGGTTTATAGGATACATATTGAGGAAAGTGGGCTCGTATAATCTGACACTCACAGGACGGATAGAGGGCAAGAGGGGCAGAGGAAAACAATTCACAACATTCTTAGTGAGCTTGAATAAAAGGATGGTGGAACAGGGTTTAGGAAAAAGACAAAATTTATTAAAACCTACAAGGGGCAGGAAGTTATGGAGAAATATGATCGCCTATGTACTGAGCGGACACAGCACATAAAAAAGAAAGTGCTTGTGTGTGTGTGTGTGTGTGTGTGTGTGTGTGTGTGTGTGTGTGTGTGTGTGTGTGTGAGGAAGAGTGTCATTGCCTAAAATCAGTACGAAACATTAAGATCTAACTTCGAGATCGGCACTTGAAACGTGACCTGTCCTCATGTCAAGATAACTGTTAATAGTTACCCTATACTATCCAGAACTTATACAGGGAGCAAAACGGAGAGAAAAATAAAAACAAGGATAGGAAATCTACCATCCGCCCGTGTATTGAATACTGTTGTCATATCTGGTCGGGTGCCCCTGCTATCCTCCTTGGGCTTCTAGACAAGGTACAGCGGAGGGGCTGTAATGTGATCGATACCGACTTAGCAGACCGCCTGCAGTCTCTCTCTCACCGGCGCGACGTGGCTTCCCTGTGTCTCTTCAATAAATACTTTCACGGCTTCTGCTCCGATGAACTTAGATCACTGGTGCCCCCTAGGTTCGAATTTGACGAGATACTAGATTAGCAACTAGATCCCACCACCCTTTTACAGTGAAACCGATAAAATGCAACCGTAACTTCTGCTCCAATAGTTTCTTTTCTCGCACTTCCAGACTGTGGAATTCTCTTCCACATGACTGCTTCCCCGACGGCTACAATCTCCAGGAGTTTAAATGTAAGGTCAATAGACACCTCCTAACAAACTAACTTCCATTCTTTCAAACACTCTTCCCACCCACCCAACTATCTATCTCCCCACTTCTGACATTTCCTATATCTAACCACTCTTCCTATTTACCTCCCCCTATGTAGCCCCAAGCGCAATAGTGGCAGTGGAATGCCTTGCTTGGGGTGAAATGATAAAAAAAAGTGTTTTCTTACCAGACGTATTTAACCTTTACATTGAAGCAATCATGAGAGAATTAGAAATCCTACTAAAATTCCCTTCACATTAATACCTTTTCCCAAAGGTATTAGTGAGAAGGGAATATATGGAGCCACATCTAAAATTCGAACTCGGTAAGTGGATAGCTCGCACCTTAACCAGTACTTACATAAAACATTGACACTAATCTTTTCAACAATGGCGACAGATTAAACAAGATCGTTTGGCAAGAGAAAGCTAGATTTAAAGGAGAACAAGTCCACGCTTTAAATTTTCATAAAGGAACAAGAATCTTTACAAGAATTGACAGGCAATCTGTATTTGTGCCAAATATTTGTCCGTTTGGTAAATATTTCTTAAAAGGAAAAGGAAAATCCTATTCAAATCAGTGCCAATCATTTTTCTTTTTCAAAGATTCCACATAAAAGAACAAGCATTCATCCATGAAGGTTTTGTTTATTTTTTTTATGATTTTTAAAAAAAAAGTAACGTACGGATTTGTCTGTGGCGATCTTCTGTTTTGTATGAAAGAAGAACGAATATATTTGTTCATTTATAATGCGATTCTTTTTCGTTATCGTTTAATCACTTTAAGAAGCCAATGGCTGAGCTATTTTTGGTCCGTTAAGAGGAGATAAAGGCGAGGTTTTTCAGCCACGGAGAAAGTAACCGTCAGCAGTTTCTTTCTTTCTTTCTTCTTCTGTACCTTGTCCTTTAACGATGTGGGCTCTCATAACCTCCCTCCACAATGTCTTATCCATTGTCCTATTCAAGCAATATTTGTCCCCTTGCTTTCTTTTTCCCTTCACTTTCCCACCCTCGCAATACAAATTCCCTGAATCTTTTCTATAAATAACTTTATGGTAATTGTTCCAATGAGTTCTTCTCTTTGGTCCTTAGTTTTTATGAGTTTAAGTTCAGTACTAGATCGGTTTCATCATTTTACAGTTGAAATGGCTAGAGGTAACCGTAAGTTCTATGCTAACAATTTCTTCTTTCGCAGTTCTCACTCGTGTAACTTTCTTCTGGCTTCTTGCCAGTCAACTTTGGTCTTTTTTTAAATAATCATTTCACCCCAAGCAAGGCAGAAATGCTATTGGTGTACAGGGGATTACAGTAAGAGAATAAAAAAAAGTCCCGGGATGTCAAAAAAAAAAAAAAAAGATAAGAGATAGATGGGAATCAAGTAGAAAAAAGATGGCAATTGACTTTGCATTTAAACTTTTAGAGATTGTAGCTATTGGAATGTTGAAGAAAAAATAAGAGATGGATGGGAATCAATTAGATAAAAGATGGCAATTGATGTTGCATTTAAACCTTTGGAGATTGTAGCTGTCAGTGAAGCAAGCAAATAGAAGTGAGTTTCACAAACGGGACGTACAAGAAAAGAAACTGTTAGAATATAAGAGACGATTACATATACATATTTTGATGGTAAAACGGTTGGACCTAGTAGATTTTTTATTGAGACGGGCATAAACTGTGGTGTTATCTGCATAGAAGCCAACTGATTACACCAGGAAGATCATTAATGAAGATTAGAAAAAGCATAGGACCTAGGATAGAGCCTTGAGGGATGCCTGCGTTTGTATGAAAGGATCTGGAAGTTTGCCCGTTCAAAACAACCTTCATTTCAAGAGTTGATAAGAACGATTGGATTAAATCAAACAACTGTCCAGAAATACCGTAGCTCTGGAGCTATCACAAAAGGATAGCATGCCAAACTCTGTCAAATGCTTTCCGGATATTAAGAGCATTAGCTCAAACTTCACAGTTTTTATCAAGAGTCTTGTATAAGTATTCAGTGATTGTCGTTAACACATCAGCGGTAGACCTGGCGAAACGGAAGCCATATTGTTTGTCAGGGAGAAAGTTGTAAGATGTGAGATGTCTACTATTTTAGCATTGATAATGGCCTCGAAAACCTCGCCAAAAGATGTAAGAGGTTAATAATTAGAGGGGTCGAAGGACTCCCCAAAGTTCTTAAAAACAGGAACTACAGAGAAGGATTTCTAACAAGCAGGAAAGCAAGAAGAAATGAGGTGATAGTTACAGAGTTTGGAAAGGACTAGAGCCATCTCAATGGCTCATTTCTTAAGGACGATAACTGGAATTCCATCACCTCCACTTGTCTTATATGAGTGAAGCTTAGACATTCTGTTAGAGACCAGAGATGTAGTTTTATATATATATATATATATATATATATATATATATATATGTTTTAATGTTTTATCTCCTTAACATTGTTTTCTCATATTGCTTAACTATCGCGTGTTAGTGGATTTATTGTGTTTATTTTGGTTGAAATGATAAAAGAAAATGACTAACATAAAAGAAAATGGTAAGCATTTAAGGTTTTCTACCTGTGAGTAAAATAAAATGCGAATTAATTAAGCAAATGATGCAATAGTGTACACCTCCAAAATAGCAGCTGATCTCTCGTTTGATTTCGCTCAATGAGAAGGAAAAACTGTTTGGAAACTCCGAAACCAAGCTAGTAACGATTCGTTATCACCGAGCAGATTCCGTCTATTCGGACCCAAGTTCATTCTAGACCTCAAGTGAAACTTATTTATAGGCTTTATCGTTAAAGATGTTGGAAAAATGATCGGTTCTTTATACCGATCCAGAAAATATCTTAGACCAGACCAAAACTAGAATATTATTGGCATGTCTAGGCCAAAGGTTTCCAACCCCACTTTCCAGCCTTGAAAGCGTCTATATAACCTCGTAGACGATTAATTCTTTTCCTTTTCCAATCGAAGAAACATTCGCAGACCTTTTGCTACTCTATCGCTATTTCCATAGCAAAAGTTCTAATGCGTTACATTCATTAGTTCCATCAGTTCAAACCTTCACAGATAAGACCCGCCCTTTATCACGCACTGAGGTGAATAATACTGTTTCCTTTCGTAATTCATTAGTAAGGATGAGGTTCCATTCAGGCAGCTCTTTCCTAAGACCATCTACTTTGTTGAACAGACTCCTGAGTAGTTGCTTCCTTATTGTTTTAACCTCTTCATTTCTAGGGCCAATCGTTGTCTTTTCCATAATCTGCAATTCTTACCTCCTTACTCATACATTAATGCAGTAACCTCATTCAGCAATCTTCCACCTTGTGTGGCTCTAGGGTCTTGGATTAGGTGAACAGTTATAAAAAATGCATGTCAATATAACACTGCATTTTCTTCTTCTTCTTTCATGACCAAAGAAATAACGAATGTAAATAACTTCAAAATATTTCTAAAAAAAAGACTACAAACTTGATAAAAGCAACGTTTTATTGTCAAAATGTTTATGTTATTTTTAAGAGGAAAGACCAAAATATTTTATTAAATTTTTAAATAATTTTTAACACTTTTGAAATTTTGTAAAAATCTTGTCTTTTCTGCATTGGCGTGTGGGCCAACGATTGCTATAGGAAATTTAAAATCTTTTTCGGTAAAAAAAACAAAAAATCATATTGATTTGGAAATTCTTGCAAAAATCAAATAATTGTCGGATTTTTATGAAATTTTTATGACACATTCACAAATAAATAAAATTTATTCATTTTTTTTTTTTAGAAAAACTTAGCAAAAATATTTCTTTATTATATCTGTTGCAAATCACTTAATTTCATGAAATTTCAAGAAATTCAAATTTCAGCCACTTCATTTTTATATTAGTTAAAAGAAGAACTCTTTGGAGAGTTTAAATCAAGTTGTTTTTTTGTTTTTTTCTTTTTAGAAACACTTGGTAAAAATATTTTTTACATCTGTTGCCCCCACTTACTTAATTTTATGAAATTTTAAGAAATCTAAATTTCAGTAACTTCATATTTATATTCGTTAAAAGTTGGACTTTTACGGAGAATTTAAATCAAGGTTTTTTTGGTGAAACAGAAACACCATTTACCGAAAATCTAGTCTGAATCGTAAAATAAAAAATGCAATAAAATTATGACATTATTTAATTAGAAAATGTTTTCATTGTATTTATAAGTAAGATTTTATTAAGATTACTATTATCTTAAGAAAAAAAATTCAATGAATAATGAATTTTTACTAGAATTGTTCTTAATGTTTTAAAAATTTGATTTAATAAAATTATTATGTTTTATATCTTTTAAAATTTTGCATTAATTTCAGCCTTTCAGATGATATTATTAAGTGAAAACTATACTTAAAATCACGCAAATAGAAATGCTTAATACAGATAATTAAACACCAATATTTTAAAAATCGTCTCCGGCTATATCGTGCTGAATACCCCGGTTCCCGTCTGATCACCGAAGTTAAGCAACATCGAACCTGGTCAATACTTAATGGGTGACCATTTGGAAATACCAGGTGCTGTAAACGTAAGGACCAAGAATAGTCCACTGCTCCTCCAGGTTTGGGGGTTGTGTACAGGGCTAACAACCCTCCCCCCGTAAAAAGCAGTTTGTTACAGAAACAGCAACAAAAAGTTGCTGCCCTTTGCACCATCTGGGTGTGATGGATAAATGATGATGATTTTAAAAATCAATTTATATTTAACCCTGTTTTACATACTTGATGGGCTTGAGCAAGTGGATGGCGGAGCAGGATTTGGAAAAGATGCCAGTGGGTAAAGTGTCACGAGCAACAAGGGATAGGGGTTCTTGGAAGGACACAGTACACGAAAGAAAAAAAAAAGACTTGTTATTAACTTTAGCTTTAGGCGGGACGAATGAAAAGGACACCTCGCTTCATTTATTAAAACAGAAGACGGAACATTACACAGTAAATCTTTAGAGATTTATACCAAATGTTGTAGAAAGAACAAAGAAAAATGCTTCAGTGATTCAGCAAATCTTCGTAGACAACACTAAAACAATGCAAACATTTTAGTGTCGAAAACTTCCAAAAGGTGTGTTTGTTAACAAAAGCAACACAGACGTTCGCTTGATAGGTGAGGTTGTTGTTTATTTCTCACCGAGAGAGTTTGGAATGTATTGTTGCATAGCAATGGTTGTTGTTTAGAATTAAATTCCTGTCAACACTAGAAAGAGCTGTAACAATTAGTGGACTTGAGATTTATAATTTCCTGAAAAAAAAAAATGGCTTAAGAAGAAACAAAGATTTTATAAATTTTCACAGACAGTATAGATGGACTTTTTGTGGGTTTTAAAGTTGGTTTGGCCGAGTTAAGTTTCTAGTCCACTATAAGAGATGTGTGAAAATAAGAACAATTATGATTGTGTATAAAAATAATCATTTATATAAACATTAAATAATTCAGTATTATACAAAATGATCATAATGTTTAAATGTCTGGTACAAGGTTGTTAAGAAGAGTTCATAATAGTCTTGTACAAAAGAAAAGTAAGTTGAATGTATGAAAGCAGTAATGATGATAAGGGTGCGAAGGTATAGTTGTAGTCCAGATGTTTTAAAATTTTGCCATTAAAATAAAAGAAATTAATGAACAGAAATTCGCGTTTATCTATTTATGAGATGGACGTATGGCAAAGTGTAAAAAACTTGTATGACAACTGAAGTATCTAATGAATCGCGTTTCTTGGACATTTATCTGTAAATGTAGGTACTTCCACAAAAAAAAAAAAAATTGGAAAAAGATACCTAAGGTTTAAAATCAATTTTAAAAAATGAAAAATCTTTCTTGAAGCTTTCATTTTTCATTTTTATTTCAAGCCAACAGATTAAATTTAATATTGATATATATTCTTTGGGTCTGTGTGGAATTTCGTCTGGAAGTGTATTTTTAAAATGTCAGTGTGTGTAGAATGCAGCTGGCAAAGCTAGAATTTTGATTTGACGATCAGGGTCAAAGAAATCAGCCTTCAAAAAATAACAAAACGCATCTGGTGTCAAATGAAGACGTCTATTTAAGTCAGTCGTCAGTTGAGTTTTAGCAGTTTAGCAGTTGAATTCAGAGAGAAATCTAGCAGTCGTCAAATCGTGCCATCTGCCAAAACCCTACTGTACACAACATATCACTGAAGAAAAGAGAATAAAAAAAGTATAGTATATTCTTATATATCCGTTTGGCGTTTTTTTTTGTTTTTTTTTTTTTATTAGCAAAGCCGAGATCTTCAATTTTGTTTCTAGTCTATTCTTCCTCGAATTGATATTCAACAATATTTCCAATCGGCAAAATACTTTGATGTATTTCAAAAACTTATTTAAAACTTATTAAAATTGACTGGAAGGAGTTTTTAAATAGCCGATTAACTCCCCTTTTTAGTCGTCTGTCATCACAGTGTAATTCTCTTTATTAAAAAATCTAAAAATAAAATATACTTTTCTGAAACTTTATTTGAAGAATATTACCTGATATTATTTTTAGTTTAAAATATCATAGAAACGCATCTTTTGACCAGACTATAGTTGTGATTTTACTCTGACAGTAGTCGTATTGACAGCTAATATTGTTCTACGGATACTTTATTTTAGTAGACCACCATAACAAGTCACTTGAGGACTACTAACAGCAACAAAAACTAAATAAAACTCGAAGAGAAAATAGTAACATAATCAAGATGCCGACGTTCCACACTACTTCAAATAAAAGTTTAGGAAGAAAACTTCATTCAATACTGGAAAGAGTGATAACAGTTACTGGATTTGAGAAACCTGTTTTCCTGAAAAATTACTTTAAGAGAAAGATTTTATACATTTCAACCGACAGTAACACTGGCTGCTCGGTGAATGAGTACCGAATGTTTCCTTATAAGGAAACGGCTAATATTACCATTAAAATTAGCATTTTTATTTCTATTTTCCTTAAAATCTCGTTTCTGAACATCTACAAAATTTCATAAGTATTAGTATCTGATTATCGCGGCCTTGTGTCAGATAAAACTATGCTTAGTAAATGTTGGGGCATATTACTGTGGCGTAGTGGTTAGATCACGGTGAGTTACCAAATATATTTATTTACTACGAAAATAATAAAAAAATTAGCAATCAGATGAGTCTTTTATGTTGCATCAGTTCGAAACGTGAGTGATCATAGCTCTCCATAACTTCCTATCCTTACTCTAAGCAATGTTTGACTCTTATTTCTTGGATGCTGCCCACACAAATAACTTCTTATTTAAATTCGTTTTTCTCGTCCAACAGACCGCAAACAAAATGGGCGCGTACATCCGGGTCGCATATATCCAAATCGCTTTCTAGCCAAACTGCTAGTCAGAGGCTTTTCTCAAACCATATCCTAAGGACGTCACGAACAATACTTTCCGTTGAATCAGTCAGTTAATTACCATATGTGATACACGCTTGGGTGATCATGTCTCGAAAGAGACGTGACTGACTAGATAAGATTTTCCCACAGTAGGTTGCCATTACTTTCTGTAGTAAACTAGTTGCCAACCATGGCTATAGAACCCAATCTGTCCTGTAATTTGATCCATAGCTAGAGAGAGAAGAGATTAATTCAAACCTTTCCCAAGGGTATTTGCCCGTAAGTGAATGCAAGGAATTCAACTGGAATTCAAACTCGGCTCTCCAAATTATCGTTCCGAGCCGATATCCATTACACCACATTCAGTCAGTCAGTGAAGTACCATACGTGATGCATGCTTTGGGCGATCATGTCTCGAAAGTGACATGACTGAATTGCTTTCTGCGGTAGACTGGTTGCTAGCCAAGGCTATAGATCCCAATCTGTGCTATTATTTAACCCATAACTGGAGGGAAGAGACAGATTAATACCTTTCCCAAGGGTTTTTGTGCGTAAGTGAATGCAAAGAATTCAACTGGAATTCGAACTCGGCACCCCGATTTCTCGTTCCTAGTCGATATCCACTGCATCACAACGTACATCCCATACATCACATTATACAAGCTAAAATAAATAAAAAAAATCCTAAAGTATCGTATTTTGCTGCTAAGACGCTCCGATTAATGATCTGCCCCACCAAAGTTTTCCTTTTATTTCCAGCTTGTAAGTCACGCCATTATTTCCGAATTTTACCCGCTGCATATTTCAGCAGAAGAAACTGACAAATCGTTACAAATTCATTACAGACCGAGAAGAAGTACCAAATTTATGGTAACTATTTAGACCAGCGGTTCTCAACAATTTTTTTTTTTTTTTTATGCATGGATCAAATTTAATCTTAATTTTTTATTAGACCTCCATAAGCATTCGATGGTAAAAAAAAAAATTCATATCTACATAGGATCTATAAAATGGACAGCTTGAAAACAGAAAACCAAGCATAAACACGATATCCATTTACACTTCATAACACAGCTTATACAATAAGGCTGCGATCGGTAAATTTTCGCCATTTTAGATTTTGAATTTCGCGCATGTGCGATGATTGTTTTTATTTTGTCGAATGCACAGTATAGTAGGGTCAGTTGGGCACCATCTGTTAGAAAAGGAGAACCATGACACAATTTACTCCGTCAGAAATTTGGAAATGCATGCTGTGGTGCTGGGCAATCTCACCGGAACCTCTAATGCAAACATTTTAGAGTGATTAGGTGTCAATCTGAGGATAGAGCAGAAGGAATGGATGTTATATCCAGTCAGGATCATGATGTTTGGAGTGATCACTAGTGATGGAGAAGTTATGCCTCCATTCATCTTCCTACAGGGCCTCAGACTCAATACACACGCCCACATAAAGTAATATTAAAAAGGAGTTTGCAAGTTTCAAAAATTTAAAAAAATAAAAATTATCTTTCGTTTTGATATTTTTTCATTTTGTATTTATTTTATAAAATCCCGAACGTACACACAGGCAATATACGGGGGGGGGGGGGGGCTGCAAAAATAAGTATTATACCAGTCTTATAATAATGTTTTTTGTTTTTTTGTTTTTGTTTTTTAATAATCGTGTCGCCCCAACCCTAACCCTACTGCCACTGTTGAGCAGGGGGTTACATAGGAGGTATGTTATGAGAAAGATTGATAGGTTACAGGGGGTGTCAGGAAGAGGGTAGAAGAAGGATGAGAATACTGATGAAAGAGAGAAAGAGAGAGAGAGATGATGCAAGTTAGTGAGATAGGAGATGACTATTCTAGAATTCAGTTAAAATCATTTTTAATATCTTTTATTTTCATATTTTTATTATAATACATTTATTGTTTTACATTATTTACGCTGTTCAGACTGTTGTCCTCATCTTTCTTGCCATGTTTACGACGCTTCGGCTGTTGTACACTCCGGCCTTTTTCAGGTGCTAGGAATTTCGAATAGAACCTTTTATTTAGGTCACTGGGGTATATCATTGTCATTCCGTGTGCAACTTCCGGATGTCATTTAGTTATCTCCCTTTAACTTAACTCTCTAAGTTATTTGTTCACCACTGCTGTATTGAAGTCACAACTCTTTGGTTCAAGTCACTAACCAACGCTTATATCTACTAGGCCATGTGTCTATGGAATAAGAATGATGTACCCCAGTGATCGAAATAAAGGGCTCGATTCGGAATTCCTAGCTCCTGAAGAAGGCCGGAGTGTACAGCAGCAGAAACGTCGTAAACATAGCAATAAAGATGAGGACAAAAGTCTGAACAGTGCAAATAATATAAATACTACCTCATCTTAGAAATATAGACAAATACATTTACTGTGATTTTTATTTTTTATAAATAATTCTAAATTTTTGCGGGTTAAGAAGGTAATTTGACGATGGTTCGTAATTTAAGGAACGAGGAGTGAAAATAGATTCTAAATTTTTTTTTTTTTTTAATCATTTCACCCCGAGCAAGGCAGAAACGCCACTGATGTGCAGGGGGTTACATAAATGTAAAAAGATTAATTAGAAAAGAGTGAGGAGTACAAGCTAGTTAGAAAGGAACAATAGAAAGCTGAGAAAGCAGGTGCAATGACAGGTACATGGGCGGAGAGAAAGGGAAGGTTATACAGGGGAGGGGAGAGAGCTAGAGGCCAGTGGTTAGTAGGTGAGTATTAACTTTGCTTTTAAATTTCTGGAGGTCGTAGCCGTCAGGAAAGCAAGAATACGGGAGTGAGTTCCACAGGCGGGAAGTGCGAGAGAGGAAGCTGCAGGAGTAGAATTGTCGTCTGCGTTTGGCTAACCTGACTGTGAATGGGTGGGACCCAGTTGCCAGTCTGGTTGAACGGGTAAACACCTGTTGAGGAGGCATCAGTGACTTAAGCTCATCCGAGCAGAAGCCATGAAAGTATTTATAGAACAGACAGAGGGAGGCCACATTTCGACGATGGGAAAGTGGCTGCAGACGAGTCGCCAGATCAGTACCTATCACATTACAGACTCTCCTTTGGAGCTTGTCAAGAACACTGAGGAGAACGGCAGGGGCACCTGACCATAAATGGCAGCAGTACTCCATGCACGGACGGATGGTTGACTTGTATATATGCAGGATGGATTCAGGTGGAAAAAACATCCTGGATCGACATAGTGACCCAATCTTCTTAGCAGTAGATTTTGCTATGGATTCAATATAGTGCTTCCATTTGAGGTCTGAGGACAGGGTAAGTCCGAGGAGGCGTAGTGTATTACTCTCCGGGAGAATCATCTGGTCCATGCTTATGGGAGGCAGAAGAGGTTGCCTGTAATGGTTGACAGACAACAGCTTGGTCTTAGAGGAATTGAAGTTGACAAGCCACTTCTTGCCCCAGTTCACCACAGAGTGTAGATCCCGCTCAAGCTCAGCAGCGAGATTATGTCTGTCCGCCACGACAGGTTTCTTACTGGAGCGGGAGTATATTGTAGTGTCATCTGCGTAGATGCCTACTTGGGACTTGATCTCATCTGGGAGGTCGTTGATGAAAATAAGGAAGAGCGTTGGGCCCAGGATAGAGCCTTGTGGGACACCAGCATTCGTGCTGTAGGACGAAGAGGCACGCCCATTCAGAACGACCTTCATTTTGCGGTTATTTAAGAAAGATTGGATTAGGTCAAGCAGGCGACCGGTAATACCATAACCGCGTAGTTTGCATAGGAGGCCAGGGTGCCAAACCCTGTCGAAAGCCTTGGAGATGTCCAGAGCAACGGCGCGAGCCTCGTCAGACTCATCAAGGGCCTGTAGCATGTACTCCGTTACAGTAGTTAGCAGGTCGGCTGTGGACCTGTCAAATCGGAATCCGTATTGCCTATCGGAGAACAGTTTGTGGGCGGTGAGATGATGAACTATTTCAGCATTTATTATAGCCTCGAACACTTTCCCGAATATTGGTAGAAGACTGATAGGGCGATAGTTGGATGGGTCCGAGGGTTCACCACAGTTCTTAAAGACAGGAACGACTGAGGAGAATTTCCAGCATGCAGGAAAGCAGGAAGCAGAAAGGCAGTAGTTATGATCTGCCTGTATAATCAATACAATATGTTTTGTGCGTGTATTTTGTTTTTCATTATTGTACACCTACTTTCGCACCCCTTATATGACAATCAAATTAAGAACTGAATGATATACAGGTATATCTCACTTTACATTGGTAATTTGTTCCAGTAGGGGGGGTGACTTAAGTCAAATAAAGACATAAGTTGAATAACGACTTAAGTCGAAATTACTTGTCTCCAAATTTACTTGTCACTAGGCTAAACCACAAATAACTTTTCCCCAGTTCTGTATTTTATCTATAAATGTATTTTTAATAATATATGGCCAATAAGAATCTATTTCAGTTTACAAACAAATAAATTTTAGTTTTAATATAGTACAAAAAAAGTAATTTAGATTCATAAAGACATGGGCGTACATACTTGTAAATGTAGATGCTTACAGTTTGGTGATCTTTACAGTACATCACGGACTCTTTATTTGTGAATGTGGTTTGCTTTAAGACATTATAAAATAAAATGATTTTGTAAGGTTAAATAACAAATACAGTTATTAAAATTATTTTGCGATAGTAGAAAAGAAGCTAATTTATGTTAAATTTACCAATATTTACATTCAATTTGTTTATTTACATCGCAGACGTAGATGACTGTGGATCGTCAGCATCAACAGTTGGTTTTGGTTGTTGTTCGATACGCTTTTTAATTGGAAACTGGTTGGGGGTTCTTTGAACTGTGGTCTTCTTTTCTTTAAGGATTACAGACGTTTCCATATTTCGTTCTCTAGAATTTATGATGATTATATTAACATTTACTTTAAATGTACGTATTGTAATATCATTATATATTTTTTATTCTTATTTACTGTACAGTAACATGATTTTATATGCTTTTAATGCTTTCCTAGTGATATTACGTCCTCAGTATTTGTGGCGGATAGACGTAAAGTCGAATAAAATGACTTAAACTTGATTTTCATTTCTCCATATATTTTTGACAACGACGTATAATAGAGAACGACTTAACTGCAAACGACGTAACTCGAGGTAGAACCTGTATCGATAAAACTTCAAATTGAGTGTTTGAAAACTCGATTGTATCAATTCTGTTAGAATGCTTAACATTAAGCAATGGTTAACGATCTCGACTTCCAAACGATGTCTAATGAATTCTTAATAAACGGTTGTCTACCATAGAGTGATTACGGATAAGCTAACATCGCAAGTTGTTTGTTCCTTACTTGGTGCACTACTATTGTAAACTTGTTCCAGACTTGGTTGAAATTATGAACTATCTACAAGTACTTTTATTTTGGTACCATTGTACTTAATAAAATATGGTTGGCAATTCGTACAGATATACTAATTTGTCGATACACGAATTCACCCAGGTCAAATGTCTTAATCGTTTTTCAAAGTTTGTGTATGTGAGTCTTGAAATATTGCCAGGTGTCCAATGAACTGAGTGAGCGCATTAACAAAATGACGTAAAAGAAAACAACTGAGGCTTCAATCAAAGTCCTTTTTTGGTCAACATTGTTTTTCATGGTCTTTCGACTTTCTAAAAGAAAAAAGATGCGAGCTCAAAGCATAGAATAAATCATCAAATCCGAAAATCTGGAAGAACATTTTGGCCCAATCATTAAAAAAAATGAAAGAAACAAGTAGTGAGATTTACTTAGCTTAAAGTAATACAATAAATTTAATTAAATGACATGTCTCTTCAGGATGTAAACGATCATGACTCGTCACACATTGCTTCGCTTTATTATCTGTAAATTTCGATGAAATAGTTACCTTCTCCACAGTTAATTTCCACTACTGTTTACCAAAGGCCCAAGAGCGACTCAAGATAGAGGGGAACTGAATAAGGTTGTTTATCCACGTATAGTAGCATACAAAGTGGAAGGCCAATGGGGTGATGGTTCCGGGCAGTATTTTTTATGGGGCGGCACTTCCGATGGAGTATATTATATTTGTTCTTATTTAGCAAATACACATAAAATTTTGAATATGGATGTGAATCAGGGAGGGTTTTCTCGTCTTGTTTGAGGAATCCCCTCCTGGATGACTTCTACTGTTTCGGAAGAGAAAAACATGGATCAGGCAGCAGACTAGAGTTGAAGATATCATCACAACCATCCTAAAAAGTAAGCACAGATGGGCTGGTCATGTTTCAAAGTTCACAGACAACCGTTGGACATCAAAGGTAACAGAACGGACCTCGAGAAAATGGAAAAAGCCAAGAGGAAGGCCAAACACAAGATGGCGAGACGAACTTGACAGCACTTAATATTAGATATTAAAAATACATAGCTTTAATTTTAGTTTCAAAATGTTTATATTTGACTGCTGGTAATTTGG
Organism: Ascarosepion bandense; assembly: GCA_037127315.1. Taxonomy (NCBI): domain Eukaryota; kingdom Metazoa; phylum Mollusca; class Cephalopoda; order Sepiida; family Sepiidae; genus Ascarosepion; species Ascarosepion bandense. The sequence goes on along the minus strand of JBBBDQ010001761.1, from coordinate 1,500,902 downwards.
CCAAAAATGTGAAGAAAATTTTAGATAGGGTTCAAATGACGTCAGGATATTTTTAAAAAATGTTCCCAAAATGCGCTGTCTGGCGGTGGGGATGGACTCCACTTACACGTGGTGATCAATTTTGGGCTGCTCATTAAGTAGACCACGCCAAAAAGAAAATAAACTAAGTATACTGTTGCGATTTTGTTTGGGGTAGAGCTAGGCAACGCCAATCACAATCCTCACCAGGGCGCTACCAGATCTCACCCTGGGCGATACCAGACCTCACCCAGGGTGATACCAGACCTCACCCCGAGCAGTAACAAACTTCACCCCCAGGCGCTACCAGACCGAACGCTACCAGACCGAACGCTACCAGACCGAACGCTACCAGACCTCACCCCGGGTGCTACCAGACCTCACCCAGGGCACTAACAGACCTCACCCCGGACGCTACCAGACCTCATCTCGGGCACTAACAGACCTCACTCCGGGCGATACCAGACTTCACCCCGAGCGCTAGCAGACCTCCCCCCGGGCGCTAGCAGACCTCACCCAGGGCGATACCCGACCTCTGCACACCACTGTGACCTAAGAGGTGGTATGTCGTTCAGATTATAAAGATAGAACAGATAACGGTTGACCCTAGAGTAGTGATCCGAGAAGCATATTCTTGGGAGACTATTCCACAAACAACAGCTTTTGGAATAATGGAAAGGTGAAGAGACTAGGTAGCAAAATATCAACATCCCAAGTAGTAAGTGCAAGAATTAAATGAATTGTCATAGAGTATAGCTGTAACTGTACACTTCATCATGGTATCGAAAAGCCCCACCGGAAACTACTCCACAGATCAGGTCTCATTTAAAAATGGCAATACATAGGCTCGATATTATACACCTGCTGATAGGATAACCTGCTTATGAAAAACTCGACAGTCCGGATCCTTGACTGTCATGTGGATAGCGCCAACCCAGAAATCGTTAATGTCTTCTTTCTGAAGAAGATGCGTTTTAGTGCAGTGGATATCGGCTCGGAACGAAAACTCGGAGAGCCGAGTTCAAATTCCATTTGAATTCGTCGCATTCAGTTACGCGCAAAATACCCTTAGGAAGAGTATGAATCCGTTACTTAATTAAGATTCTATGGCCTTGGTTGACAACCAGTCTACAGCAGAAAGTAATGGTAACCTACTGCCGGAAAATTTTTCCCCATTCATTCCTATCTCTTTCGAGACATGATCGCCCAAGTGGGTATCACTTATGACACTTAACTGTCTGACTGAATGAAACGTCAATCAATCGAAGGAAGAATAAAATACAGAGTGAACGTGTAGCGTCTACACAAATATTCAAAGTAGCAGAACCTTTCCTTGAGTAATAAACGTCATGCCAAACCAGGTTGCCAGTCATCGAAGCCGACTGCAAAAAGCGGAAGACCCACAGCCACAGAAGATTTGTGACAACAAAGATGTTCACATCCTTTGATTGCATGACCTTCCTTTTTTTGTTTATTTTTTTTTACTATGTCATACTAAAGAATTATGACAAATATTGTTTCCAGGTTTTTTATTTTTTACTTAATTCTTCTGTCTCTCACCTTGTATTCACTTGCTGTTCATTGTCAGCTGATAGAGAATCCAGTGTATGTTCACACTCCACCCACGTCTATTGAACAGGTGAAGAGGCTCATCCCTTGTTCCCTGTTTAGGATGTGGTTTCCGGCTTTCTCTTTTCCAATCTGTTCACTCTTACGTGGCCCCCTGCATATCAGTGGCGTTACCGCCTTGCTCGGCGTAATATGATTAAAAAAAATATATTTTATTTTTTCAAAGCCTCCATACAGAGTATGAATAGCATCAAAGTGGGCTGACCCAGCAAAAATGAATAACAAGAAAGAAAACAGATGTTTAATCAGTGTATAAGCCTCTACACGTTTTGTTAGTTCAAAGATAGGGGTGTCCAAAATAAGGAGGAATGTTTCCACCTTGAACTTTTCGGTGATACTGAGAAGTATCTTTTCTTTTGATCCGCCATATTTATTAAGACGCACACTCTATTTTAATTCCCGTTTTTTTCTCATCACTGCAACCTTTATCTAGACACATACTGCTGCCTTTGAATTCGTATTCACTAAATTTGTTTCTAGTTTCCTGAAGATCGGTTTTTATCGACTCACGAAGATTTGTGGCAACAAGAATGTTCCCATCTTTTGATTGAAGGACATTGCTTATTTTGTTCATTCTTTTTTAGCGTGTTATTCCAAAGAATTGTGAGAAAGACTTTTTCCACGATTTTATTTTTCTACTCAATTCTTCTACTTCTCGCCATTCATTTGCTGTTCATTGTCAACTGATAGAAAATCCAACTGACCAACATGATAAATATTTGAACAATGCACAAAGCTTGAAAAGCAATAATTTTTAGAAAGCCACACAGATGGCACAGAATGAAATTACTATGAAATTCTTATTATAACAAAGCATTTGCAACATTCCTTTTCAGAGAATTACTTTATTATTCGCTTGAAGTCATTGTAACACCCCTTTTGAAGGTCCGAACAATTTCTCCGGCGGCCGTTCTCCACGCTGTGATGTTGCTGGGGGTTGGTTGAAAAAATCGAATTCTCAAGCTAGGAGCACAAGATAAACTCTAAGGAACGAACTTCCACAACTTGGATGAGTTTAATCGATGCTTTATTTCGTTCAGAGTTAGTCTTGCAGTTGGGGCAGGCGATGTGACACTCAGCTCTAACTCTAATTAATGGAGATCAAATGCCGAATCGACCGACTCAGACGAACGGAGTTTCCCTTCTTCAGTGTGCCTGACACACGTAGCTACTTCAAGCACACGCCTGGCTGAACTGAACTGATCGGCTCGGAAAAATCACTTGTATTTATATTGAAACAATCGAAGTTCACTAGACGATCGGCTTAAAACAAAAGATAAGCATTGGTGACCGTAAGTCCAAAATTTCAAGGTACTTAAATTTTGCTTCCTTTGATGTGCAAACATCCCGCAGACATCTCGTCTGCATTCAGCCTCCAAGTATTTTCCAGGATTTTTTTTATCTTTTTATCTTAATAAAGCTTCGTGTGAAGGCCGTCGGATGTTTTTATAGCCCTGACACTTTACCCGTAACCAGGCGTTTTTTTATTGCCTGGAGAAAGCGAAAATTCTATTATCTTTTCTTTATTTTCTTAATGTGTGGTCAAGATACAGTAAAGACAATTTTTGACCTGGTCACCTATCACATCAAATCACTTAGTCAAATATTTTAAATTTACTTATAAAAGAAAAGGCGTTTATTTATTTATTTTTTCCTTTTCTTTTTCACTTAGTACTTTTGTTAAACGAAACATGTTTATAAACTATTTTTCTATTCTTAACCATTTTCTATTCTTAATCTATTATAATAAAATACATATTTTACAAATTCACCTTAATATACGCCTAGTTATCGTGTCACAACATTGCTTTTCAGGAATAAGATGTCGTTTTTCATACACATGAGTGAACTCCAGTTCAAAAAATGCTGACCCATTGGCATATTTTTTACAAGTTTCAGTCCTGAAAAAGAAAGTTTTTTTGTATATTTAGTTACTATTATACACATGAACACTGAATGCAATTTCAACATTCGGAAATACAGACTTCAAATTGTCCGAAATTATTTTTCTGTAAAATGCGGGGAGATTTTCATAATTTTTATAAAAATCCATGTAGTGCTTGAGATGGTCAAATTCATTTAAAGGTCATCATAATTCAAATCTTTGTGATACATATTAGCCCGATGTTCACACTTGTTTTTAGTGCGTCAGAAGCAATGGTTTTCAATTCACTGAAGAAAGAAAACATACTTCCAATCTGTAAATAAGCCTCTGAACGTTTCGTGAGTTCAAAGATTAAAATGTCCAGAATGGCGGGGGTGGGGAGGTTCAAACTTGAACTTTTTGGTTTTACTGCGAAAAACCTTTTCTGCAGATACATTATCTAGTAAGACGCACACTTCGTTTTCGTTCCTGTTTTTTTTTTTCATCACTGTAATCTTTATCTAGATACATGCTCTTGGCTTTAACTTCATATCCAATAAATTTGTCTCTAGTTTTCTGAAGATAGGTTTTCATAAACTCAAGAAGATTCGTGCAATAAGAACGTTCACATTCTTTGATGGAAGGACCTTGCTTGTTTTGTTCATTCTTTCTAACGTGTTATTTCAAAGAATTGTGAGAAAAATTGTCAGCTGATAGAAAATCCAGTGCAGGTTTTATTTTCTTGAAACTCTCATACAGAACCTGAACAACATCAAAATGTTCTCATCATCATGAGTCAGACAAACGCTTGACAACAAAATATTTTCCTCGAGATGATGTCAGTACATTCTAGCGATGAGTAGAACGAACAAAAAATGAATACTGATATTGAACAAAGATTTTTACTTTATGTACATAGCCAAAACTCTTCCTCTTTTAAGGTCAGGCTGTGTCCAGCACAGAATACAAAGGTGGTAAACTCATTGAGTTGACGAATCCGTGCATGCAATACAGTATATCGACCAGAAAATATTTAATGACATTCTCGTATGACTGAACACGGCATTTTGATAGTGGAAATTTGTTTACATTAAGAAAATCGACAACAGAGTCTGTTTCTCCATAAGAAAAGATGGGAACGAACAGCAACAAACTTTCTGCAGATTCACAGCCTTTAATCTATTCGACAGTGAATGTCTGTTGGTCTGTGCGTGAATTTTCTTGAGTGAAATATCTGGAGTGGAATGTCTGGAGTGAAATATCTGGAGTGGAATGTCTGGAGTGAAATATCTGGAGTGGAATGTCTGGAGTGAAATATCTGGAGTGGAATGTCTGGAGTGAAATATCTGGAGTGGAATATCTGGAGTGAAATATCTGGAGTGGAATGTCTGGAGTGAAATATCTGGAGTGGAATATCTGGAGTGAAATATCTGGAGTGGAATGTCTGGAGTGAAATATCTGGAGTGGAATATCTGGAGTGAAATATCTGGAGTGGAATATCTGGAGTGAAATATCTGGAGTGGAATGTCTGGAGTGAAATATCTGGAGTAGAATCTACACTTATTTATTAATACTTTGACTCTTTTACTTCTTCAAGAATAGTACAAAGAACCCGTCGTCCTCATTAATTCATTCCCCACAGATATTTATAGATAAATATGACGGATTCCCTTTCTCAGGATTTTCATACATTTTGAGATGTTCTTCCAAGAAAGGATCAAATACATTCAACAGCTCTAGTATATTTAAATATGTTGTATCCTTTAAAGAGGTTACAAGCTGATAAGGTGGTATTCGAGTGAAAGAACAGCAACACGTGCGTAGATGAAAGAAGAGAGGTTTATTGTAAAGAGAATACACTATGGCAAAACAGGGAATCTGGTGGCAGGTTAGTAACTACTGAAGTAAGTCACATGTATCTCTTGTATTCACTATATATGGCTACTAATATAGTCAGTCCACATAAGCGATAGGGAGTGTGGGACATTCTATTACAACCCCGCCCCCGAGCTAATTTCGCTCTTTGGCAGGATATCGTCCAGATACGCTATGGCAAATTCAAATTCAGCTAACATGGTCTCCATAATTTGCTGAAACAAACTAGGAGCCACTTTTAACCCAAACGGGAGACGATTTATCTTGTAGAATCGCTTGTGTGTATGAATTGCTAATAACTTCGATCCACTGTTCATCTACTTTCACTTGTCAATGAGATTTATTTTAGAAAACATTTGCCACCATTTAGCTTAGAAAAAATATCTTCTACTAAAGGTATGTGTGGTCTTTCAGGCAGTCATTTAATTTGGTTGAAAAATCTGCGCAAACTCGGATCTTTTTATACTTTTACTTTCCATACACTGTAGGCGCAGCCCGATCTGAGTAGTCAAATTTAGAAATTACACCCATTTTCTCTAACCGTTCCAGTTCTTGATTTACGGAATCTAAAGCTGAAAATTGTACATTCCTTTTTGGTTTGAATGCTGGTCTTAAAGTTATCTTTAAATTTGAACCTGGCCTCGGTTTTCGTACATTGTCCGAGACCTTCAGAAAACACATGTGGAAATTCATTTTTCAGATCAGAAATAAATTTTTCAGTTTTTTCCCGATTTTTCTTTAACTGACACGTCTATTTTGTTGCAAAATGAATTTACAAGTAATTCCCATAAATCGAAATGCACGATCCAATCCGTATCCAAATAAATTCTTCGTACCCACAAGAACATAGACTTTTGATTTGAAATTCCTCTCCATAAATGATACGTTGCAGCTACTGAAGTTTAGCTTTTTGCCAGACACTCCTAGGGCTACTTTTTGGTACTCGTCAATAATGGACAACCTATTTTCTTCCATGTTTGTTCATTCACAATAGAAATGTTACTTCCAGTATCCAACAATAACGTCACCGTATTTTCGTATTTACGTATTTTTTTATGTGGCTTATTAAACTGATTTTTCGATGGAATTTACATTCCTTTGCACCTAGCTTCTTTGGTAGTGTTATGAAGATTGATCTGCTTAGGTCCTCCGGTATATTGCTGCTGTTGTAGATTTCGTTTATTATTTCTGTGAGTCCAAAGCTTTCTAGGTACATCAACATCTGTATTACAATCCCGTCTGGTCCCGCTGCTTTGTTTCTCTTCAATTTGGCCATTGCCGATTCTACTTCGGTTTTTAATATTTCTGGTCCATTCGTAATTTTATGCATTGTTGGTTGCTCTCTGTTGTCGTGGAAGAGATCTTCAATATACTCATCCCATCTCTGAAGTATTTTTTCTTTTTCTAATATTAGTGTGCCATACTTTGCTTTTTATACACCCTGTTGCTGAGCATGTCCTTTGCCCTGTTAGTTCCTTTATTTTTTATGCATGTCTCTTTTATTTGTTGTGTTCAGTCTTTCTACTTATTTTCTCGTACCTACTAAAAACGCAGGGAAAGTTACTCTATTGTCTGGCTAATTCTGATAACGAATACGATATTCCCTCAGAGAAAAGAATCTGTAGCATCGTTTATCTGTTGTTTTAGTGATTACAGTTTTGCACAAAAGCTTAGCGTCTTCCACTTGTTGTCTTTGGAAGTGCATCAGTTCATGTTGAACATTTTCTTGTTGCTGTAACAACTGCTGCTCTAATTGTTTTTGCTGCTTTCTCTTGTAACTGCAAACTAGTGTGCAATATTTGGTCAATTCAGCCAGTTGTTTCATTTTTTGCTTATGTAATTTCACTGAGTATTTTCAACGTAAAAGGACAATTTTAGTAAAGTTACAAAGAACAGGAAATGGTGGAAAGCCATTATCGCCTACACCCTGAAGGGACACAGCGCATGGAAGAAATATTAGCTGCTTATAACTGTTTTCCGTGCCAGCGTCAACAGCAGATGAAGTTGTAATATCATCAGCTACAATTGCGAACATACACAGTAGACCATTTTGTGTGCAGGTATATCTCGGGTTTACGTTGTTTGGAGTTAAGTCTTTCTTGATTATACGTCGTTTGTCAAAAAAAAATAAAAATAAAAAAATAAAAATAAAAATGAAAAAATAAAAATCAAGTTTAAGTCATTTTATTTGATTTTACATCTTTCCAACACAAATATTGAAGTCTGACGATCTACAGCCATCTACGTCCGCGATGTAAATAAACAAATTGAATGTATTGGTAAATTTTACATAAATTAGTTTATGACCTAATATCGCAAAATAATTTTAATAACTGTATTTGTTATTTAACCTTACAAAATCATTTTATTTTATAATGTCTTAGAGCAAATCACATTCACAAATAAAGAGTCCGTAATGTAGTGTAAAAGATCACCAAATTGTAAACAATAAACATTTACATTTACAAGTATGTACGTATATGTGCGTTGTGGTGAAGTGGATATCAATTCAGAACGACAAATCGGGGTGTCTAGTTAAAATTTCAGTTTAATTCCTTGCATTCACTTACGCACAAATACCCTTGGGAAAAGTATTAATCCGTCTCTACCCTCCAGTTATGGGTTAAATAATAGGACAGACTGGGTTCTATAGCCTTAGCTGGGAACCAGTCTACCGCAGAAAGCAATAGCAACCTACTGCGGGATAATCTTCTGCCCAGTCAGTTATGTCTCTTTTGAGACATGATCGCCCAAAATGTGTATCACGTATGGCACTTAACTGACTGACGTATATGTATTCGTAAATTTAGATTACTTTTTTTTCTGAATTATATTAAAAACTAAAATTATTTAGTGACAAGTACATTCGGAGACGAGTAAATTGGACTTAAACTGTTTTTCGATTTAAATCGCTTCTCTTGGGACCAGTTACCGACGTAAGCTGAGGTATACCTATATTTGTGTTTGCAATGGCCTCTTTCTTGTTTTTCTTCTTTTTTTATTTGCTTTAGTGTAACTGTGTTTACGGAAGGGGAAAGATATTGAAGTAGATATATTCCTTATTATAATGTACGTAAGTTATAAGCTCTGAGTAAATAATTATACCCTCCCCCAACATTTATATATACCAAAATACTCGTAAAAATGAAAATAAGCAAAACGTAGAAAAAAAAAAAACGAGTGTTATTTATTATCTGTTTTTTATGTGATGTTGGAGACACGAGAGACATGAGAGACAGTAATACTGAGCAAAATTGCGAGTAAAAATGAATAAAGAATAAGTAAAATCTATTCAGTCTTTCTCGTATGTTTTTTTTTTATAGATATGTGTTAATGAATGTCCAGATAATTTAATCAAAATATCTAACGCTGTCGTCCGTCTGGCTGGCTGACCCGCTCACGGGAGTTAATTATGATGAGGTCCCGAACCTGAGTCAGGGTTTATGCTGTCGATACGGCACCAATTATGATGACGCTCTCGGGTCGCTAGCCGTGATGGTCTCGTCACAGTAGCTGGTCTTCGAGTCGTCTCTTACAACAGTGAACTTCCCTGCCCACGCTGTGAATTTTGATCTCAAGGAAGACACGTGGAAAACCCGGTAGCCGTTTCTCTACCACTTCAAACCAGACCGGACATACGCGTACACTTGTGTTGATAAAATAAAATACGCCCCCCCCCAAAAAAAGACAAAAACAAAAACAAAAACAAATAAATAACACTGGGAACACTTTTTCAGTAACTTTGAGTTGCATTGGATATTTTAACTGATTCTGAAGGAGTTTTAGGCGCTGATTTCAAATCTGAAATTAGTTTTTCTCTACTAGCTCTAGTTTGTATGCAATTTGAGGTTAATGAAATTGTACAAATGTGAACTTGCGTAACCCATGTATAAGCATTTTTACATCCATATATATATATATAGATAGCTTCTAATATTTTGATCATTCGTATTTTGTTTCAGATCAAACATGGCTTCCAAAAATAGATATCATTGCAGAAACATGCCTGATGCCTTGTTTCTGCAATGCTACACACTCAATCGTCAGAGACGTAAAATATCCTCGTTCGTCAAGCGTGCCTACAAGGCATATTTTGAAGTTCATCTTGGTGATCAAGACAAGCAATGGACTCCTCAGGTTGTGTGCCACAATTGCGAGGAAATGCTTCGAGATTGGACCAAAGGAAAACGCAAAGGTCTGCTTTTTGGAGTTCCAATAATTTGGCGCGAACCCACCAACCATGTAACTGACTGTTATTTCTGCATGGTAAACACAACGGGTGTTGAGAGAAAAAACCGACATAAGATTACATATCCGAACATTCCCTCAGCTACTCGGCCTGCTCCGCACTCTGAAGAAGTTCCTGTTCCAGTTTTCAAAGGCTTGCCTTCATTGGAAGTTAAAGACATTGGACATGATACAAGCGAACAAGACAGTTGTGACAGTGAATTGTCAGAAAAGTGTTCACAATCGGAGAACTGTTCCTCAGACACTGAACCTTCCCCCGTCCACAAGTTTCTTCCCCAGGCTGAACTGAATGTTTTAGTGCGAGATTTAAAACTTTCAAAGAAAGCAGCGGAGCTTTTGGCATCAAGATTACAAGGCAGAAATCTTATTGATCACTCTGTTAAAGTATCATATTTCAGAAAGGGTGACCAGATTTTTGTGACCTTCTTTTCAGAAGACAGACATTTTGCTTACTGCCATGACATCCCAGGGCTCCTCAAAGAACTGGGTGTACCTTACTATAGTGTGTTCTTTTACAAAATGGCTATGTTTATGGAGCAGTACCTGTCAGTCACTCAGTGCATTTGCGGGAAGACTATGATGATATGAGAATGGTCATGAACTTATTAAAGTATCATGAGCACAATTGGATCATTTGTGTAGACTTAAAGATGGTCAACTTTCTTCACCAAGTTTCGATGTTTCCTCTTTATGTGGGACATTGGCCTATTCGTGACACCCTTGAAGCAGGCATTCCAAATATGATACAAGACCCAATTGTAAGCAGAGATAAGATCATCTTTTCTCCTCTTCACAGCAAATTATGTTTGATGAAGCAATTTGTCAAGGCACTGGAAACCGAAGGTGAATGTTTCTAACACATCATCACAACTTTACCAGGGTTATCATTTGAGAAGATCAAAGCAGGCGTGTTTGATGGCCGACAGATTCGAACCCTAATTCGTGATAATCAGTTTGTTGCTAAGATGACCGCTTTAGAAAAGGCAGCATGGTTATCTTTTGTGGCAGTCGCTCAGAACTTCCTTGGAAACAATAAGGCGGAGAACTACAGTGAACTTGTGAACAGAATGCTCCTCGCTTTTCGTGATCTCGGGTGCAACATGAGCATCAAGCTTCATTTTTTGAACAGCCATCTTGATAAGTTCCCTTACACCCTGTGTGTGTACATTAAACGGTACAAGTGACGAACAAGAAGAATGATTCAAGAAGAACCAAAACCTAAAGGTCATGGAAGAACGCTACCAAGGACGCTGGGACAAAAGCATGATGGCTGACTACTGCTGAAGCATTAAACGAGATTTCCCAGATGAAGTGTACAAACGTAAAAGTTACAAACGTAAATTCCTACCTGAATAAAATACACAAACAAATTGATAAGCTATTCCTATATTTTCCTATAATAAAGAAAAATTAAAAAATAAAGAAAAATGTCAAATTGCATAAAATCTGTAGCTTGCAGACAAAATCCGACTTCAGATTTGAAATCCACACACTCAAAGTGACTATAGAAAGGTCTTTTTTTAAATGCAACGAAATGAGTGTTTCCCAGTAATTTCGAAGACGCTTGGATAAATTGCAGAAAAATCTTTATATATATCTATGAAAAAAATAATTAGAAACAGAAACAGAATATAATGGTCGCCGAATTTCTATTTGCACAACGGAGCGAAAGTTTTCGTTTAAGAATAATCGGAGATTTTAATTTTCCAAATTTTTGAAAAGTCTTTTCAGGGCTCTTTACCGAAGTCTGATGGAAACAGCCGAAGTGGGGTGTAAGGTTGGCGGTGGCGGCAGTAAATTCGTCTTTTCTCTTTCGCTCGGCAACAACCACCCATATAGTTTAACTCTTTCTTGGCTCTTTCTGTTTCCATACATTTTCAGCCAGGGCTCTATCGGAGGCACATTATTCGACTTTAACTCTTTTAAGTTGGTCGTCGGTAGACTTCTCTGAGTTTTTTTTACATCTTCAGCCAGGAGCTCTATGGGAGGCGACCGATCTTTTGGTCATGACCACCGGTTGGGAACACTTTTCCCTCAGTCGTTACATCTATGGGCCGAGAACCGACTGGACCTCAACTGCAACTAAACTGATTTGGCTCCCCGGTGTCTCGATTTTTATGCTTGTCCCAAATTCTTTTGGAGGTGCGTGATCGATTCGGGGTATCTATGCAAATAAAATCTTTAACCAATGAAATTACTTCCGCTTCTGTATTTCGAGTTGGGGTTATATCATTCTCTTGGTTTAACCAATGAGGTAACAATATTTCCTCTTTCTTTGCTTCTTCTTCCCGATTACATCATTTTTTTAAGTTTTCAAATTTTCAAACCCTTTCCCAGCAAATTCAGGAACTAAGGATCTGACCTTACCCTAACGCCATCAAAAGTTTTGACAGTCTTGTTTTGACTACCGCTATTTTTCACTTCCACCAGCCGAGAAAAAAAGAAAAGAAAACAAGGCTTCTGATCTACTTTCGAATAAACGATGCAAAAATATATTTTCCTTTCTATTCTATTCGATTTCCAGCTAGTTTTTCTTTTTATCAGATTTTACAAGTTTGTAATAAGTATTCTTTTTTTAAAATTAACTCGACTAATAATAATTTCTTTCGCTCCGTCGTATTAAACTTAGGATTACATTTATTTGTTTTTTTCTTTTTCACGTGCAATATTACAAGGTAATCTTAAACAAGGCATGTTACATAAGTATCTTAAGCAGGACAATTACGGGTTACAAGTATACAATTGTATCTGGATTATTTTACTTCGAATTTTCCTTAAGTGCTGAAACATTAATGTTACTGTTATTGCTTGAAAAAGGAAAAGGAGACGAAATTTTTGTTGACACACGAGTTAACGAACTGCCCGTGTAAACTGCTTTTCCTATAGTAAGAATGTCACGTATTTGCATGTACAGAGGAGAAGAGCGGAATCGATTCTTGTTGGCTTAGAACGAGTGAATTATTGATATTTTAATTGTTATAATTATTTTATTATAATTATTTTTACACTATAATTCATTTTTATTTAACTTTTTTTTATAGATACAACAGTAATAATTACTTTTTTAAAAAATATTTCGCCCCAAGCAAGGCAATAAAGTGATTAGGGTTACAAGGTATTAGGGAATAAGAGAAAAAGAAAAAAAGAACACTATTAAGGAGGGAGAACAATAAAAGAACAATTATTATGAAGGCAGTAGATAACGAGTGACATTGCATTTAAATTTTGGATTGTCAAAGTTGACTGGGAAACACTTATTTTCCAAATTAAATTAAATGTGGCATTTACATCAAATATTTAGTTTATTAAAGTATTAATTATTTGATAAATGTCATTTTATTAATAATAATAATTATTATTATTATTATTATTATTATTAATAATAATAATAATAATAATAATAATAATAAAACATGACTTTTTCTTAACCAGAAATCAAAGTTGTGATAATTTTTCCGCGAGAAAATTGTCATCAATCATAAATCATCGCGATAACTGAAATAATTTGGGATGACAAAATTTGACAGTAAAAACCTAATTTCACTATGCAAAAGTCATTGTTATTTTTAAGACTAATTTTGTTTTTATCATCCTGCAATTAAAACCAAAACAGAAGCTTTAAAGGAATCGTCTTAAATTATAGTTATTGAAAAAAAGAAATATATATATATATATATATATATATATATTGCTTCTTTAATTACTTAGTTTTTGGTCATAATAAGATTAGGCCAGTGCGCATTTGTATTAAAAAGTGTTCAATACGATTATATTTTAGAACTTTTGAATATTTTCCATTTGTAAACGAATTATTACGCGACCTAGGTTTCTACTATGAGTGGTGTCTTCAGACGATTTGCAAAAAAAAAAAAAAAAAAAGAAAAAACGTTCTTTAAAAAGAAACGTTCTTTAAAAAACGGTAAACGGTAAAATTAGTTACGGCAAATCGCCTGAAGACATCACTCATGGTAGAAACCTAGGTCGCGTAATAACTCGTTTACAAATGGAAAATATATATATTGATTCTTTGTCTACCCTGCATTGTCTGCTTGTGATTTTACATGGGTATATGTAATATATGCGTATGTCTATATTGTGCGGGAGTGACTATGTGCTTTGTACCGTTTAATGTACACACACAGGGACACACACACACACACACACACACACACACACACACACACACATACACATACAATTTAAATTATTTAAGTAAGTCTGAAATAAGATATTTTGGAATAATGTGTTCTTTTCCCACTAAATCTGGACAAATCTTACATTCGCATGAGTAAATAAAACCGTAAAATTGGGGATAAGAAAAAATAAACATATTTCTTTAATGAATAGGCTATTCTGCCGATCTCGGTAAAATAGTCTCCAATGCTATTTTAGCAATGCCTTGCACAAATACCCTTGGGAAAGGTATTAATCTGTCTCTTCCCTCGAGTTATGGGTTAAATAACAGGACAGATTGGGTTCTATAGCCTTGGTCGGCAACCAGTCTATCTCAGAAAGCAACGGCAACCTACTGCGGGATACTTTTCTGCCCAGTCAGTCATGTCTCTTTCAAGACATGATCGCCCAAAGTGTGTATCACGAAGGGCACTTAACTGACTGACTGAATATAATAGTTGGAGACATGATTAAAGCTTCTACTGGGCATAAAGTGGGAGATCGTTTTTCTATTGTTATGAAGTAATAAATTGATCCCCCAGTAATTAGTACTTAATAATATAATACATCTGCTCCCCCTCTAGCTATGAGTCAAATTTGCTCATCTCGCTGTCACAGATGTGACAGATGCTGAATTGGTTTTAAATATAACAAATTTTATGAAATTCTCCTATTAATTCTTGAGCGCTGGTTTTTCTTCTTGGTTTGCAATAAATTTCTATAGTAAAATTATTATCGGCACATTTTATTCTAGGTATAATTCACCTCTTTCAGGAATGCTTGCATTTCATTCCTGACTATTGACAAATCTTTTCTTGATTTTCCATTCGTTCTGTTGTAAAATTATTAGCTATGTATTCAGAATACATTACTATAGCAAAACATTAACATTTTATTTCTATAATAAATTTATTAGTAAAGCATTTCTATAATAAATTGTAAGTAGTGTATTACTATAATAAAATTATTAACTGCATATTTCATCGGAAATTGTCCAGGTTTTCTCATTTCAATTGGGCCCTTTTTATGGCGTTTCTTTTTATCCATCATTTTAAATTTTATTTTATTCTTCCTTCCATTTTTATTTCGTTCTTGTCTCGTTTTTCATATTTTTTCATTTTCCATTTGTTCTTTTTTTTATATTTCCTTTTCAGTTCTTTTCTTTCTTCTTTTTTTTTACTCTTTTTCTTTCTTTCTCCATTGTCTTCTTTTTTATTTATTTTTATCTTTTATTTTTGAATTTGCTTTTAGTTCATTATTGTTTTGTTTTTTGTTTAACTTTTTGTTTTCTTTCTTTCTCTCTTTCTTTCTTTCATTCTTTCTTTTTTTTAACTTTATCTTTTCTTTTTTAATTTTGTCTTCTTTCACTATTTCTTTATCACTTTCTTTCTTTCTTTCTTTCTTTCTTTCGCGTTTAGCCTTTTCTTTTTTGTCTTTTCCATTTTTTCATTCTTCATGCTTTTTCTTTTTCTTTCATTCTTTCTACACCATGTCTCCTTTCTTTCCTTCTTTCTTTCTTTCTTTCTTTCTTTCATTCATTTTTCGAACTTTGTCTTTTCTTTTTCATTTTATCTTTGTTTTTTTAATTATTTTTTATTTCGCGCTTTCTTTATAACTTATTTTTATTCTTTCTTTCTTTCGCGTTTAGCTTTTCTTTTTCTTTTTTGTCTTTTTCATTCTCTTTTTCATTCTTTCTTCTTTTCTTTCGCTATCTCTTTCCTTTGCTTTTTCTTTTTCATCCATTCTTTCTACACAATTTCTCCTTTCTTTCTTTCTTTCTTTCTTTCTTTCTTTCTTTCTTTCTTTGCTTTTCAAGCTACCATGACTCATTATCATCTATTTTGTTTGAAAGATTCTCTTACAAAAGAATTATCAGTTAGAGAAAATATGTCTTAAAAATTACCCGTTTTTATTTATGTATATGTGTGTATGTGTGTGTGTGTGTGTGTGAGTGTGTGTGTGTGTGTGTGTGTGTGTGTGGCCATAAAGATACACACCTGAAACCACATAAAAGTTTGATACCTAATGAAAAACGCGTAAATCTTCTGTGTGATTGTCAGCCGAACAAACACAAAAGAAAAGAACATTTGTCATAAAAACAAACAAGAAAACTCGCTGTTGGTATTATTATTATTATTTATCATTATCATCATTATTATTATTATTATTATTATCTCTAGCGACTGTTGCTAAAGACTAAGTGGCAACAAGCCTCCTCATGTCCCCCCCCCCCCGCACTTCTTTCTAAAATACGCGCTGATTTTACAGACGCTGACTTCTGGATGCATTCCTGCGATTTGTTTTTCACTAGATCTTTTTCAAGATTCTATTTTATTCATTAATTTAAAAAAAAAATTTTGACAAGAGCCACATATTTTACCACTTTTGTTAATTTAATTTTAGTCTTGTTGAGTTACTTAGGATGTGCGTTGTGGTGCAGTGGATATCAACTCGGAACGAGAAATCGGGGTGCCGAGTTCGAATTCCAGTTGAATTCATTGCATTCACTTACGCGCAAATACCCTTGGGAAAGGTATTAATCCGTCTCTTCCTTCCAGTTATGGGTTAAATAACAGGCCAGATTGGGTTCTATAGCCTTGGTCGGCAACCAGTCTACCGCAGAAAGCAATGGCAACCTACTGCGGGATAATCTTCTGCCCAGTCAGTCATGTCTCTTTCGAGACATGATCGCCCAAGCGTGTTTCACGTATGGCACTTAACTGACTGACTGAGTTACTTAATGTTGTTCCAGGATAGATCTCTTGAATCATTTCGGCCTAACGCCTTCCGATAACATCAAGTGGAAAGATTATATTAAATCAATTGCTAGGTCGACCACTCGTCCATGCATTGAATATTGCTGTCACATTTGATCTGGTCTTTCTGCTATGTACGTATTCTTGATAAAATACAAAGAAAAATCTGCAGTGTTCTTGGTCCTGACATGGCACCTCGGTCAATTTCCCACCGCTGCAACGTAGCTTCCTCACGCCTTTTCTATAAATAATTTCATGGTAATTGTTATGTTGTGCTTTCCTCTTTAGTACCTAGACTTTATGAATTTAAGCGCAGTACAAGATTGGCAGTAAGGTTTCATCATTTTACAGATAAAATAGTCAGATGTAACTAAATATTCTATGCTAACAGTTTCTTTCCTCGCACTTTTCGCTTGTGGCACAATCTTCCGGTCTTTTGCTTTCCAGTCGACTTTAGTCTTCAAAAATGTCAATTGTTATCGTTACAACCACAGATAATCGTTCTCCAACACATCCTTGAGAAACCAAACCGTCCTATCTAAGCAATATTGGAAGATCAAGGACGAAGGGCTCACCCCACTGGTCAAATGGAGAATTGTGAAACACGCCAGAACTCCCAACAATTTCAGGGAGAGGTACAACTTATGCCTGGAGGAAAAATTAATAATTATAAAATACAATAAGCCAAAGGAACTATTAAACCAGAGGAATGAAATAATATTCAAATGTAGACATAAAAATAAATTTAAAATAGGATAGAGCGACACTGATCGGACTTCAAATCAATGTGAATCATATCGATTTACACGAACGGACTTGGACGGTTCTAGTATTTTACCTTTTTACACTTCTGTTACAATTTCTACTTTTATTTTTCATGCTTGTTATTTTTCTTTGTAGGGTTTACCTTGTATTTTTTATTTAATTTTTCCCCTCATATTTTTCATTAACTTACCCGTTATTATCTATTTGATTGTTTTATCTCTCACTACTCATTTTTTTTTCAACTTTTAATTTTAATTTTTATTTTTCATTGTTTATCTTTTATTTCGTTATATTTTTATTATTTTTTAATTTTTAATTTTTTTCGTATGTTTATTTTGATCCTCACACACCGGGATTCGTTGCGAATTTTGATTCCCCATTGTCGAAACGGGCTTATTGTTCTCAAATTTCCGTTGTGTCAGTTTAACTATAGATCACAAGCAATATCATAAATACCGATGGGCTTTCGTTCATTCTTATAAATTAACCCGATTAATTTTGCAATTGGTCACAGGAGAGGTGTGGAGCCTATTGTCTATCAATGTTATCCCTAGGGTCCTTAATCTCGGGATCCAGAGGATCGATTATGTGCGACTGTGACAACCCATATACGTATATACGTAGATACGCTGGTTTAACATTACCTATTATTAATATGACTCGTATCTTATGTGCGTTGTGGTACAGTGGATATCGGCTCGGAACGAGAAACCTGGGAGCCGAGTTCGAATTCCAGCTGAATCCATTGTATTCACTTACGCGCAAATACCCTTGGGAAAGGTATTAATCCGTCTCTTCCTTCCAGTTATGGGTTAAATAGCAGGACAGATTGGGTTCTATAGCCTTGGTCGGCAACCAGTCTACCGCAGAAAGCAATGGCAACCTACTGCGGGATAATCTTCTGCCCAGTCAGTAATGTCTCTTTCGAAACATGATCACCCAAGCGTGTATCACGTACGGCACTTAACTGACTGACCTTAAAAAAGGTTTAATAGAGTATTTTAAGAAAACAAAATCTCGAATGAAAGTTATTATCCTAATTATGGTGGGAACACACCGCGACTAGGGATATAAGGTACCAAGAGATTAAAGGTACTTTCACCAATAAGACGCCCTAGAGCGGACCTTAACCTAGAGATATAAATTACTGGTAACTTTTCTTTTCACCCATTTACCTTAACTATAGTTATTGCGGGCTAAAATTTGAGTTCCGTGATCGTTAAACCTCAAACGCTAATCCTTAATCTTGAACGTCATAAATATTATATACTCATGTTCTTATATCCGTATGGCTCTATTCCTTATTTTTCATTTTATATATTCCTTATATTTTTCATCTACCTATCCGTTATGATCTCTTACTCTTACTTTGTATTTATTTATTTATTTATTTATTTATTCTTTACATCCAATCTTATGAGTATGAATTACCGATAACTTTTCTTCTCTCCCTTTCCTTTAACTATATTTATAACATATTTAACCTGGAGACTTTAAATGGCCTGAAAATTACCTTAAATTAGAATCAACGTTTAAGGTATAACGGAGGTAATTAGGATTTCAAATTGCATTAAAACTGCGACAGAGGTTTGTGCGTGAAACAAAATTATTCCAATGTGTATAAAATTAAGGCTCATAAGAAAATTTTTCCCGCTGATTTCTATGAAAACAGGTGGGGGCTGAAAAAACTATCAGAACAAACGACTCCATCAGCCATCTAGTGTAATACAGTATATTATAGATTCGTATCTATTCACCGCGCCGTTATCGCGCCCCTTCACCCCTCACCCCTAACACCCTGCTTACCATTCCGCCTCAATTCCTTTCCTCCCCGCGGGTTCCTCCATCTTAACGCCGGCCGGGTCAACCAGTTTAGCTCGACCCCTTCTACTTTTTCCACTTTTTCCCCTTCCGGGTTTAACCTTTGCCCTCACCGAACATACCAGTCGCATTACGCGGGGCTAGTTCTCAAATCTGTGAGTCTCGAATGAACGAAGGTCTTTTCGTATATAAACGTCAAAAATGCCCGTCCCAATATGGGTATGTGGGCGTCTACCGCAAACCAGATGAAGGAGAAGGAATGTGCATAATCCAAACTAATAATTAAAAATCCGTTATGCAATATATATATATATATATATATATATATATATATATATATGTGTGTGTGTGTGTGTGTGTGTGTGTGTGTGTGTGTGTCCTCAGTTTACACTAGAAAAATAAAAATCATAAATCTATGTCCCTCCAATGATTCACTAAAGATTTATTTATGAAAAAAAAGTAGGCTTCAGGTTAAATCAACCTCTGATCATATTACATTATTTACATTGTTCGGACTGTTGTCCTCATCTTTATTGCCATGTTTACAAACTTTCGGCCGTTGTATGCTCCGGTCTTCTTCAGGGGCTAGGAATTTCAAACCGAACCCTTTCTTTCAATTATTGGGGTATATCATTCTTTTCTGGCAATAAAAATGAGAACAACGATCCGAACAATGTAAATCATGTAAATACTACCTAATCTCAGAAATATAAACAAATACTCTGATTATATTTGTCAAATCATACATCTATGTACCTCTAATGATTCGCTCAAAAATGAGCATACCATAATGAAAATTTTCCCAAAATTGAATAAAAACAAAGTATTATTGTCAAAATATTTGTGTTATTATTAGGGATGATTGAAGGGTTTCCTGATCAAAAAAGGGTGGAACCGTTGAGCAGACTGGACTCATAAGATATAATAGGGCAACCAATCTAGGAGACTTACGGCTCTGAATTCAAAACAAACCTGAAGAGGGTCGGGCTCTGCCTGGCTCTCTTGTTCTTGCTACATCCTTGTAACTGTGGCTACAGAATATGATGTGCCTAAGGGGTTCTACAATGGTCTATCGTATTAAAAAACAAACTAAAAAAGCGGAGTAAATTTGATGTGTCCTGGTTGGGTTGATTATCAGCGGTATTTTCATATGGGGAGGGTTTAATGCGAATAGATATTTGAATCAACAGTCGCGTTTTGAATAACAGTAGCGAGAATCTTTCATTAACTTTATTCAATTCAGGAATGGCTGAGAGAAAACACGTTACACTAAAAGCAAAATAGCTTTTTAAAACATTCACCCCAAGCAGGGCTGTGCTTAGGGTCCCCGCAGACCCCGCAATTGCGGGAGGGGGTGCAAGTTCCCTAGGGGGCCGAAAGGCTCCGTGAAGCCTCAAGGCTCCTTGGCCCCGCAGATCTATAGCAATGAAAAAAATAATTATTATGGTTAACTGGAAAATTATCATACTTGTATGTTGAAATAGACATCTATCAACCCGTCTCGCTCTCTCTCTCTCTCTCTCTCTATATATATATATATATATATATATATATAATATCTTTGATAGAAGTTTTCCGGTCCCGAAGAGGCCGCAAATCATTTGTAATTAAAAAAAAAATGAACTTGAGAGAGAAATAGATTATAGATATCTGTTTCAACATACATAAAAATTAGCTAAAAGCTGTGAAAACGTTCGTAATGTATCGCTTCAAAACGCCAATTTCACGATTTTTTTCGTTTTTTCGTGATCCCGGAATATCTGCGTTCCGAGAGTATTTTATTTTGTTTAAAGTACCATTTATTGTGGGTTCAGTATGTTCGGGGGGGAGGCGCAAGTTGTGTTTTGTGGGTAGAGGGGCCGCTTGCATTCTTCGGGGGGGGGGGGGTGATGTTGCTAAGCAAGGCAGTAAAAGCCAACAGTGGTTTACCGTTTATCTAAACTTATTTATAAATGAAACTTCGTCTGTATGTGTGTGTGTCTGTGTGTGTCTGTGTGGGTGTGTGTCCGTTACCTATAAACTCTGAAACGGCTGAACCGATTTTCTGGAAATTTTACACAGTTGTACTATAAGCGTCTGCGAGTGTTCTTAGCTAAGATTTGTGTTGAGGTACCCCCGATAAATATCGAAAATCGATAATCGAAAAAATCGGGTTGTACAAGGAGTGGTCCGATTTTAATCAAATTTAATACACTCATAGACAAAGACATAAACGATATTCAGAAATTTCAAGATTGCAGTTCTTACAATAGTGCAGAAAATCGATAATATATATATATATATATATATATAAGGCAAGATGTTTGTGTGTGTGTCTGTTTATCTGCCTGTATGTCTGTATTTTTTTCAGCCCTTTTATTTTAGTTTTTGCTTCGGGTTTGGCTCTACGTAGGTACAATTGTAGTTCTTAGTCTCAGCCATGATACCATTTACTCAGAGGACTTATTTAGCTTTCAAAATTCAGTTTACGACGAAAAAAACTTATTTGATATCGATACCAGGAAATCAAAATTTGACTTACATCCATTCATTTTTCTTTCAGTCTACGGTTTCGCTTTAACTGGAAATAACTATTGCTTTTTAGTCTTTCGTGCCAACGTCCAAAGAGTCTGAGCTCCAGGACCATGGATTAGTTTTAAAGCTTTCATTACACCCGAGCAACGCCGGGCTATACTGCTAGTTGAAAATGAAAGAAACAAAAACGACAATAAGAAGAAGGGGAAACAAAGAAATAGATGATAACGTTGAGTTTTTAAGATCGTAGTTGTGAGGTAATGGATATTGGCTCCATATGAGAAAACGGAGAGCTGAGTTCGAATTCTATTTGAATTCGTTGCATCCACTTACCCTTGAAAAACGTATGAATCCATCTCTTCTTCCCTCGCATGTATGGGTTGAACAGCAAGACATTGGGTTCTATACTTCAGTCTACCTACTGCGAGAAAATCTTCTGCCTAGTCAGTCATTGATCAAAAGAGACATGATCGCCTAAACGTTTATCACGTATGGCACTTAACTGACTGATTGAGTTGGCAGGAATGTTTGAAAGAAAAGACTATTAGCATTTATGGTTACAAATAACAATTTCAACAGTGAAATGATGAGACTACCTGCCAATCTCGGTATCAACGCGGAAAGCGTGTCAGAACAATTACAGAAAAAATATTTATAGAAGAGGTGGTGCGAAATTGACTGAAATTGAGATGCCATGTCAGGACGAATAACATTGTAGAGTTTTCTTTGTCTTGTGTTAAGAATCTCTTGATATAAAGCAAAATCACCAAGCCAAAAGTGCCAGAAATATTTGATTCATGGATAAACGTGCATGACGGTTTCTGACGAGAAAAAAAACTGTCTGACATGGCACAGGGAACCGACTTTCCTAGCAGCAAACCTGTCAATTTATTCAGTATAATAATTCCACTTCTTACCAGTGAAAAATATTAAACCAAGAAGGCACGGTGAGTCGCTTCTTCTGGAGGTTGAAAGGCAAGAAAGATTTTTTTAAGTTCATAAAGAGTGTATAGCGGGTATCTCTTATTTTATTCCGTTTGTAGTTGTAGTAGGATTCCGTAGCAGGTTAACGGAATTTGGCCTTGGGAGAAGATAGCCCACTATAATTCATAAAATGATTATAAATTCAAGAAAGGCAATTTTGAGTATAAAATAACATTTATACATATATACATTTCAATTAATATTTTACAAAATAAGTAATGCTTGAAATAAAAGTCCAACGGAGGTAAAAGAGTTCATGGCAAAATAATGAAGAGCTGAAAGAGATAAAAGAATTTTCATGGAAGATATGACGCTGAAAAGGTAAAAGGCTTAGTAGAATGATTAATGTTCATTTTCAAGTTGCCAATTCTAAGGTCAGTAGGTCAGCAAGTTGGTTTGTGTGGAATGTCTTTGAAAAGGTCGGTTAGTACTTTTGAGAACAGGGAGAAAGTAAAAGGTCAGAATAGTACGTATGAGAACAGGGAGAAAGGAAGAGGTCAGCATAGTAGCCGCTCGACTCAAGTCAAGAGGAGGCAGGTGACTCTATCCTATCGTCCTTCTGTCTGGCGAAGCGTTTGTGTCTTCGCTTTTTATATCGGCATTTTAGATCAAAACGCAGCTAGTTTTGAATTTCATCCTTGTATTTGATTCCGGGCTTCCCATTGACTGGTAAATAAAATTCGCGAAGGCTCGCCAAATGGTAATTTGATATTTGATTAATTTTTATTTTTCAACCGGAACATCTGTGCGAACTCGGATGCGCACGACGATTTTTATTCATTTGCCTTTTAGTTATGAGAAAGTACACATCCGGTTCATCGCTTTTGTTCGGTTGGTATCACCACAAGTGCTGTGTTGCTTCGTTTTGGTATAATTAGAAGATAACACAAACTTGAATTAATGATGTTTATTTTTTATATAGAACTTTAGGTTTTTACATCAAGTTACAACCTTTAAATTTTGTGTGGATACAGGAGCAGACTAGCTAAATTCTCTTCACTGTGGGATGCTAGTAGTAAACGAGTCTATCCCTTCTGGACTCTAGTGGTCAACTGACTAGCGTCTTCCTCTTGTCAAATCTCCTACACAAAACTACTGTCCTTAACTCCTACTTCTTACCCCTACTCTTACTCCTACTCCTACCAAAAGAAACGGTTCCTTATTTTGCCGCCTAATTTTGAATTCTTGGCGTCAGTGTGTCTATCTTTTTCTATTTTTAGAACACTCGCCGTTTTATAAACCATAACAAGAGCAATTTCAAGAAGACGCATCTTTGTGTTATGATGTCACTCCAAAGCGATTGTCTATCTCAAAATAATAACGTCTTTGGTCTGACAACAATGCTGGTTTTTTTTTGGTTTTTTTTTTAGAAAAAGCGAGTCCTTTTGTTGTTTGTGATAACAGAAGTGTACTGTAAAAACGAAGTCTCAAAAGACATTTGTTTTGTTTTTAATAACAATTAAGCGTAAAGTTTAAACTTTTATTTCTACTTATTTCTGTCACATTCGAGTTAAATAATTCCTCTCTCGCTTAAACCAGGTTTAGAAAAAAATACGAGAATGCGCATTGTAAGAGTGGATATAAGTTTATTTTGTTAATGCTTGGAATTTCAAAAAAGAAATATTAAAAATTTTGGAATATCTTCACATCAAAGAATACCATCAATGTTATTTTTTTCTTATTTCAGTCGAGGCAAACGTGTTAAAATACCTTTGAACTGTAAGATCATTTTAGAAAAGAAAGAAAGAAAAGGTAAATGAAGAAAAGAAAGAAAAGGCAAAGAAATAAGGCAAAAAGTAAAAAGAAAATGTAAATAAATAAAACAAAAAAAAAACAAAGAAAGAAAGAAAGTGAAAATAAAGGAAGCGATAACGCTCTTGTGTGTCTTGTGTCTGCTTCTGTGAAATGGTATAGCAACGTGGAACATGCCACCTCGATTATTAGTTTCAGTAATAAAAATTAGCGAAGACCGTTAAATTTCCACGAGTCCCGCTTTACATAATCAAAAGAACTAGATGTCATAAATACTTTATTTGAAAAATATTAACGCCATATGTAGTATATGGTTGGATGGGTATTTAAAGACTGCTTACAATTTACCGCATTTAATATATAAATGCAATATGGCCAGTATCAATTTGTCACCTGTAGAATTTCTATGGGTCCAACCAGTAATTTGTAAGTCACTGTCGTATTTCCACTCAAATCTCTTTTTCCCTGAACCAAAAATGTCTTCGTCAGTCGTCAAAGACAGTTCCTATTATCGAGATTTTCAACGACATGAATAATGGATGTGATGACTGTTTTTGCTGGGGTCGTTTTTTTTTTTTGGGGGGGGGGGGGGGTTCTTTCACTTTTGTCTTGAATTGCTATCGTCACTTATATAGGCTGAAAATAAATAGACAAAGGAAAAGAAGGAGACGGAGACACAGAAAATATTTTTTTAGGACTGGCTTTATTCACAAGGCGGTGACTATCTTTTAAGGGGAGAATCTTCCCGAGCAAAAGGTACGTACACTATTTTTACATTATTCGGACTTAGTGTCCTCATCTTTGTTGTCATCTTGTCCCGTGGAGAGTCCCAACTAAAAAGGCTGAGATTCTTCGGTTTCTGTTTACCCGCAGGAAGCCCCCCCCTTTTTTTATCGCACATGCGCAAACAGTTTTTCCCGTGAGTAGCCTCCTGGGATATTATTATTCTATTTTTGTTTTTTTCATTTTATTTCGTGCTTTTATTTTAATCGCCACAACAGACCTTTGTACACATTATAATGACCTACGAGTGAACACTCGCTAACATAGTCTGCACCTACCTGACCACTGAGAAAAGATTTTCACCAATCAGTCTTTGTCGCCTTCACCTCTGTTTGAATTTATACTCAGAAAAAGTACATTAATCATACTACTAAGCCTTTTACCTTTTCAGCGTCATATCTTCCATGAAAATTCTTTTATCTCTTTCAGCTCTTCATTATTTTGCTATGAACTCTTTTACCTCCGTTGGACTTTTATTTCAAGCATTACTTATTTTGAAAAAGTCGTCATCACATTGACTCACATAATGATAGCGTGTTTAATATCCAAAAAACGGTAATAAAATTATTTCGTTGTTATTCTAATTAACCATATCGCAGACAGGAGGCGAGGCCTTTGAAACAGCAGATAATTAATCATTTCACTCTAAACAAGGCAATAAATCCACTAAGATGCAAGGAGGTTACTGAGTGTGAGAGAATATGAGAAAAAAAAAGCTATTAAGGAGAGAGAACAATAAAATAGGAGAAATTAAGAAAACAGAAGATAACGATTAACACTGTATTTACATTTTTGAATATCAAATTTGGCTGCGAAACAAGAAACCGAAAGAGAGTTCCACAAGGAAAAGTGCGAAAGAAGAAACGGTTAGAAAAGAACTTACGGTTACATCTAGACATTTCAACTGTAAAACGATGAAGCCTTACGCTAATATAGTAGATAGAATATTCGACAAGAAACTTTTGAAATTAAGGGCGGACCTGAAGGAGATTACCACCACCGCCATTTGGGCGAACCTGAACGAGACTACTACCACCTTTAAACTTGTTTTTTTAATTTTTTGTTTTTTACTTTTTTCAGCGCAGTCTTATTGGTTATTACATAAAGTTTCCGATTATCAAAAAAAAAAAAATTGAAAAAAATTGCAATATTTAAACAATATTTTTGGGGGAGGGGTCACTTTCTTATACAACGTTATAGTAAATCGATCCTCCATTTTGGAAACACTCGCGTTTGGGTCGCTTTGTTTTTGTTTGCTATTTTTTGGTGGGAGGGACGAGTTGTTGCTCTTGTTTTTGTCTTTTTCAAGTTTTCTTCAGTTCTTACGATAGCATCTTCCTCGGAAACTCCAAGAATGGCCTTATTCAAAAATTTCGCGAAGGATTCAGTTGTTGAATATGCGCAAGTAAAAAAGTTAATTGCACAGGATCGATTTACTATAAAGTTGTGTGAAAAACTGAGAACACCTAAAATTGTTTAAATGTTGAAATTTTTACAAATTTTTGTCAATCGGAAAGTTGAGGGTTTAATCGACAAGATTGCACTGAAAATTTTTTAAAAATATTGATAATCAACCAATTTACAGGTGGTGGTAATGTCGTACGGGTAAATGGATTCAATATGGAGGATCGATTTACTATAACGTTGTATGAAAAACTGAGCCCCCCACCCTAAAATTGTTGAAATATTGAAATTTTTCCAAATTTTTTTTTGTCAATCGGAAAGTTTAGGGTGTAATCGATAAGATTGCACTGAAAAAAGTTTAAAAAACAAAAAAAAAAAAACGACAAATTTAAAGATGGTGGTAGTCTCCTTCAGGTTCGCCAAATTATGAAATAATTTAATTATGCTGATGTTAAGAAAATTGCAAAAATGCCGGAAAATATGTTTTTTTATTGTTCACTAACCATTCTGTTATTAATATAATTTCAGTAAGGAGTTTTTTTGCAACAAAATAAAAAAGAATACTGGTACATTTACTCGGCCTCCCACCAAGGCTGGATGTGGCACAAGGACATTTTAAATTGGGAATTGCCATACGTATACTTATATATAGGGGCCAAGGACAAACATTTGTTTTTGCCAGTCCCTGCGATCACTTTGAGGCTGCCATTGGTATTACACCAACCCAACCTCTTTAATACAATGGAGAATGTGCTGCTGCAGGGTTGAAATCCCTGGGGCTGAGCAACTTCTTTCATCTAAAATATAGCTCTAACTACAGCACGTGGGGGCGTTAAGGACGTCTCAGTTAACCCTCACTGGCACTGGTTAACTCAATTTTCATAATCTGCCTAAGAAGCCAGGTGCCATCAAATGCGAACTCCACTGAACAATCAGTTTGATGAGCCACATAACGAAACTCATTGTCCGAATGCTTATGAATAGAGCGCGAAGCAGAATCAGACCAGAAAGAGGACAAGAACAGTGCGGTTTTGTCAAGGACACTGGAACAAGGAATGCGATATTTATGCTAGGTATGCTATCAGAAAGGGCGGTACAACTGAAAAAAGGACGTTTACCTGTGTTTTGTAGACTATGACAAGGCATTCGACAAATTACGCTACAATGAATTGATAGAAATGCTCAGCAACCTCGACATATTTGGGAAAGACATCAGAGTAATCAAGAATCTCTACTGGCAGCAAACCACCTGCATACAGACAGGAAACGAATTCAGCAGATATACAAAGATAGAAAGGGGCGTAAGACAAGGATGTGTCTTTTCACCGGATCTATTCAACTTGTACAGCGAGACTATTCTGAGAGCCTTAGAAGTCATGCCAGGATTCATCATCGTTGGTCACAATCTGAACAACATTAAAATACGCAGATGATACAGTGCTAATAGCCGACACGGAAAGAAAACTACAAGAACTCCTCAAAATGGTAAATGAAGAAAGTCGAAAAAAAAAGGACTACAAATTAACTACAAGAAAACTGAATGTATGGTCATCAGTAAACAGAGGAGCCCAAAATGCCAAATACAGGAGGGGGATACTAAAATCAAGCAGGTACAAAAATTTAAATACCTTGGAAGTGTTCTAACAGAAGACGGAAAGTGTGACACTGAGATCCGACGGCAAATTGGCATGGCGAATGACGCATTCCAGAAACTGAGCAGAGTATTAAAAGACAGGAAAATTCCGCTAGAAACAAAGAAGAGAATTCTGGATTGCTATGTGATGTCTGTTCTTCAATATGACAGTGAATGCTGAACAATATCGTCAAAGATGAAGGAAAAACTTGAAGCAACTGAAATGTGGTCCTACAGAAGGATGCTGTGGATATCATGGATCGAGCATTTGAAAAATGATGAGGTTTTGGAAAGGATGGAAACGAAAAGGAATTTAATACTAAGCATCTGGAAAATACAGCTAAAGTTCCTGGGTCATGTGATGAGGAAGGAAGGCTTGGAGAATCTTTTACTCATAGGTCAGATAGAATAAAAGAGAGACAGGGGAAAGCAACAGATAACACATTTGATGGGCGTGAGCAGGTGGATGGCAGAGTGGGGTTTGGGTGGCGTAACAGGGGAAAGCGTGCCAAGAGCCACCAGGGACAGGGATTGGAAGACGTGGAGGGCCATGATCGCCTACGTCCTGAAGAGACATGGCGCATAGAAGAAGAAGAAGAAGAAGAATGGTTTATGGACGCACGGTTGCGTAATGGATAGCGGTTCGGAGATCCGAGTTCAAATTCCAGTCAAGTTCCTTGCATTCACATACGTGAAAAATGAATCCTTCTGTCTGCCCCCAACTATGGGTAAATAACAGGACAGACTGAACTAGGTAGCTCCCATAAATCGCTGAAAAAACAGCATAGTATGAAGGAAATAGGCACCAAACTAAAAGCTAAGTTTTATCGGCAAAATGCTTGTTATTATTAAGAGGATAGATCAAAGTATTTTAAAATTATTTTTACAAATTTTTTAATTCTTTCAAACACGTTCGAAATTTTGGTAGAAAATCTTGTTCTTTCGTCAGTGAGTGACATCATTTTTACGAGGGTTTATAACGACAAACATAATATTACGCAAGGCACTTTTTTGCAGGTGAAAGACACATTAATTTAGAAATTCTTGAAAAAATTAATTAACAGTCGGATTTTGATGAAAATTTCAGGACTTATTTATAATTGAGTAAAATAATTTTTGAAATAATTATTTTTAGAAAATCTTGGTAAAAATATTTTTTTTTTTACATATGTTAATCCCCACTCCGTTGATTTCCGGAAATGTCTAGAAATTTGCGATCGTTTCCCCATAAACCTAATATTAATTAAATTCAAGAGCCATTGGGGAATGCTAATCAACTGTCTTGCTATAAAGCTAAACTAACTAAAATTCTATAAAATAATATAAAATAATTACTGAAAATATTATGTTAAATTTTTAATTATACTATATAGTTAAAAACTAAAAATCGAAACATACGATTACAATTACATACAATTATGTTATGTTTGGGCGTCATACTTAGCGTTTTTGACGGCTTCTGTTTGTTTATTAAATCATTCGTCACCTCAGATGACCCTGATAAGAGGACTACCGTGATTAAGAAAAGCTTTTATCGTACATTTTGGACAGTAAGCAAGTAATACTTGTTTCAAATCAGATTAAGGTAAGTTTAAATTTGCTAATTTTAACAAAATAATGTTTCAGCGAGGTATATTTTATTTTTGCAAGATGTTTAAAAACCGAAAATTGACTACTGTTTACAAAATGTGTCGATTGATGAAAAATGGCCGAAAAATTGAATTTGTTTTAAATAAAAAATTTTTTAGATTCCAATCAATATAATTTCGGTTTCAAATACACCAGAGTATTTTGCTTACTGGAATTAGTAAATTTAATTTCTTGGCTTTCAACTAAAGTTAATTTTAACTTTAAGAAAACTTTTTTTTTTTTAATTCATTTTAAATTTAGGTATCGAAAATGAGTGGAGGTACCTAGACTGAACCCTTTATTCTTGGTTGGCAACCAGTTACAGCAAAGAAAAACTCTGAACTCAAACCACTGTGTATTTCCGGGGTTTTTAGGAAAAGGCTACAAGAAGATAACTTCGAAACCAAATCTACTTCGCATGTCGAAGAAAGTCCTACCCAATCCTTACTTTGAGCTGCGATGGAAAATAATGAATTACTCGAGCTTAGTACAATGGTTCTTTCTTTTATAGTTTGTAGATGTTGTCCAGTTTTAAAATGTTGTTTAATGAGGCGGCAAATCCTACGAGAGCCCCGAGCCACGACCTCCTCTATATTAACCATTAATTATGGTTAATATAGGAGGTCGTGCCCGAGCGGCACAAACGCTGGTATGCCGCGACGTGTCTTTAACTGTTTTCACCGAAATTTTAAAAGGAATTTGAAAACAAATTCATCATTTATCAAATAAGTACCAAAAATTTATATTAAAATCCAATAATTGAAGGAATTACGATGGATTTATAAAAATTGATGTTTTTCGCCGAGAGATTTTCTTATGCATATTGTTTCAATTTTACAATTTTCACTCTATCGGTTTTCACAAATACGGTTGTGGTATTATGAATACCGACTCGGAACGAGAAATCAGAGAGCCGAGTTCGTGTTCCAGTTTCATTTACTTGCGCACAAATACCCTCGGGAAAAGCATGAACCCATTTCTTCTCCCTACCGCTATGGGTTGACTAACAGGACAGATTGGGCTCTAGAACTTTCGTTGGCAACAGGTCTACCTCAGAAAGTAATGGCAACCTACTGCAAGAAAATCTTCTGCCTAGTCAGTCATGAATCGAAGGAGACATGATCGCCCAAGCGTATATCACGTATGGCGAGACATGATCGTCCAAGAGTGTATCATGCATAACAATTAACTGACTGACTTCTGTTTCTATTTTGTTTATCCGATTGATTTTTATATCAATTTTTGAGGGTGAATTCTTTCTTAAAAATAATACAAAGTGTAATATATTACCTTGAACGGCAGAATTAATTGACAGGTACATCCGGCTATAGGTAAAGTCAATAAAGAACAAGGGTAGTTGACAGATATATGCGGATGTAGATGATATCAACAAAGTGCAAAAAGAAAATCACAAGCGACAACTGGCTAATAAGGCAACGGCTTTGTGCCGCTCGGGGCTCTCGTAGGATTTGCCGTCAGCAAGGTTGACAGATACATCCGGCCATAGATAAAAGTCAATCGGGAACAAGGGTAGTTGACATATATATCCGTCCATCAACAGAGCGACAACCCGAAGAATAAAAAATGCGTGGTATTTTGGGGGCTACATAAAGTCTGGGGTTTTTGGCTGAAGAGACAGAAAACTCTCCTGGCTTTCGACTCCCGACGGCCTCTTCGTATGTGCGACTCTCTCCGGCTGCTCTCCTGCTCCACACTAGCGTCACTGACGAGGAATAAAAATATACGTGTTTCTCGTTGATTATAACAAAAGATTTTAAAGCTAATTTTCTACAGTTCAAATGTTTTCCTTTCTTTTTTTTCACGCTGAAATCTTTAGTTTCGATAAACACCAACGAATGTTAAATTATTTTAATACTTTCACCTTTCATAACTCATTATGAAAGAGATTTTGCTTTTTGTACAATGTCAGTTTCATCAATTATCAAATATTGTGTCTCCATGCTTCATGTCGGTTCTTCATAATATCACCTATTCACGTGATAGTTCGTGCTCTCTTGCTTTTGTTTTTTATTAAATATACTTTTAATGATTGTTCCTACATTTAATAACACACTATATTGATGTTGAACTGGTGCTTCTATTTGTGGTCGTTTTTATTTACTTTATATGATGTAGCAATTTTGAATTACAAATAAAGATTCGACGGATTTCTTCTTACGTTTCTTTTTCTGTTGGTTTGGTGATATGCGATTTAATTTAACTATGATCATATGAATAGCATGTTAATCGGTGAGATGATGTAGTGGTTTTTGACCAATTTACATATTGTTTGAACTATTATTATTATTATTATTATTATTAGAGATATTTGTCAAGAAACAAGCGCTTTCATAGACAACATTACTGTATCGTTGAGGGTCATCATGTTGGAAGTGTTTAGTTTTTGTAATAAGTGATGAATTTTTTGTTGTTTTTAATTTGTCTTTCGGTATATACACCGATATGTATGCCTATATGCCTTTTATTTGTATATATGTCGATATATATACTTATATATATTTAGGTATAGATAACTATATATTATGTTGCTTATGATATATTTCGTTTAATTTGTGGTTACTGTATAGGTTTCTTAAGATTAGTTTAATGGTATTTTATATTATTATTGTTGTTGTTGTTCTATATTATTATTGTTGTTGTTGTTGTTGTTTACATTATAGTAGACATTACACGTGATCTCGAAATGAGTTAAGATATATGGGATGATGCGTGTAAGTTATATACAAATATTATGCGAGATTATATAAGTTGAATTTCAGCGAATCTTGGTATCTGCGAAGGCTCCTGGAAAAAAATTCCGGTTCAAACACCTCTGCGATTTTTTGAACTGGATTAGAGGTTTATCCCCTGTTGCCATTTTAGGATTGACTTTCTAGTATCTTGTAAAGTCTTCTTCCACTCCCCATACTTTTAACGTCTCAGCTTAAAACTCTAAACTTTTATTTGCAATTTATTTACATTTCTTTTATCGATAGAAATAGATTGGTTTGCTTATCGCCCGGTTTACACTCCTCTCTAGTTTTTTGAACAAGAGAACAAGTTTATCCCTTGTTGCCTGATTAGGTTTCCGGTTCTTTCTAAAGTCAACAACTATACTTCTAATGTTTGGCCTATAATTATGAACACTTATTTACAATTTATTTACATTTGCTTTCTCAATAAAACTCTAGTTTAGGTTTGCTTATCGCCCGGCTCACACTCCTGTTCTCAGTCTGTCGAACAGGAGAAGAGGTTTATCCCTTGTTTCTTGTTTAGGGTTGGGTTTCCGGTTTCTTCTTAAGTCTTTTCTTTCACTTTCTCTTTCGGTGCCCTCTTCTTGCGTCTTGGTGGCATTGTCACCATGCTTGCGGTTGCGCCTCTACTTTGTAACTTTCTACCACGAGTGGCTCCTTGGCCTTGTGCAGGCTGATCAGCGTTGTATGTATAGATATCAAAAACGGCTCTGCTTTAATTCCAGTTTTCTACAATGTCAGTGAACCCCGACTTCAGAAGCTGGCCGTATTCTTTTTGAAACAACATAAAAAGTAGTATTTGGAAACGAAACAAAAAACATCAAAATAATCATGAAGCGACATGATCAACCGGGGAGGTATACCATCCTATACCTTTTCAACAAACGATATAAAACGAAAGCAAAATACAAGTTGAAATTTTATCAAATATTTATTAGACAAAATAAGTTTGACTGTTGAAAAGGTACGCTTTCGCTAACAGCAGAGTCCAAGTGTCTATATTTCTGAAAAGTGCTATTTACATGAGCGGCTGTTAAAAAGCGCTTTTCGTAAAAAAAGTCGATGACTCAACGCAGTATGCGAAGGAAAAAAGGAAGATAGTTTCTGTTTGAAAATATGGATTTTTTCAAGGCAGCATCGGCTGCTGCTGATATTACGTATATCCTTTACAGTCAACAGTCTGTTGGGCCCAAAACCTATTTAAAACCAGAAAAAAAAAAAAAAAAAAAAGAACAGATCGCTTTATTAACATATGTACAAAGGACACTGCTTTTTCGCAAGATGTTTAAAATCCACTCGAGTCGTTTCAGAATTAAGCAAAAGGAAGGTGTCTTCGTCTTGTTCAAACGTAGAGAAATAATGAAGTTGATTTGTTTACGTCATCAAATCCGTTTCACTTTAGTTTGAAACGTATTGGCTTACAACTTTTAATTAAAAAAAGCCCGGATTTTGTTTTTCAGATTCTAGGGTTAACTTCAATGAAAACCGAAGCAAATCATAGCAATTGTCCACGGAATCAATTCATTGTACATGCTATGGATCTGTACGTGTCCCGTCGATTGCCAACAACGGAGTACCGTCATATTGCGAATCTATCAGAGACGAATGAAGATTTGTCTTCATGGGATTACTGGTTAATACGGGTTTATTAGTGGTTACATTATTTATTTACACTGTTCGGACTGTTGCCATGTTCTTTCTTTTTTTAATTATTTCATCCCAATCACTGCAGTACTGCCACTGGTGCGCAGTGTGGTATACATAAGAGGAGGGTCAAGGGTTTCATAAGAGGAGAGCGAAGAGAAAGAGGAACCGGTTACAGTGGATGTCAGAGAATGGGCAATAGAAGGATTGGAATACTGGTTTGAAAAGAGTTGCGTGAGAGTAGAGGGAAAAAAAGAAAAGAACAAGATACAGGGGGGGTTGTGGAAAGGATAAGAAAATGTTGAGAGTCAAAGGGATAAGAGATGGCAATTGGCATTGCATTCAAACTCTTGAAAATTGTAGCGATCAGGGAAGCAAGTATACGGAAGGGAGTTCCACAGGCGGGAAGTGCGAGAAAAGAAGTTGATAAGAGTAGAAGTTGCGGTTACATTTGATTGGTTTCACTGTAAAAGGGTGGGACCTTGTTGCCAGTCTAGTAGCTCAAGTAAATTCATGCAGAGGAGGCAACAGGGAGCTAAGCTCATTGGAGCAGAAGCCATGAAAATATTTGTAGAAAAGACAGAGGGAAGTCACGTCCCGTCGGTGACAAAGTGGCTAGAGTCGAGCAACAGTATTCAATGCATGGGCAGATGGTTGATTTGTATGTGTGCAAGATGGACTTCCTGGTCCGACACAGTAACCCAACCTTCCTAGCGTTAGATTTAGCCATTGATTCAATATTATCGTTCTACTTGAGGTCGGAAGAGAAGGTGAAGCCGTGGAGGCGCAGTGTATTACTTTCGGGAAGACTAGCTTGATCCATGCTGATGGGGGCAGGAGGGGCTGTATGTTCTTTGACGGATAGCAGATTCGTTCTGAAAGCATTAAAGTTTACTAGCCATTTCTTACTCCAATTCACCACAGGATGGAGGTCCTTCTAAAGATCAACAGCGAGGTTATCTTTGTACGCCTTGGTAGGCTTCTTAATGAGGCGGGAGTAAATACCTACTTGGGATTTGATCACATCTGCGAGATCGTTGATAAAGATCAGAAAGAGCGTCGGACCTAGGACAGCTCTCTGGGGGACACCCGCGTTCGTGTGATAGGATCTTGAGGCATGCCCGTTCAAGTCGATTTCCATTATGCGGTTTGATAGGACCGACTGAATCAAACCAAGCAAGCAACCAGTGACACCATAGCCTTGTAGCTTGCGCAGAAGGCCAGCGTACTAGACCCTATCAACTGTTTTGGAAATATCCAGGGCAAGAACTCGTGCTTCGCCGTTCTTATCGAGGGCATGGTATATAAACTCGGTGATGATAGTTATCATATCAGCAGTAGATCTGGAAAAGCGGAAGCCATATTGTCTGTCCGAGAATAGTTTATGGGCGGTGAAATGTTGAACTATTTCAGCATTGATGATATCCTCGAACACTTTGCCGAAATTTGGTAAGAGGCTGATAGGGCGATAATTAGAGGAGTCTGAGAATTCTCATGAGTTCTTAAATACATGCAGGAAAACAGGAAGCAGTGTAATTAGAGAGGACAGAAAAGAGTTCAGGAACACATTTCTTCAAGACAATGAACGGGATTCCGTCGCCTTCGCTCGCCTTATAGGGTCAAGTTTTGAAACTATGTTAGAGACCAGAGGAGGTTATGTAAACAACACTTAGTTGAGCCTCAGTTTTAGAAGGGAAGTCGGGTGCGGATACTTTAGACGAGTCAAATGTGAAGTTTTGAGAAGAATCTATTGCAAAGTATTCGGCCTTGTCCGCTGTGGCTGTGAGAACCACAAATTTATTGATTAAGGGAGAGATAGAGGATATGCTGCTGTTCAGCACACGTTTGCAGAGCCGCCAGTGGTCTTTGAAGCCAAACTTGTGGGTTGCTATACGCTGCTTCATTCTCTCAGCAAACAACGGTTTAGCATCATTCAAGATCCTCTTACACTCATTACGCGCAGAGGTAAATAGGCGCCTATTATCGTCAGATACATGGCTCCGGTAAAGCCGGAAGAAATGATTCCTGTGGGCAATGGCGGCTGAGCAATCAGGAGAGCAGGGGGATGAATGCTATTTAGGACGGAACTTCCTGGCCGGAATGAAAGCATTCATGCCAACTTTCACTCCCAGGAGGAGGCCTCAGATACGCAGTCCTCAACGAAGAGGCTAAACACTTTTTCCCAAGGGACGTCACATAGAAAATTCTGTTTGTATGAGGTTCCTGGGGAGAATGGGAGTGGAGAGATATGATTACGACGTTTTAACCGTTGTACACTCCGTCTTCTTATGCAAGTGCTAGGAATTTTGAACTGAACCCTTTATTTCAATCACTGGAGTATATCAATCTCATTCCATATGCAATGCTACTTCTGGATGCCATGTCATATACATATATACATACTGGAAAATTATATATCCCAGTGATCGAAATAAAGGGTTCGTTCCGAAATTCCTAGCACATAAAGAATGCCGGAGCATACAACGGCCAAAACATCGTAAACATGGTAATGAAGATAAGGACAACTGTCTGAACAGTGTAGGGATTATAATATTATTATTATTATTATTATTATTATTATTATTATTATTATTGTTATGGATCTAGTTTATAGGATCGAACAAATTGCCATACTCTCTGGAACTGGATAATGAATCAAGAATCGAGCTTCGTGTGCAGTTGGATAACAAAGACGAAGACATATTAGAGGAAGAGGAAAAGGAAGGAGAGAAGGCAAATGTCGACAAAAAACAAAAAGGATAGATAAAAAGGCGCAAAGAATTAAAAGAAAAGCGATTTTTTTTTTTTTTAGATAAAGAAGTGGTAAGCTTTTATGAAGGAGAGGATTGAATTGTTGAGGGGCAGGGAATCCGGAGGGAAGAAAGAAAAGGGATTTTATCCGAAGAAAAAAAAAAGAAGAAAAAATGAACTTTAGCAGAAAAAAAGAGGAGGGATTTAGTTAACGAAGGAAAAAGTATCTATGGTAGGAGGAAGAATGTAAAGGAAAAAAGAAAACCTAAAAAGAAAAGGGAGGCTGAGGAGGAAAGTGTGAAGAAGAAGAAGAAAAAGAGGCTTGAGATGATAAAGAAGACAAATGAAGGGAAAAATTCGAGGTAGACGTTGTCGAAGAAGGAAAAGGTATTGGATGAGGAGAAAGAAGAGAAGTTTCTGTAGAGGAAAGAGAGAAGGAGGCGGAGGAATGAGTAGGAACTGAAGAAGAAAAAGAGGCTTGAGATGATAAAGAAGACAAATGAAGGGAAAAATTCGAGGTAGACGTTGTCGAAAAAGGAAAAGGAATTGGATGAGGAGAAAGAAGAGAAGTTTCTGTAGAGGAAAGAGAGAAGGAGGCGGAGGAATGAGTAGGAACTGAAGAAGTGGGATTAGCAGAAGAAAGAAGGAATGTAGTTAACGAAGGAAGAAGTATCTATGGTAGGAGGAAGAATGTAAAGGAAAAAAGAAAACCTAAAAAGAAAAGGGAGGCTGAGGAGGAAAGTGTGAAGAAGAAGAAGAAGAAGAAAAAGAGGCTTGAGATGATAAAGAAGACAAATGAAGGGAAAAATTCGAGGTAGACGTTGTCGAAGAAGGAAAAGGAATTGGATGAGGAGAAAGGGGAGAGGTTTCTGTAGAGGAAAGAGAGAAGGGGGCGGAGGAATGAGTAGGAACTGAAGAAGTGGGATTAGCAGAAGGAAGAGGGAATGTAGACGAAGGTTGGAAAGAAAAAGGAAGAGAGAAATTAGGGGTTAGTAGCGATTCTATATTTAATGCCGGAGATGAAGATGGCGAAGGAAAAGGAAAAGAAAATATCTCAAAAGTACTATCCTCCTCTTTTGAGGTTCCGGCAGGAAATAATGTATTTGAAGAAACGAAGGAATGGTCGTCTGCTTTCGTAAAAGGTAGGTTGTGTGCGAACTGCGTATTCGTACCAAGTTTATCATTGGAAAATGTACACAAGGTGTTAGCCTCACTGTTTTCTGTCTTTGCAACGGACAGGAAGTCGGGCGCTAAATTTCCGGCAGACGGAGTGGCTTTCGTTGTCAGAAAGGTATTGCAGAAATAATCATTATCATTTTTGCTTTTATCATTTTTGCTTTTATCATTGTTCTTGTTCTTGTTCTTGTTCTTGTTTCTTTCCAAAATATAGTTGTTAGCCAACATTTGTCTGGTCTGAGCTAACATGGGACATTCTTTTTCATGTTCAACGAGTTGTTTAATCAAATCGTCTCTTTCAGCTTTTAGGTTTTGCAAAATTTCTTTTAGTACAACATTCTTTTCAAGTTGGGTGCTAAATTCCTGTAAAACAGCGAAAAACATGGAATCAGATATTTTATTTACATATTATATATATATATATATATATATATATATATATATATATATATATATATATTGTGTATTTTGGGTTGCAATCTTTCTTTTATGCAGATTTCATTAAAATGACAAAATATTATGGTCAAGTTTTTTATCTAATTTTTCACGTGAACTTATGATTTTTTTTCTTTTCAGGACATAAATTATATAAAATTTGCCCAAATGGTTTTGTTTTTTCGATCGCTTTCGGCTATAATTTTAGCCATTATTGAAAATGTATTTTATTTTACATGTGGCTGAATATGTGTGTGTGTGTGTGTGTGTGTGTGTGTGTGTGGAGCCATGTTTGTTTTATATTCCGAACACGATAAGCATATTGTTGACGCGTTTGTAGCTGATATTGTTAAGTAATGACTTTTCTTTTTTCTTAATATTGCTTCCATTATTTTTAACTTCTTTATTTTTTTATTTTATTTTATTTTTTTGCAAGTGGATGATATTTGTGTTATCAATAAGTATGTTGCGGGTAGTTTGGTAGGTCTCTGCATGTGTTTAAATGAGATCGAACTGAACTCTGGTCTGAGGTACAAAGTTAATCTTCACGTCAACTGCGTAGTGGTGTGGCCAATGTAATTATTTACGAATTTGGAATGATCAAGAATACATTTCTTCAAAGATAATGTAAATTCGTAAATGATATTGTTTCACTGCAGTTTAAATCTTGCAGGTGATTTTTTTTATTTTTGACAATGAGGTTAGCTGTTTTAAATTTTGTGTAATAAACAATTAAGTTAATTTTTTTTTTGTTTAAGTCAACGGTAGTTGCGTCTTCGGATGATGTTTGAAAGTGAAGATTCGTCTTGTTTATAATTGC
The DNA here is from genome assembly GCA_037127315.1 of Ascarosepion bandense. Classification (NCBI taxonomy): domain Eukaryota; kingdom Metazoa; phylum Mollusca; class Cephalopoda; order Sepiida; family Sepiidae; genus Ascarosepion; species Ascarosepion bandense. The sequence continues at coordinate 1,461,475 of JBBBDQ010001761.1, read as the reverse complement.
TATAAATTTGGTTTTTGTAGAAAATATTATTATTATTGTTTTTGTTGTTTTTTTGTTTTGTTTTTTCCCCGTGTGTTTGTTGTTGGTATTGGTTATGTTTGAAAGAAAAAGTCTAATATAGTAGTTAATAATATGACTAGGTAAGCCATTGTTCACGAGGGTCTGTTTCAAGTCATGGAGTTCTTAGAATAAAAGCGGGTGAGAAGATGAATTCTCGTAGGCTCTTGTAAAGAAATCTTTCTAAGAGAACATTGACTAATAAAATTAAGAACGTGCATATATATATATATATATATATATAGTGTATCAAGGCAGCAAATAATTTTCTAAACATATACTGTTAAATATAAGAGACAATGAATGTCTATTATGTTTAATCATGAGCCGTTCTAAACGTTGTATTTTGGCTTTAATTTCAGTTGAAAATAAAGACAAAAAATTTCTCCAACATTTGGATAATTTTTTATTAATTTGGTTCTAAGCTTTCGGCTCACATGAGCCATCTTCAGAGAGGTTATTAAGACGGTAACACAATAACATCCACCATCAGCGACGATTTTATTTTGTGCTGATATAAAACTCCGCTAGTCAACGGCAATAACAAACGCAGTTCGCAAATTTGCAATGCGGTTCTATGACGTCATACCGCGTGATAGCGCCAAATGACAACAGAACCATGTATTCAAATATATATATATAGTCATCCGCAGACAGATCTGTTTCGCTGTATCACAGCTCATCAGTACGGCTTAGATTCCGTTCGCTTCCTAACCCAGGATCGAAACCCGACCGAATTGGCGTCAGTCGGCGATTCTACCCTTAGGCCACGAGCGTCCGGTAGAAGAAGGCAGGCTTTTTAGCGCATATAAACACGCCCAATAGCTAGCGTGCTCCAATTCATTATTGAATGAGCGATGCGTATATGCCGGAGTAGCTATAGTTTACAAAGTCTCCCACTCTTCCAGAGTGCTCAATCAGGGTGTGAGAGCGTAATATGTACGTTCTTGCTGTTATCTGTCAACCACCACAGGCAGTCTTTCCCACCACCCATCAGCATGGACTAAGCAAATCTCCCTGAAAGCAATACACTTCGCCTCCTCGGCCTTACCCTCTCTTCCGACCTCAAGTCGAACTATTTCATTGAATCAATAGCTAAAACCACTGCTAGGAAGTTTGAGTCACTGTGATGTGCCTGGATTTTTTTCCCGAGTGAGTCCATCTTGCCCATATACAAATCGACCATCCGCCCATGCATTAAATAGTTGTCATATCTGGTCTGGCGCCTCTGCTATTCATCTCGGGGTTCTCAACAGGATTCAGGAGAAACTGTAATGTAATCAGTCCCAACTTGGCAGATCGACTCCAGCCACTTTCTCGCCGACAAGATGTGGCTTTCCTCTGTCTCTTCTACAAATACTTTCACGGCTTATGCTCCGACGAGCATAGCTTCCTGGTGCCCCTGTACAAGAATTGACACGAACAACCAGACTGGCAACAAGGTCCCCCTCTTTTACAGTCAAAATCACCAAATACCGCCTTCACTTCTACTCTATTAACTTCTTTTCTCGCATTTCCCGCCTGTGGAACTCACTTCCATATACTTGCTTTCTTGATGGCTACAATCTCCAAGAATTTAAATGCAAGGTCAATTGCCATCTCTTAACTACTTGACTCCAGTCCTTCTCTCGTCCTTTCCTCCATCACCACGTGTATCTTGTTCTCTTTCTCACTCTACTCTCGCAATTGTCTTTACACCGGTATTCCCATGCTTCTCTTTCCCTTTCTCTGACACCCCCAGTATCCGGCTCGTCTTCTCTTCGCTCTCCCCTGCTTAAACGTTCACTCTTCTCTTATGTAGCTTTCTGCGCACCAGTGACGGTACCGCGTGCTTGGGGTGAAACGATTATATATATATATATATATATATATATATATATATATATATATATATGTATATATATACGAAAAATTACATTACAGTCAAACATGAGAACATAAGAACACCGGAAAAATAACATCCTTGAAAATGGCCAGTGAAGTGGCTGAAAGCGCTTGGAAATGTGAAAATTATGGAATATTTTTATATTCTTTATCACCAGCAAAAAGGAAACATGTAAGAATACTGGAACAATTAAATAAAAAATTTCTAAATCTTCCTTGTCGGTCGCTTTTGACGAAACATGTCTAAATGAAAGATTGCTACCCATATATATATATATATATATATATATATATATATATATATATATATATATTAAGGTTATGACTTTTTGACATTTTGTAAAATAAACGATTTCCTGTATCATAAATTTGATGAACTTTTTTTAAAACAATAATGAAGAAGGGTTTAATTCAATTTATTTTTAAAGAAATGTCGCCTTTAACACGAAATTTCTAACATCATATAATGTATATAAATATAGAATTACTATGACTTTCTGAAGCCTTCTAGAACTTTATGGAAGCTTGTAAAACTTGTTTCTGTTTGTTTTTAGCTGTGCATGTTCTGTCTATAAACTGTTAAATGCGTAAAAATACACAAATACTATCCAATTACATCATTCAGTCAGTTAAGTGCCACACACTTGGGCGATCACGTCTCTTTCGAGACATGATTGACTGGACAGAAGATTTTTCCAACATAGGTTGCCATTATTTTCTGCGATAGACTGCTTAGCAACCAAACTATAGAACCCGATCTGTCCTGCTATTTAACCCATAGCTGAAGCGAGAAGAGACGGATTAATACCATTTTCTGGATGCTTTTCATCGATTTTTGCATTTAATTAGTGCATTTGGGGAAAGTAATTGTCTGAATTTATTCTGTGATTTTACGGTAGGGTCTCGTCATACACAATAGCCACCCCCAATCCGACTAGAAACACTGCTCCATCTACTTCAGCTACAGAGGAGCTTTTTGAGTAATTAACGTTGGCTCATTTGGTTTTCTCTAACACATATTTCGACCCACATTGTCGTAAAAAAAGCCAGCCGTTTTTTACAAAAATGATTCATTTTGTTACGTCTGAGCAGAGAAACACTGATGAAAATGCATTCTATTACATTTTTTCTGTTAAAAAGCACAAAACATCGTAATACTTCATGCACCTACGTGTTATCGAACGCTTTGCAGAGCCTATAAGAAATATATAGAGTACCTCTGCGATATCCCGTGTTTAATTAGCATTTCAATTTATTCATCAGGAATTATTACCGGCCTAACGGAACGGTTTTGGTCTTCCAAATAAAAAGTTCCACTTCTGAACCGAGCAAACCGTAGTTTGCAGAGTCGTTTCAACATTTTCTTACAAAACCTCTTGTAATAACTAAACGCTTAAGTATTAATTGAGTAAGCTGAGAGGAGAGTGTCTCTTCAAGATTGGGCAGTAAGCTTTGATTGTCAAAGTACCTGCAGGCTGTACAACCGTTTTCGAGATAATTAATAAAAAGAATGGTAAACTGTCTAGACTGACCTGGCACAATTCCAAATTAGCATCGCTTTCTGGAAGTCACCCTTGTGATAATTTACGGGCAGTGTACAAAATTTGTTTTTGCTAAATGCTCACTCTCAACTGCGTATTTAGTCTGTATTTATCTAGAAATAACGCTGGGCAATTTGAATAAACTAAATACTTAAGTCTGACACAAGGTTATAAAGAATGAGATATTCAGTTAGGATTGAATCCACTAAATTACTTTAATAGATAACACGTCAAATTCAGTGCATTTCTCTGATAAATCATTCTTATTCTATGGGCCGTGTTCCTCCGGGACGTTGGTGAATCATACCATTCTACAATTTCCAGTCCTTTATAGTTCTTAATGAATCTGTTCAATTTTCTGAACCCTGTTCCGACATCCATTTATACAAGCTCACCAGGTAAGTTATGCGTTGTTTTGCTCTGACCTTTGTCTTTAAACTGTCCTGTGAGTATCAAAGTTTCTAAGCATTCTTTCCTCATTGTGAACGCTAAAAAATTCTCTTTTAATATTAGGTATAATTCTCCTTCATATTTCCATCCTCTCCAAAACTTTGTAATCGTTAACATGCACACTCTATTGTAGCAATACTAATTTTAGATAGATAGCTAGATAGCTAGATAGATAGATAGCTAGATGACTCCCTTCTAATCTATCCAGAAACTACTAACAACAGACTTTGTCAAAAAGCTCAATAACATTGAACCTATTATAAATTTTACCTTCGAAACTGAATCTAATCATACTCTTCCTTTCCTAGATATCATATAACACAAAAATAACAACAAACTCGATTTTGACGTCTACAGAAAAGCTACCAACAAAAACGACCTGATAAATTTCTACTCCAGCCACTCTTCCAAAATCAAATCTGGTATTATTAGAGGTTTCTTTTTAAGAGCACTAAGAATATGCAGCCCTCAATATTTAATAAAAGAAGAAAAATACATAGAAAACACATTCAGAAACTTGCATTACCCATATCACTTTATTCACAATGCAAAAAGAAAGGCACATAATATATACAACCACAACAAAAGAAACACTGTTAACAATAATAATCTAAACAATAACAAATACATCATACTACCAACCAACTTCATTGCATCTAATATCCAAAACAATCTATCTCATATAAAAAACACACACATAGTATCAACTACCTCGAAAACTCTTATGGACATTATCAGATCTAAAAATAACCGAAACCAAAATGATTAACAAGCAGGTGTATACAGAAAAAATTGCCGGGATTGTTCCTCCATGTACATCGGATAAATAAGTAGAAATCTAAAAAAACGTATATATGAACACAAAAGAGACATCACTAATAATAATTTAACAAATGCATTAGCGATTCATAGATAGATTTGCCATTTTCCTGAGCCATAATAATCTTTTCGGAGTTTTCTTAACTTGATGCAAGTTATTTGCTTAGCACTTTGCTAAGTCATGAGACCTACTTCTTAAAATAGTTTTGCCAATCTTACAGTTTCATGAATAAACGTGACCCAAAATGATACAGCCTTAAATTATAGAGCAAATAAGGCAATTCTAAAGCGATGTGTACCTGTGTCAGAAACATGTCTCGTAATTTTCTTCTGTTTCGACATCTGGCCGCTGCCTTTTTGTTCTGCTCTCGGCGTCGCTGTCTTCTTTGTTCCTCTTCTTCTGTCAACTGGAAAACAAAAGACCATTTTACAATAGTATGCAACCTTCTGTGCGGAATAATCCTTATAACCTGTGCGGAATAATCGTTATAACCTATTAATAGTCTTTCTAAAATCGGGTATTTAATAAAGCCCTGCGCAGAAAGGCTATACTCACTTTTCCATTAATAGTCTTTCTAAAGTCAAGAATTTAATAAACTTTTACACAGAAAGACCATTCTAACTTTTCTGTTAATAGTTTTTCTAAAGTCGGGTATTGAATAACTTCCTACACAGCTGAACGATTTTAACTTTTTCATTGTCTTTCTAAAGTAAGGAACTGAATAATTTTCCGAGCGGAAGGATTGTTCTAACTTTTCTAAACTATGTTATGTTTTAACCAGATATCTCAATCTTCAAAGATGGGGCGGACCTGTACGACTTTACCACCTGTAAATTTGTTGATTATCATTTTTTTTTTTTACTTTTTTTAGTGCAATATCATCGATTAGACCCTAAACTTTCCAATTATGAAAAAGATTTGAAAAAATTCATTATTTAAGATTTTTAGGAGGTGCACAGTTTCTCATACAACCTTATAGTAAATCGATCCTCCATTTTGGAAACACTCGCGTTGGGGTGGCTTTGATGTCGCCGAGACCATGTATAGAGAAGCTTACAATTTGAAGATCGACAAACCCATGGAAAATTTTTAATTATTCCTACTTCATATCATTGAAAAATAAGTTATTTGAAACATTAAAAAAAAGCCTTGGACAGAGTTTCTTTAAAATAATTCCTGTTGTAAAAAAACAAAATTTGTAATGAAAAATATGACATGTAAAACATTAAAAAAAAAAATGACAGAAAATCTTTCAAATAATTCCTATTCTAAAAACAATTTGAATTTCCGGAACAATTTTTTCATTAATTTCCTACAAGTTTTGAAAAAAAAAAAAAAAAAAAAAAAGAAAAAAGGCAACAACTCGAAGCGAGTGTTTCCAAAATGGAGGATCGATTTACTATAACGTTGTATGAGAAACTGAGCGCCCCTTAAAAATCTTTAAATATTGAATTTTTTCCATTTTTTTTTTTTTAAATCGGAAACTTTATGTACTAACCGATAAGAATACACAGAAAAGTAAAAAAAATATAATCAACAAATTTACAGGTGGTGGTAATGTCGTACAGGTAATGTCGTACAGGTGGGCCAAAGGTGGAAAACAGGTGCTTAAATAATGCATTCTGTTCGCACTTAACAACGACATGACATCTATTGGGACTCAAGTTTACCCAAGCCCTCAAATAGGATTCATATATATATATATATGCCTGTTCGCAAATGATGCTGTAAAATCCTTCGGTTCATTGTACCTCTTCAGGATGTTCCTGACTTCTTTCGCCTTGCCATTGCTTTACAAGAGTCTAAAACAAAAAAGAAAATAGATTATATCTGTATTATTTCGGATTGAGTTGCCGTGTCTTCACTTTTTCTCCTGGTCATAGTTTTAAAACGTTTACGCGACCTTGTGGGGAGGCACTTGTTTTCTATACTAGAACCCTTTTTCCACAAACGCCGCGTCGCAAGCTGTTCTCTCTTGTCATGGTAAATGTTCGGACAGGCCCCATTTCAGTTCTTTACACTTAAGACCCGTCTTGCTACATCTACAGGGTTGAATCAACCTCATTCCCTACTTATTTATTTGATAAGAATGTTGTTCTACTCCGAGAGCTTATTCTCAAGAACTGCTAAGTTATGGAACAGACACCCGCGTCTATGCTTCCCAAAATACAACGATGTTAACCTTTTCATGTCTTGGGCCGAATTATTTATATGCCACACCCCACTCAGTAAACCCTATGTTGAGTGACTCATAGGCCTTTTACTGGGCGAACCTTAATAAATAAACAATGGAGTAACAATGCCTGGTGTATTCTTTGTACATTACAAACCCCCAATATTTGTTTGAGCTAATAAACTTGTCTTCGGAGCTACTTATGATATTCCATCTTTAATTGTAACCTTTAGGTTAGTGAAGTTGTAAGCTCTTTAATCGTACAAGAGTTGATTGATAAGTAAAGTCTCCTACTGCGTGGCGTCACTAATAGTGGAAATAAATACATATTTGAACAGGTATTAAACTGGCATATGGTGAGCTCGTTGTATGACAGCACTGATTAATAACACTTCTTTTATGTGCCGTATCTCTTCGAGATGTTGGCAGTCCCGCTCTCCCAGAATTCCTATTGTAGCTCTTAGTAACGTTTGTCTTTTTACTATTCTCCATCTTCCACTATCTATTCATACAAGCTCGTCAGGTAGGCGGCCTGATGTCTGCCCCTGCTTATTTTGACTTCGATATGTCCTCTGAGTATCAAATTTGGCAAGCTTTGTTTTCGCTATATGTATCCAAGATATATGATCCGCCTCGTTCTGATTCTGATTATAAATGTCATTTTCGTTTCTATTTTCCTGAAGCGGTCTTCGTTGCTTACCAACTACGTTCATTGAATTCTCAGCATCTCTCTGTAGAACCCCATTTCGATTTCCTCCTGTTTTCTCTTCATCCCTGAAAAGATTATAGCCTCGATTTACAACGCGAGTCTTCATCACCGTCAACAAGCGGCGTGAACAGCCAGAAGCTGAATATTTCCATTTGTAGCAAACCTTTCTTTAAGCACTGATTTTATTTGGCCCGATCAGAAAGAGACGTTGAAAAGCATCGTTTTTCATACGATGCCGAAAATGAAGTTGCTATGCACACCCGGATTATGTCGAAATCAGAAACGTTCTCCCTGAACGAAATTGAAAGAAAAAAAAAATGGCAACAATGTTTGAATAAATAGCGAGCACTAAATGACTATATTGAAAAAGAAAACATAATTTTGAAGGGGGAATAAGTTTAATTAGTTTTGACACCAGTTTCATTATTCTATCTGGTTTCAAACTTGTTTAATAGAATTGGTGACCTTATTTTATGAATCAACTCTCGTAAACTTCAAGAGAAATAAATTTCGTTCATTTTAATACCAGTTTCATTTGTCGATTTGATTTAAAACTTGTTTTATAGGACTTAAGACCTTACTGAAAACTTGACGTTTGTCAGAATCTAGAAATGATAAAAAAATAGTATTTCTAGATTGGCGTAACTCAATCTTTCAAATATGTGTTCTTGTGTCATACTAAGCCAAGGCTTAGTAAATATAAAAGGGCCATGATTTAGAATTCTAATTTTCTAGGCAAAAAGACTGATACTACCCATTTAAAAGACTGGCGCAACTCAAATTTCCAAATGTTTCATTGCGCCCTACTAAGCCAAGGCTTAGTAAATATTAAAAAGCTTATTTAGAATTCCAATTTCGAGGTATTTAGGTAGAAAATTCGAATTTTAAATCATGGTTTCCAGATCTTTCAAAAATGTGCCTTTCAGCTGTACTATGTACATAGGCGACACGAACGAAAACTAAAGTCTTTAAAGAAATGAGAGTTTCAAATTTATTTCACACTGAACTTACTGAGGAAGCTTTTTTTTCATTGAATGAGATCTCAATCTCTCCAAGGCCTTGTTTTGCTCTTCGCTCCAGAATTTTGTATTTGACAATTTCTTTGGTCAGCGGAAGAGTCGACTTTAAACGCTTACATTCCTCGATACGTTCTCGGAGTTTCGGGTCGATGTTACCAATCAAAAGATCAAACTAATTTCAGAAAAGACAAAAATTAAACGTAATTTCAAAAGAATTCACAAGGATAAAAAAATAGTGAAATCTTGGAAATAATGGAGAGCCAAGAATATTGCTTGGTTTATTCATCCCAATACTACTGACGGATTCCAGGTACGAAGCTCCGTCGTTAGCAAAGCAAATTAAAGCTTAGAGCAGCGCTTTCTAAAATTAGATAAAATGTTATTTCTTCGCGTAATGACACACCATGAAATAAACTTTTTCGTACTGATTCTGATAAAGTGTAATTCTTCGTTAATTGGTAAGTTGATTTTGTTTGGTGGCATAACAACTTCTTTAAGACTAAAATCTAGATATTTTGAATACAATTTTATGGCTTTAACTGCAAATTGTTGGTATTTTCCTAGACTCTTTTGTGTTTGTTTTTGTTTGGTGGTTCTCTATTTGCTAATAGCTGGGACCCAACAGACGCTACGACCCCGGACCAGGGTAGACATGGGAACAACGGTGATTAAGCGGTGGCTCCATGCTCCTCAAAATCTCTGATCTCATGATTAGAACATTGCTGCAGGATATAGTTCATCGTCATACCTCGGACTAAATTCTTCGTTAGAAAGAGTGAACCATGCACCTTGAGCTCAGCTTATAAATATTGATTTATTAGAATTCCAATTCCCATTTTTTGTTTTTTGTTTTTCATCAGAATAAATTCTAACCAAAATCTTCTTTTATTTTATTAACATTAGTTAAAATAAGACGAATATTTCTTTTTCTGTTTCATTTTTTACGAAAAAAAAGTTGAAAAGCTCCAGATTAGGACCTCACAATCCGCAGGGACTTTTTAAAAATTTCATTATTTTAAAGGCAGCTTTTTAAAATTTTGGCTTAATGTTTTAATAATGACCTTCCAAGCTTTACATAGCTTAGGACCTCACAATTCGGACGGGCCTCTAAATCCGTCAATATCATTCATTCAATTGGTTTCCGATCCCAAAAAACCCCAAACCAGAATTTCACAATATAATTTAAAAATTGAAGAGTTGAAAATGTTACACATCGCTGAATAATAATAAAAAATAAGCAAAGAGAAAATAATACGAAACGAAAAGCAGAAACAGAAAGCGACGGGGACGGTGTCTGCCGAAAGAAGGATAAAATCGGTTGACAATTTTTGTTGTTGTTGGGCAATGAGTACATATTTCGGGATTATTTATTCACGTTTATTCTGAAAATCAAGTCTGTTTTGCCACATCGTATCAGGTTTTCTCTGTACAGTAAACCTTTTTGCTCAAAACAGGCCAAAATATCTAATTTCACTGTGAAGTGCGACGACATAATAATGTAAGTAAAACACTTGAAACGTTTTATTTTAGGTTCAGGTAACTTAACATACAAGAAAAAGCACCCTAATAACATTCTAAGTGTATTCTCACCGGTTTCAGTCTCTATTTTCTGACCTAGAAATACTCCATTTTTCGTAGATTTAATTACCTGACGCCAAGAATCACTTTGAGTGAACAAAAATGAAAAACTCTGTATGTCATAGAATCATTGTATCAAGTTTGTATCTTTGTTTCGTTCACATTTCTTTCATAATTTGTTGACGTATGTTTGATTAAGTTTTATTTTATCTTAGGTTTTTAATAAGGATTAATATATTACTTATTCTTATGCGACACTTTCACTTGTATTATATACATCGGAATGTCTAATCAAATTGGTAGAAAAAGAGGAAGTTTATCAATTATATACCAAAACCTGGTTGAATAGGAGAGGTAATCATGGAAATGGTTTTGAAAAGTCCAAAAAGAGAAACTTTTTTTCTGGGTAACTGAAATTGTGTACTAACGGCGAGGCAAGAATTGTTCGTTTGTTTAGTGACATATCGACCCCTTATGGGTCATTTATTGCCAAAATTTAATTTTCTTGGCAGCATTATTAATTTCATTTACAAAAATGTATTGCTGACAATTTTTTTTTTATTTTTTTTTTTACAAAATGGTATTACTGATAATTATTTTACTACGAAAAATGTATTGTTGCTATTTTTTTTTTTTACTATAAAACGGTATTTTTTATACTTTTGTAATGTTTTACCCTTAATTTAGGGGTTCACTATTTTCCCATAGCTGGGACCCTAAAAGATGCTTCTAGCCCTAATCAGAGTCGACTTGGGGAAAAGCAATACTTTACATATATAATTATCACAAAAAATGTTCGCTTATCATCATGTTGTGGTTAACAAGCTCGTTTCACTGACCAAATAGTAGTGTGAGTTCTAGTGTAAACGGATTTCCGTATATCACGTGACAAGATACCATTCAAGAAGATAATGATAGATAAAAACAGCGTTGATATGTTTGGGTGGAAGAGGCTACATATAAGGAACTTTGCAAATCTTTAGTTGTTTTTGTATCGTACTAATTATTTACCTAATACAAAGCCCTGAGTAGAGAGAGAGAAAGAGAGAGAGAGAGAGAGAGGTCGATGCACGTAAGATGAGCAGGTAAGCTGTCCAGTCCATGATGATATGTGAGAAAGATAACAGATGACTCTAGATTAGAATACATTCAGATTGAAGTGATCAGGGAAGTATACCCTCGGGAGCCCGTTCGATAAAACTGTTCGAATGGAACTTTCTTTTTCCTAACGGAATACAAAGAGAAAAAGGATGGGTCGTTCCAGTGTACGTGATATGGCAGGTCTTAGCCGTGAAAGTCTGAACTGATGGAACTAACGAATGCAGCTCGTCAGAATACCTGCCATGGAAATAGTGATTAGCAAGCGGTTTGTGATGTTTCATCTATGGGATAGGGATTGTAGAGTGGAAAATAATTAATTACCCACAAAGCAGCAAACGGGCTTTTGAACTCTATCAAGATTGGAAAGGGGGCGGCTCCAGTCCAGATACAGCAGCATACACTATGGTCAGCATGTATAAATTCATCACTGCTGAATGGTAAATCTGATCAATTTAATAGGATCTGATCAGTTCTCAACTTGGTATCTTTGCTGATGACACAAATATTTTCTCCTGTCTTAATAGTAAATCTGATCAGTTCGAAAAGGTCCAATTAGAAACTGATCGAAAAAATTACCTGCACTCTGTTGCTAACTGGAGCAAGAGATAGCTTGTTAATTTTGACGGCTCCAAAACGAAACCACTCTCTTTTAATCGTTTTCTAGAAGCCTTTTTGGCCTCCATCAGCATGGCCGATGATAACCTCCAGAATAGTGCCGTATCCTTCTCGAGTTGACATTTTCCATTAATATGAAGTGGAACCATTATATTGAAGCAAATGCTAAGTCTTCTGCTAGGAAAGTTGATTCCCTGTGTTGTGCCAGACAATATTTCTCGTCAGAATTTATCTTACACATTTATAAGTTTACCATTTGACCATGCTTCGAATATTGCCGTCATATCTGGCCTGGTCCTTCTGCTGTGTATTTAGAAATTCTTGACAAAGTCCAAAGAAAAAACTGATATGTTATCGGTACTAGCATGGCATCTCAGTTTCAGCGACTTCCCTACGTAGCTTTCCTGTGACTTTTCTATAAATATTTTCATGGTAATTAAACTTTCCACTTTTATACCACGACATTACGAATTTAAGAGCAATATTAGATTGGTAGCAAGTACACACAATTCTACAAATAAATGTTTTAATGTAACCGTAAGTATTACGCTAACAGTTTCTTCTCTCGCCGTTTTAATTTCCAAAACTCACTTCTGGCTTTTTACTTCCCAATCAACTTTGATCTTCAATGATTCAAATGCAATGTCAGTCGTTATATTTTGCCTTCCTAATCCTTGTTCTTTTTTGCTCTCTCTTCGTGATTGTTTTTTTTTTTTTCGTCTCATATTCTTATAAGACCTATACTAACAGTATCTCCACTTGCTTGTTGAACCCCATTACGGTTTCTTATAAGACCCATGTTAACAGTATCTCCACTTGCTTGTTGAACCCCATTACGGTTTCTTATAAGACCCATGTTAACAGTATCTCCACTTGCTTGTTGAACCCCATTACGGTTTCTTATAAGACCCATGTTAACAGTATCTCCACTTGCTTGTTGAACCCCATTACGGTTTCTTATAAGACCCATGTTAACAGTATCTCCACTTGCTTGTTGAACCCCATTACGGTTTCTTATAAGACCCATGTTAACAGTATCTCCACTTGCTTGTTGAACCCCATTACGGTTTCTTGCTTTGCAATCAACTTTGATCTTCAAAGATTCAAATACAATGTCAGTCATTATATTTTGTCTTCTTAATCCCTGGTCTTTTTTGTTCTCTCTTCTTAATTACCTTTTTTCTTTTTCTCATTAGCTTTTACACTTAGTGACCTCTTGCGGATTTATTTTCTTGGTTGAGGTGAAATTATCGAGGACAAAATGAATATGCAATTGGTTTAATGGCTAATATCTCGAAATTCATCTTTATTACAATTACACTTGCCTTTGGTACGTTATGAATACATTTCTTCTCCCCTGTCCCACCAGCTATAGATTAAACACTCGGACAGACAGCTCCTTTGTCTTGTTTAGAAACCAATCTAAAATCTCTCCACCGCCAACAAAATGCAAAAATATTTTACACGCTACTTATTTAAGTAGGACTCGAACATGGGCCTGTTATTTTAACCTCAAGCTACAAAAAGCTACCGACATTACAATCAGGCCACAACAGATAACCCTATTCAACTCAATCTACCATCCTTTCTGACAATATCCCAGTTTACAGGTCTATGTGAGGTATACAAAATACTGAATAGCAATAAAATGAAAGTAAACAAGTTCTTAGCCTTCTCAAACAGGATGTGTTGTCACTCACACACCAGTTGATGAGCAACACTGGAAAACGGTGACAACGTACAACTTGTCTGTCCTGATTGTGATAGACAAACGGAACTCTTTACCTAGGATGTTGTGAAAGGAAAACACTAGTTATTTTCAAGAAGAAACTGGCGATACTGCTCAAATAAGCTGAAAGACTACCGACTTATTTGAAATTCTCAAAAGCCTGAGTAGATGGAGCACTTTTGCGGGAAGCGGGACTCGTGATCGTCTAAGTGAAGGAAAGCCGAACAGAAAACCACCCTTTTCTCAGTGTGCAAAGATTGTGCATGGTGCCAATCACCTCATCTCATGGTACAATTCAATTATAGAAACCTGATCAAAGGCCATGGTGCACCAGATAAAGAGCGCACACATTAAATATTTCTAAATTGATACATTACATTATCATTGGGATAATGACATCAAAACAAGGCAGTTTCACTTGTCATTATTCTTATGGTGGTGGTGGTGGTGGATGGGGTAGTGGAGTGGTTATGGGGGGGGGGGGAATTAAACATGTAAATACCAAAAAAAAAAAAAATGAAAAATAACAAAACAAGATTTTTAAGCAGACTAACCATCCCTTTTTGATCAGGTTCCTTGTCTTCTGGCAATAGAGTCCCTGAAAGCGATGTCTTCTGTAACGGATCCAAAATTGTATTCTCAGTTTGGTACTTGGACTTCTTTGACATTTTGAAATGTGTATCTACTGCCATCACTAATCTGAAAAGGCAAAAGAGATTGATTGATTTACGGTTTATCACCTTCTGTGAGTTATTTGAAGCCGGAACATATCTTGGGATGTAAGATATTTTTTTTTTGAGAATGAATATTACATTAACAATTTTTAGAATAACAATGATTTTTACTTACGGTACGACACAATTCATTTGTGAAATGAAAAAATGAGAGGTTCAAAAATAGATTACGACAGACAGGATAGCATACTAAAAATGACCTTGTAAGAACTTGATGTTTCTACTATTCCCACCTCGTGTTTGCCGACGGATCGCTCCCACGTTAGACAACTGGATATAGGATAGTTAAACTATCCTATAGGTACCTCCACTAAATCGCTGTAAAAACAGCATAGTGTATAGAAAAAAAGGTCCCAAACTTAATAAAAACAAACTTTTGCCATCAAAATGTTTGTTCTCATTAAAAGGATTTTAATAAAATTTTCAGAACTTATTTACAAATGAATGAAATTATGTTTAAAATCATTATTTTTAAAAAAAATGGTAAAAATATTTTGTCTTTTACATCTGTTACCCACCTGCACCTAAATTCATGAAATTTCCAGAAATTAAATTCTGTAGGCAAAAATGGTTTTATTAGTTAAATGCAGGACTCATTGGAGAATGTCAATCATGTATTATTTTTTATAACCATTTAGCCCCTTTTACCGAATACTAAAATAAAAAATGCAATAAAACTTTGACATTATTTAATTAAATAAGTTTTTAATTGCTTTAATAAATTATATAAATGTCAGATATTATAATCTGAAGAAGAAAAAATTCGATTAAAATTGAAGTTTAAAATATTATTTTTGTTTTTTTTAATTATAATAATTCATAAAATTTCAAAAATATTCCCAAGACGTGTAGACGTTAGGCTGGTGGGTTATAAAATGAAGACTGTTTACTAATCGAAAATTGAGAAGTTTAATATAAATCATCTAGATATCATACTTTTAAAATAATTTTTTTGTGTGTGTGTGTGTGTGTGTGTGTGTGTGTGTGTGTGTGTGTGTGTGTGTATATTGGAATTTTTTTGTTTTTTGTATAGTAATTTCTATGTGTATATTAAAAGGTCCTGTGTTTCAGGGTTTCTTTCCCTTACCGGAAAAAAATTGTACAATTTTGTCACTTGTGATCGCCATACACTTATCTCGCATCTGTCAACACATTTCAATTACGGTGGAAGGGTTAGAAAGGTCAACGCTATGTTTAAAAATAGTTTTATTCTAAATTTTATGCTATAAATAAGTAATACTTGTGTAAATCAGATTAATTTAACATTAAATTTGCTAATTTTCTAAAAATAATGTGTCACATACGTATATTTTATTTTTGCAAGATTTTTAAAACCGAGAATTAACTTTTGTTTACAAATGTGTCGATCGCGCAAAATGGCGGAAAAATTTAAAAATTAAAAAAATCTCAATTTTATATTCCAATCAATATAACTTCTATTTAAAATACACCCGAGTATTTTGCTTACTAGAAAATTTAATCATTTAGCTTTCCATTAAAACTGACAAAAAAATTAAAGAAAAGTTTTTATTTGTAAAAATTCAATTTAAAAGTTAGTTATCGAAAATGATTAGAGGTGCCTAGTTTAGATTAAATTTTATTCGGCACGATTGTTTTTGCCGATTCCAATTGCCCAAAAAGATGAGGGGTCAGTTTATATATTGAGTGTAATATGGAACTGATCCCCCACTTTATATCCAGTGTGCTTCTGTAGAACCAAATTTCGGTTGCTTCAAGTCTTTCCTTCATCTTTGATGAGATTGTCCAGCATTCCCTGCCATATTGAAGGACAGACATCACACAACAATCCAGTACTCTCTTCTTTGCTTCTATCGAAATATTCCTGTTTCTCAATACTCTATTCAGTTTCTGGAATGCATCCTTGGCCATGGCAAATCGCCTTCGGATCTCAGTGTCGCACTTTCCATCTTCTGATAGAATACTTCCCAGTTATTTAAATTTCAGTACCTGCTTGATTTTAATATCCGCCGCCTATAGCTGGCATTTTGGGCTCCTGTTTTACTAATGACCCTGCATTCAGTTTTCTTGTAGTTTATTTGTCATCATTTCTTTCCGCTTTCTTCAGTAACTTTCTGTATTTGGTCTTGTAGTTTTCTTTCCGTGCCTGCTATCAGCACTGTTTCATCTGCGTATCTTATATTTTGCAGATTGCAGCCGCCAATGATGAATCCTAACATGACTTCTAGGGCTCTCAGAATGGTCTCGCTGTACAAGTTGAATATATCCGGTGAAAAGTCACATCCTTGTCTTACGCCCTTTTCTATCTTTGAATATCTGTTGAATTCGTTTCGTGTCCGTATGCAGACGGTCAGTCGAGGTTCTTAATTATTCTAATGTTTTTCCCAAACATGTCTAGGTTGCTGAGCAGTTTTTGGGCCTACTTTGTCGAGTGCCTTTGCGTAGTCTATAAAACTCTGATACACGTCCTTCTGCATTTGTATTGACCTTCCGGATAACATTCTAAGCATAAATATCGCGTTCCTTGTTCTTGATGAACCCGCACTATTCTTGTCCTATCTCTGGTGTGATTCATCTGTACGCTCTAGTCATCAGAATTCGGATGACGAGTTTTGGTTTGTGACTCATTAAGCTGAATTGTTCGATGGCGTTCACATTCGTTTGCACCTGGCTTCTTCTTTTCTATGAAAATCTATCTGCTTAGGTTTTCCGGTATTTCACCACTGTCATGGATTTCAGTTATTACTTCTGCATACTTAGCAAATAAGCTGTCGCACCAAGCTACCCAGGTTTCAACCGTGAGGTATCTTACTGCCTGAAGATACCCCACGGTTAAAACCCGGGTAGCTTGGTGCAACAGCTTATTTGCTAAGTATGTGCGTTGTGGGATATCAACTAAGAACGACGAATCAGGGAACCCAGTTCGAATTCCAGTTGAATTCCTTTTTTTCACTTACGAACAAATACCCTTGGGAAAGGTATTAATCCGTCTCTTCCTTCCAGTTATGGGTTAAATAACAGAACAGATTGAGTTTTATAGCCTTGGCTGGCAACCAGTCTACTGCAGAATGTAATGGCAACCTACTGCAGTATAACCTTCTGCCCAGTCAACGTGTATCACGTATGGCACTTAACTGACTGATATATATATATTTCTTAAGAATATTATCAAAATCGGAGTACCATCTCCTGGCTACAGGATAGCAAATATTTCAAAATTGGTCACATTATGCAGCTATTTGTTATAAGTGATATTCGTTGGGGTTTTCATTTTTAAAGTTGTTATTCCCCACTCCCCACACACAAATTTTGCACGTGACACTAATTAGGCTTTGAGAGAGACTTTGCAGTAATACGTTGTTTGGAGTAAGAATAGTAAGAAGTTTTGCTGCAAGGAATATTGTATAGCTTGCTTGGGTCAGAAATTGTCTTGCTAAATTAATTTAAGACAGATGAAGACCAGCCTTCCCCTTCCCCTTCCCATTTTTTGGGCCTTGTGTCACATTTTTTGTGTTTTAAACAAAAATAAATAATATTTGTTATAACTGATGTCCAATTTAATCGGAATTTGTTTTGTTTTGTTTTGTTTTTTCTTTTTAAGAATATGAAAATTACAGTTCCAAATTCCCGGAGTAAGAGGGAAAAAATATCAAAATTTAATTTAGATTTTACAAAAATTTAAGACTTATAAAACAAATTTCTGTCAGTTCTTTTCGTTTCATGCAATTGTAAAGTTTTAGAGATTGGACGAATTTTAAGAAAATTTTATAACTTAATTCTAATTTTAAAATCATTTATCTGTGCTCTTTGTTTCTTGAATATATTTTTTTTCAAAATCTATTTGTATTTTCATAAGAAAGATGACCTTGAATTTAAAAGTGGACACGAAAGTGAGGTGTCCGTCAAATAATAAGCCATAAAACTTTCAATAAGAGATAAAATTTTTAGAGTGAGTGATGTTTTTAAGAGGTTAACTTCTGCCTAAAATTGCCGACGAATTGTAGACTCTCGACACTCCTATCCTTGAGTCACGAGAAGGAGTGTGTACACAGGACAAAAAGGGTTAGCAGTCGTTGATCTGGGTTTACAGGTCAGGTTACCCTTACCTACCGTCCATCCTACTGGAGAAAAAAAGTGTTAACAGTGACTGCTCATCGATGTTTGCCAAACTTATCTTATTAGCTTATTATATAACAGTCATTGTCATGTGAGGGTGAAAGCTCAGACAACGAGGCCAAGAAATTAGTCATTCAAGTAGGAACATGACAGCCTTAAAAATTAACATTTGAAGTCCTGGACTTTAATCATGAATTGAACATCGACCTCTGGCTCTGATTAAACAACAAAAAAAAATACACATATTTTCTGTCCAATCAGAAATATTATTGAAAATCATTTTCTGGGGCCGTTCTGAATTCTTAGCACATCATTTGAATGCCCAATAACAGGATTTTTTTAACCTGCGTGTATGGAGCCATTCTTAGTTAAATACAGCACATCCATCTGAACACTTAGCAGTAGAGTTCAACAAAATCGGGTGATACTAGTGACTAGTCAGCAGTGGCAATTCTATGGAGCGGGACAGAAGGGGTCAAGCTACCCCCGAATTTTGGCTGGCCCTCCACGGTTGCAACCCCACTTTTATAAGCTTCAAAAATTTTTGAAACTGATCAGTCTCTGATTTTGAAAAGATTTGATCTTCAGCACTTTCCCTCTGCATTTTCTTTTTCATTTAGCTTTTTAAGGACGCATAAAGAAATCAGAGAAGACAAAACCCACTGTTCTGCTAGTATTGACATTAGTAATTAACCCTTTGATTTTGTTTTAAAATTAACCTCTCTTGTGTTCCAACAGCTTGAGAATTAAAAAGAAGGCAAAAATAAATTAGAACTCCACTTACTATGAATGAAAAGTCATTCTGTTTAATTTAGTGAAGTTACATACTTATACTCGAATTCATTTCTAGGTTGTGTATTACGATGGTGGTGTAGTACGAAAATAATGACGCTGCTTGAGTCCCCTCCCCCCCAATTCTCCTCAGAGAAATCTCGGCCTCTAAGTGCCCCCCCCCCACACACACACACTTTCAAAGTTCTAGAATTGCCACTGCTGGTCAGCAATAGCAATAATCACTCCGGTTATCAGGATGTCCTTGACATTATTTACAACTTACTCAAACACCTCAAATGTACGAATCTCTCAACACACATCGGAACAAAATTTACTATCAAAATAGTAAATCACAATTTAACATTACAATGCATTTACCGCTCTTAGCCTTACTGTACACACGTGGTAATTTTTTCAAACCGAATTTAGTGAGACTGAGAACCTACCATACCCGAATGAATTTCTTCACTATTCTACTCTTCTTTCTTTCAGCACAAAGTATACGCAATAATAAATACTTCCTCATTATTACTAAATTCGTTCGAATTCTTATTTCTATCAGTTCTTCTGCTTTTACTTTCCCAAGAGAAATTCTCGAAATACAAAGAACCGCATACATCGCTATTGTTATTTTCCGACTCGGTTTTTTATATTCTTATTTCTATCAACTGTTCCCCTTTTAGTGTTTGTAACCACATATCTCGGCTGCTATATTCCCAAGTGAACGTTTAAAAAAAGAATCGAGTAGCCATCCATTTCACATCCATCGCTATTGCTATTTTTACTACTTGATTCGCATTATGATTAGTGCTAATGGGGACTAACTACACAGCAATTAATAAAGAACACAGATAGGAAATATAAGAATACGTTTTTGGTGAAACTCGAATTCAAATGACTTTTATGTAGGTACCATTTTCGAAACCTAAATTTTAAATTGAATTTTTAAAAATAAGACTTTCTTGAAACTTTGATTTTAGCTTAATTGAAAGCTAAATGATTAAATTATTTTCACTAAACAAAATACTCTGGTGTAATTTAAACAGAAATAATTTCCGTTTAAATTACATTCATTGGAAACTAAAAAAATGTTTTTTAATTTTCAATTGTTCGGTTATTTTTTGAGCGATCGACACATTTGTAAATACAAGTTAATTCACGGTTTTAAAAATCTTGCAAAAATAAAATATACATCTCTCACGCGTTAGTTTGGGAAAATTAGCAAATTTAAAGTTAAATTAATCTGATTAGAAACAAATATTACTTGTTTATGGTATAAAATTTAGAATAAAAGTATTTCTTAATCACAAAAGTCTGACTCGTTAATCTTTCAAGTAGGAGATGACAGCACCTGCTATCAATCAATTTGGAAGTATGGTGACCAAAAATTGACATAAACCAATTTTTGTTTTTTAATGAATTAATAACCCAAGACAATAAGTAAGTGAAAGAAATTTAAAAATATGTTTCAAACTTTAAATAGAAAAGAAAAAATGAAAACAATTCTTATAAAAATTCATTATTCATCGATTTTTTTTATTTTTCAGAATATGATATCTTAAAATTATATTTATAAAATCAATTAAAACTTTATCAACATTAAAAAATAGCGTAGTTTTAAATGCATTTTTTATTTACTATTCGGAGAAGATTTTCGGAAAAACGGTCTCGTAATTTTAAAAAATTACATGATTTACATTCCCCAACGAGTCCTGCATTTAACTAATAAAAAGATTGGTATAGATAGTGTATTTCTAGAAGTTTTATGCAATTAATTGGAGTTGAGGGTTACAGATGTAAAACATATATTTACCAAGCTTTTCAAAATATAATAATTGCATAAATAATTTCATTAATTTTAAATAAGTACTGAATGTTTCATTAAAATCAGACAATTCGTTGATTTTTGTAAGAATTTTCAAATTAATGTCTTTCAATCCCAAAAAACGACTTGCGTAAATATTACGTTTTGCTTAATAGTTACATTACGTAAACATGGCGTGAATCGCTGACGGAAAACAAAAACAAAAAAAATTAACCAAAATTTCGAACGTATTAGAAAGGATTAAAATTTATTTTTAAATCATGACAACAAAATTCAATCTTTCCTCTTAGCATAAACATTTAAGATAAAACTTTGTTTTTAATAAGTTTGAGTCATTTTAACATGTTATGCTGTTTTTGTTTTTTTTCAATTGCATGAAGGTACCTGCATGTTAGCACTTTTTAATATATTTGGTTGGTTTTGAACGATACTTGACATTAGGTTCTCCTCAATCTGAAAGGAAAGAGAGCATTGAACTTGCCTGAAAAAAAAAAATGGATTGTCAAAACAACAGTTTTTCTCTTTAAAGTCCACTCTTATTTTTTAACTACCATCTCTCTTCTTCTGCAATGTTTATTGTTTTTAAAAGGCGAGGATTAGAATTGTAAAAACCTAAGCATATATAATCAATGAAAGTGAATGTATATATATATATAAATTTGGTTGGTTTTGAACGATACTTGACATTAGGTTCTCCTCAATCTGAAAGGAAAGAGGGCATTGAACTTGCCTGCAATAAAAAAAAAAAAATGGATTGTCAAAACAACGGTTTTTCCCTTTAAGACCGCTCTTATTTTTTAACTACCATCTCCCTTCTTCTGTAATGTTTATTGTTTTTAAAAGGCGAGGATTAGAATTGTAATAAAACCTAAGCATATAATCAATGAAAGTGAATTTATATATATATATATATATATATATATATATATCCGCAGACAGATGTGTTTCGCTGTATCACAGCTCATCAGTATGTTTAAACATCCGATTGCTTACCCAAAGATTGAAACCCAACTGTCAGTCGGCTATTCTTACCTCTGAGCTATGGGCGCTCAGTAGAAGAAGGCAGACTTTTAGCGTGTGATATATATCACGTAAACATATGCCAGTAGCTAAGAGTGTTCTAATTCATTACTGAATGAACGATGCGTAGATGCTAGAGTAGCTACTGTTTTTTCAAAGTTTACCATTCTTCCAGAGTGCTCAATCAGGTGAGAGCACATATATATATATATATATATAATCACGTTCATTATATGCTTAGGTTTTATTACAATTCTAATCCTCACCTTTTAAAAACAATAATTATTACAGAAGAGAGATGGCAAAGGGAAAAACCGTTGTTTTGACAATTCGTTTTTTTTTGTTGTTTTTTTGTTTTTTGTTTTTTTTGTTTTTGTTTTTTTTTTCCGTCACCGCCGTAGAAAATCGGAACTAAATAGCCGGCGCACGGATAACATTTTCAATAAAAACAGATATATAATCTCTTTGATTGCATATGCTCTGGAAAAAAACTAACATCAGCGATAAAAAAAAAAAAAAAAAAAAAAGTGACAAATTTCTTTTCGACGTAGGATTCGGTTTGAAAATAGCATGAATAATGTGATTTCAAAGAATTATGAAACAATGTATTTAAACAAAAATAAAGATTACGTTTCCACTCTCACAATATGAACCGTTCCGTTCTCTTTCACACACTCATCACGCTAAAACTAGAAATTAAAACTTTCTATCTCTTTTAGAGTGCGACAGAAGTACCTCCCACATTTAAAATTGCCACCTCAGTGGTGCCAGTGAATTTTGGCAAGTGCCAATGCTGTCTCCATTTTTAGCTGGTGTCTTACTTACCATTAGGTGTTTCTATCGCATTCTGTATAAACGTTAATTTTAAGTTTCTATCACTGTGTTTTTTGTTTTTTTAATTTTACTAAACGGCGAAATTAATAACAACTTACTAAATAAAGATTTTTGTTTCTTACAGAAATCAAATCTGTGACGCTTTTGTCTTCAGGGAAAAGAAAAATAGAGTAGAGACCGTTTGCGTTGTATATACGAGGCTAACGGCGTGTCGAAACAGGATTAATGGATTTGGCGTCGTAACCACGAGTTGCTACCAATTCGGCCACGGAGGCCGCGTTAATAGGAAAAAGTCTGATTTACTTATTTCAGGCATGCAAATTTCTTGGTTGGGTTTTAATAGGACTTTTCAATCAAGGCCAGTTATTATAAATTATAAGTAACCCTTGAGAAATAATATCGGATAAAAATAAAATCTATCTATCTATCTATTTATCTACACACACACACACACACACACACACACACACACACACACACACACACACAGATAGGATGAATAGGACCCTAACATTGTAATATATAACTGCCATTAAAAACGCGAGAACCAAATATTTAAACACCGCACGGTCAGTTTGTGGAATAGGAAATTAAGAATTAAAAGCAACCTTCTTCTTCACTTTTACAAAAATTCACACTGACGTGTGAAATCCTGGTTTTTCCTAAATAGAAAAAGGATTGACCATGTGATTAAAGAAAAATTCGAAACTGGATTTCGCAAGTAAATGTTAAATTGATTTTCTAACCAATGAAAGCGATTTGCAAGACCAAAAAGGACTTCGCGAGTAAGTGCGAAAAATCTAGATTACTATATAAATGATTTCGATCAGCGTCAGTCAGTCAGGGATGGAAGCAGCAGAGACGACACGCTAAAATGTAACAGGAGAAGCTTCAAGTAACCCGGAAATTCGTCCTCTTACTCCTTCTTTCTCGTGTGCTGATTCCTTTTACTTCTTCTTCTCCATTCAAAGACATTCTTACCTAAACTTTCTCCAACAAATTACTACTACGGACATTTCTTGATACCCTTAACTTTCTCACTGAACATTAATTTCTACTACAATTCATTAATAAATTTATGTTTTAACATGAGAAATGTATATTTTTATTCTTACACTCATCCACAAATATACACATTCCAACCTGCCGACAACCAACCTTCTGATGATAATTTTGCATAAACTTGTAAGCTGTAGGGAGTTCGGTTATGTCTGACACAGGGCTGAATTAATAAAACATTAACCAACTCTCTACGGCTTCAAGTTTATAATATACACATGATGACTGCGTAGTGCATGAAACTCTGGGTCGTGCTATCGAAGTCTGATAATATGTATACATAATAATAATTATAATAATATATATTAATCATTTCATCTCAAACAAGGCGAGACCGCCACTAGTGCGCAAGGAGTTAAAGAGAGAAAAGACTGGGTGCAGGGGGTATAGAAGAAAGGATGAAATATGAACAGGATTCAAGGATATAGAAGATGGCAACTGACGTTACATTTAAATTTTTGGAGATCAGAGAAGTAAGTCAATGTAAGGGAGTTCCATCAGCGGGAAGCGCGAGAAAAGAAACTCATGGAGTAAAAGAGATGGTTACATTTAACTATTTCTACGGTAAAAGGGTGGGACTTAGATGTCGATATCATAGCACGCTTAAGTTCATGTGATCAGGACACCAGGGGAAAAAAAACTCGTGAGAGCAGTTACCATAAAAATATTTGTAGAAAAAACAGAGGGAACACGTGACGTCGGTGAGAAAGTGACTGAAGACGGGATGCCAAGTCAGGATCGGTTACATTGCAAATCCTTCTTTGGATTTTGTCGAGAACCTCGAGATGAATATCAAGAGCACCCGACTAGATATGGCAACAGTATTCAATGCACGGACGAATGGTAGATTTATAAATGTACAAGATGGATTCTGACGAGAAAAAACTTTCTGGTCTGAATCAGGGACCAAAACTTCTTAGCATCAGATGTAGATATAGATCCGAAATATTCGTTCCACTTGGTTGAAAAAGTGAAACCAACGAGTGTGTTTCTCTCAAGGAGCCTTGCATCTGCCATGCTGATGGCGGGCAGGAAAGTTTCTCTATGGTCGTTAAAGGAGGGCATTTTTTAAGCAACTTTGTGCTAGAGAAGTGACTGCTTGAGAATACCATGTGATGTAAGCTTGCATGTAGTGGGTGATATAATGGATAGTGGCTCTAAATGAGAAAACAGAGAGCCACGTTCGAATTCCAGTAGAGTTGGTTTCATGCTCTTATACTCAAATCCCATTGCGAAAGACCTGAATCCATCTCTTCTCCTCTCTGCTAAGCAGCGGGACAGCTCTATTACCTTGGTTGGTAAACAGCCTAAGAGAAGAAAAACTGAATCCAAACCAGCCTGAAAATGGTGGATAAAGGGTGGGTGAATTTCTTATAAGAGCCAATGTCCAGCATGCAACTAGAAGAAGAAAAACTCTTACCTAAAAAATATGCATTTGTAGCATCATCTGATATGTGGCACACAGTGCGCCTGCACACCACATAGTGCGCTGATGAAGAGAGTAAGCATTGCAGGCCACAGGCAACTGACGACTTAATTCCCTTATGCAGGTTGTTTGGTAAAAACTTTAGAATTTACTGAACCTTCATCTGTTGTTCCCGTTAAAACTCAGATTTTCATCTGAATATCAAAGTTAAGCAACTATGAGACTTGTTAGTACCTAAAGGAGTGTCTACTTGAGAATATCATCTTCTGTAAGCTTGAATGTTATGGTTGATATAATCGATAATGGTTTGGAATAAGAGATCAGAGTTGGTTTTAAATTCATGTCAATTTGGTTTTATTCACTTAAAAATACAATTGAAGTATTTGTCTCAATCTCTTCTTTAAATAGCAAGACAAATTGCGTTCTATCGGTTAACAAACAATCTAGAGAAGGAAAATTCTGAATTTAAACAAGCCTAGAAAGTGTTGGCAAAAGGGTGTATAAGCTTCCTATAGAAACCAACAGCCAATATGCAGCTGAGACATCTTGTGGGAGTAGCATCATCCAGCATGTGATACACAGTGCAGGATGTGGTGAAATGATGGATAAAGTGTTCATTACAGGGGGACACAAGCAATTGACAACTTTAAACAATTTAATTGTCCAGGTTGTGCGGCAAAATCCTTAGAATTTAATGAACCCCTATCCAAATTATTCTATAGAATAATTCAAACATTTCTGATCTTTATACCTAAGGCGCGACATGATCCTCCTATTCTACCAACAATCTATTCGAACAGCTTCTTTCCAAGAGCCGCTGTTGTAGAAGGGTCTCCCAATGAGATGATTCCCTTAAATCTTAACCTCTTCAAGACTAGAATCAACCATTATCTATCCTCCATATCCTCAAAATATGCACTTCGACTCATTTTTATTCCTTTCGTGTTCTATTGGTCAGGAAGAAGTTCTACTCAGCTTCTTTTCCATAACATTGTGGAACAGACTCCCGAGTGGATGCTTCCCTGATCAGTACAATTTTAACATCTTCAAGGCTAGAGTCTGTCGTTATCTATCCTACGTATCCTGATAATATGCAATTCGACTCATCCATATTCCTTTTGTATTCCATTGGTCAATAAGAAGTTTCACACAAACAGCTTCTTTTCCATAACATTTGCATTGTGGAACGGACTCCCAAGAAAATACTTTCCACGATCACTTAAATCGCTTCAAATCTAAGGTCAGCCGTTATCTATCCTACATTTAATAAGAGTCGATAGGTTTACCTATCATCCTTTTCACACTCCTTCCTGGTCTTTTGAACAACTGTAGAGATTTACCTCTTGTTTACGATTTGGTTTCCGGTTTTTCTAAATTCTACTTCAACTCTATATTTCTAACACCCCCACCTAAACTCTGAAATTTTTACAATTTATATTTTTCCACCAAAGGATTAATTAGGTTCACCAATAACTCGGTTCATACTCGTCCCTGTTTTTTTTTTTTTTTTAAGAAGAATAGTTTTGTATGCTCATTTTCTGTTTAAGATTGGGTTTCTGGTTTCTTCTAAATTCTACTTCAACTCTATTGTTCTAAAGTCTCCGCCTGAACTCTCAAATTTATAATATTATTGCGTTTCTTATTCCTTCTTAAGTCTTTTTCTTCTTTTTCATTTCCAGTGGCTCCTTGCATCTTAGTGATGTTCTCACCATGTTTGGGGTGAATTGATTAAAAAATCTCATAATCTACAATTATTACGCCCATAAAACAACTCCAATCAATAAACCTCTACCTTTTAGTGACTCTTAGGTTTTGTATAACATAAAACAGGAATATAGGGTCCCTAACTGTAACCAAAGAGAGAAGGTTATCTCTATGCAAGATTTTACGTGTGGGGCCTTTGTGTGGGCGTTTAAGATATGTAATCTATATAGATTAAATCTAATTTGATGGTTTGTATAGATAAAAAGATCAAACCTGACACACATTGGCTTACATAATAAGTAACTAAAACATTAGATAGTTAAATCTAAACAGACAAATATGAATTGAGGTAAGTGTACTTGGAGAGATATTTTACGAAAAAAGAAAGAAAAGAAAGAAAGAAAAGAGCCACGTTATTGTCTTTTTTTTCAATGAAACCCAATTAGACATTCAACACCGTGTCAAACACTTAAAAAGAAAAAATATAAAGAAAGAAGTCTTAAGTCATTAATCACACGAAGTCTACAAACAGAATCTTCTAAAATCTCTTTTTACGGTATTTACTGAGTATAAAAGAGTAACAACAAAAGCAAATGGGAGACGGTAACTAAGCGGTTGTACCTGCTTAGAAAAACAGCATTCGAAATTATAACTTTTACTTCGGCTTGAAACTAGAACTTTGGCTAAGAAAATAATTACCTATTTCTGGAAGCAGGCCATGTAAAATGTTTTTCCCGCTCTTCCTTATTCTTTTACTTGCAAGGACACGGAAAAGGCTGTCTGGACAGCGTACGACAGTCAGCGAAATTAACTTGTGCAGACCCGTTTCAGTGCGAGTCACCTTGTCAATACACCGATGAAATGATTAGACTTCTTTGTGTGACAAAATTAGTCAACTGCATCGGAGGATAGAATTGCGTTTATGACAGGGACTGGGTGGACGTAATAGTATTGTCTCGTAACATGACAGACAGACAGACAGATAGATATGAAGAGACTTAGATAGATAGATTATTTTTTTTATAATCATAATCATGTTTTGCAGGGGGTTACATAGGAGGAAAGTTATGAGAAAAAGTGACAGATTATAGGGGATGTCAGGAATTGGTTAAGAGAAGGATGAGAATACTGATGAAAGTGGAGTGGACGGAGAAGGGAGCATAAGTGAGAGGATGAAGGTTGGTGAGATAGTAGATGACTATTGACTTTACATTTAAATTCTTGAAGATTATAGCTGTCGGGAAAGCAAGTAAATGGAAGGGAATCCCACAGATTTGATGTTGTAAGAAGCCTTTACTGTTATACAAAATGATTTATGTTACATAGTTGTGAATTTTCTTTTTTTTTTTTTTGTTTCTTACAAATTTTGACATTTTTTTAAATACTTCGCTTAATTCTTTGAAGGCATATTTCGCTATTTCAATACGTCTTCAGATTTCGACATCACATTTTCTGTCATTTGTTAAAACACTTCTGATATATTTAAAGTGCATGATTTTGCCATCTCCGATTTATAGCTCGCATCTTGAGCTTTTCCTTACGTTCATACATTTAGTCTTCTTGCAATTGATGCCTTATACTTTCTAGCCATGTGTGTATCTTTAAAAGTCTTATATTTCTTAATAATGTTGTTCATTTGAAAGAAATATAGAAATCTGGTTTGTATTAACTCCTTGCGACTTCTCGGGTTAACGTTTTCTGAGGACATGATGTAGAACTATTATATTGAATCGATTGCTAGGTCTTCTGCTAGGAAAGTTGGTTTACTGTGTCGTGCTAGACAATTCTTCTCGACAGAATCTGTCTTACACGTTTATAAGCCTACCATTTACGCATGTATTAAATATTGATGTTACATATGGTCCTCAGAAACCTATTTTCCTGAAAAATTGTTTTAATAAAAATCTTTTGTAAATTTCAACTAAGAATAGAACTGGCTACTCGGTCAATGAATATCTAAGGATTCATTATAAAAAAAACCCCAAAAAAACCCAGCTAATATTACAATTATCATTACAGATGAGAACATCAGATACTACACTCTTAATCCAAGTCCAATGCCAAAGGAGTAAAGAAAAATGTAATTCGAGTAGCATCGGCTGCTTGGTCAATGAATACCGAATGTTTCCTTATAAGGAAACAGCTAATATTACCATTATCATTAGAGACTAACAGGACCCGTGTAAATTACATGGATTTACTAATACATTTTTTAATGCTGCACTTTTTAACTCATGACTTTTTTCCTAAATGCTGTGGAAAGAGTTTATTGAATTAACTGTTAAATCTGCAGCTAAGCTACGTCGTGTTAGACAGTTTTTCTCGCCAGAATCGATATTGTATATTTATACGTCTACGATTCGTTCATTCTTTGAATATTGCTGTCATAACTTGTCTGGTGCTTCTGCTATATATTTAGAGATTCTTGATAAAATACAAAGAAAAATCTGCAATGTTATTGGTCCTGACCTGGCATCTTGTCTTAAGTCTCTTACATACTACTGTAGCGTAGATTCCCTGTGCCTTTTATATAAATCTTTTCATGGTAATTCTTCTGGTGAGTTTTCATCTTTGGTGCCTAGACTTTATTTTCGTAAAATACAATGAAACTTTTATTATAATTTCCTGCCGTTTTATTTAAGTTATTGCATAATTTAAATAAAACAAAATTGAGCGTTGTCCCAAAAACTGGAGTGTGAAATTTTACTTCTGCGAATAGATATGATGTCATAGATTTTTTTTTTTTTTGATTTGGTCATTCTCCGATAATTATCGGTGGGTAATGACCCATTTGATAAAAATTGGTGGAAAACACGGAAGAGAAATAAAACAAAAATTAGATAAAATAAACACAAAACCGTTGCTCTCATTTCCTGGTGATCGTCAGTTCGATCTCTGGGTCAAGTAGAGGAGGAGTATTTTATTTTTGTAGAAAACATAATGATAATAACAGATGGAGATAAATACGAAATCTGTAATCCTTTAAAAAATGGAAACAATACCCCACCCCTTGAAAAATGACGGGGGTGATATTATCCTACCTAATTTTGACAGCGAACTTCTTTTAACGCCGTTAGGTGGGGTTGTATAAAAGGTATAAAATGAAAGTAAACAGACCCTCTCTCTCTCTCTCTCTCTCTATATATATATATATATATATATATTCTTCTTCTTCTTTCGTTCTTGTACTGCAAGTTGCCGTGGTTACAAGACCTGTCGTTTTCCCATTTCGGGCAACATTTTAGTCCGCGAAATACATGATTACATGATGCATCACATACAACACAATAACAACACTACACTATCTCTTCTTCGAAAAAAATATGAAGAAAACTCAATATTTAATTTTTAAGTAATAAAAGCAGACATATTAAAGAAATTTAGAGCGAAAAAGAATAATTTCTTAACATAAAAAGGTTAGTGTATATATATATATATATATATATATATATTCTTTTAGGTATGTCAGATTAAATAAATTGCAAACCTTGTGTCTGCTTATTTTTAATAAAATCCGTTTATACTCACGGACAATCTTTCGCGTATTATAATTGAAAGATGTAAGAAATGAGCTGTAACTTTGACAAATGATTTTATTATTCATTCCTTGATATTCCGAAATGCTTCAGGTGTATGAGTTGTGGTAACAAAAAATAACCGCAAAATTGTTTTGCTAAAAATTACTGTAAATTTTCTTCTTGCTTCAAATGTAACGGTTGACAAATTGCTTAATGTTCATTAGAACAGTTTTTTCATGCTTTAAAACGTGCATGACCATGACATCACAACATAAAAAAAATCCATTTTAGATAATTTGCACGTTATAATGAAATTATTTCTTGAAATTATTATCTATTCTAAAAATATATATGTTTTTTTTTTTTTACATGTTACTCCCCGCTTTACGTAAATTCATGAAATTTTAAGAAATTAAATTTTGTAGCGAAAATTTATTTTATTAGTTAAACGCAGAACTCATTGAAGAATGGAAATCATTACTTTCTTTTTTTTTTTTAAATTAGCCTTTTTCTGAAAATCTGCTCCCAATAGTAAAATAAAAAGTGCAATAAAACTATGACATTATTTAATTAAATAAGCTTTTATTTGCGTTTAATACATACATACATACATATATATATATATATATATATATATATATATATATATAGGGCATTATATTCTTAAGAAAAAAGTTTTTTTCAATGACTAATGAATTTTTACAAGAATTGTTTTCATTTTTCTTTTAAATTATAATAATTTATGAAATTTCAAAAATATTTTTTAAATTTCTTTAAAGCCTTGTTGCAGTTAGGCCACTAAAGTATAAGAGAAGACTATATTTAATAATCGAAAATTAAAAAGCTTGATACAAATCTTCGAGCCAAAAGATTGTAAGAATAATTTAATTGTGTGTGTGTGTGTGTGTGTGTGTGTGTGTGTGTGTGTGTGTTCCAACTGAATTCATTGCATTCACTTACGCGCAAATACCCTTGGGAAAGGTATTAATCCGTCTATTCCTTCCAGTTATGGGTTAAATAACAGGACAGATTGGGTTCTATAGCCTTGGTCGGCAACCAGTCTACCGCAGAAAGCAATGGCAACCTAGTGCGGGATAATCTTCTGCCCAGTCAGTCATGTCTCTTTCGAGACATGATCGCCCAAGCGTGTATCACGTATGGCACTTAACTGACTGACTGATTTCGTGTGCGACATAAAAAGGTGATGCGTTTCATGGTTTCATCCCCTTACAGGAAAAAAATAGATAAAAAATTCTATCTAATTTTCTCCTACTAAAATGATTCAGTAGAAAGTGTCGGAGTCTGAGCTTTCTGTAGCAAGTAGGCTTTTTACGAGATAAAATTACCACCAGTCAAAGCTAGAGAGACCAGTCTGCTTTACTATTTGACCCATGGCTGGTGAAAGATGAAATGGATTCATAAATTTCACATGATGACTGGCATGACCTCGGCTGGAATAACGATCCCATTTTCTGCGCCGATAAACGCACTCATTCAAGTCTGAAACAACTGTCAGTCAGTCAGTTAAGTGCCGTACGTGATACACGCTTTGGGCGATCATGTCTCGGAAGAGACATGACTGACGGGGCAGAAGATTATCCCGTAGTAGGTTGCCATTGCTTTCTGCAGTAGACTGGCTGCCAACTATGTCTACAGAACTCAATCTGTCCTATTATTTAACCCATAACTGGAGGGAAGAGACGGATTCATGCCTTTCCCAAGGGTATTTGTGCGTAAGTGAATGCAAGGAATTCAGCTGGAATTCCAACTCAGCACTGTGGTTGTAGTAAAATTCAAAATAGAAATGCTGTTTGTCTGAAGTGCCTGGAAGCTTGTTTTGCAGGTCTTAACTAGTGTAACTTCAATTCTCACTACTGTGATTATTTATAAAGCATGGCGTTTTTTTTTTTTTGTTTGTTTATTTTTTTTATGATTTCTTAAAGCACTTTTCATTACTCTTATAATTGTCACTTTTGATCACAAATTGTCTGATTTGAATACACAACGAACGTTAAAGTGGCGTGAAGGGCAAATAAAAAACCCCAGAGAGAAGTCTTGAAATTCAACTTCATGTCCAGGTCGCTGAAGAGTAGCTGTAGAAAGATAATAAAAAGTACAAAGAGAAAAATGAGTAGAAAAATAGAAACCATGCTAAATTTGTGTTGTGGTGCAGTGGATAGTGGCGCAAAACGAGAAACCGGAGAGCCGAGTTCAAATTTCAGTTGAGTTTGTTGCATTCACTTACGCGCAAATAAATATACCCTTGAGAAAGGTATTAATCCGTCTCTTTTCGCTCAAGCTAGGGGTTAAATAGCAGGCAAGATTGGGTTTTCAGCCTTGGTTGACAACCAGTCTACCACAGAAAGTAACGTCACCCTACTGCGGGAAAATATTCTGCCTAATCCGTCATGTCTCTTTCGAGACATGATCGCCCAAGTGTGTATCACGTATGGCACTTAACTGATTGAAGAGAATAAACCGGTTGAAATATGTACATTTTTCCTGTCTCTGCATAATTACCTAATGATTGTAGCGAAACTCTGGATCCTGATTGGTCATCAAATTGCAAAATTCAAAATACGTCAGAGAAACGGTTTTTCCACAGCTAAAGAAAAAAATAATTCTGGAGCCACCCCACGTGAATGGATTGAATATTTAAGGATGGTTTCTAACCGGTCACGGCGGTCAGTCAGGGGAGGCTGTTTGCTGACACACATCTAAAATGTAACCAACTTCAAATCGACCCGGAGTTAAGGTCAGGTCGCACCTTGTTCTCTTTCTCCTTATCTATTTCAACAATTACTACTAGAACATTTTGTACGAACTCTTGGTACCTTAACTTTCTCAATAAACATTAACACCTACAACTTATGTTATTCCTCCTTTTAATAGATTTCTATTTTAACATTCAAAATGTATATTTTATTATTCCACTCTTCTACACTAACACACACATTCCAACTGACAACCAACCTTCTGATGAAAACCTTCTGATAATAATTCTAATGATGTTTCTAATTCAACATAAAACTTGTAAACTGTAGGGAGTTCGGTTAAGTCCGACACAAGGCCGAACAAAAGAAACATTAACCAGCTTCCTACGATACATGGTGACTGGAAAATTTTGAAAATTCAATCCAACCACGAAGTATTGCACTTTCTTCACTAAAATGGCTAAAAACAATATCAACCGTTTTATTGTCCTTATCTTTGTTGTTATTATCGCAACGATTCGGTCGTTGTACATCCCAGCCTTCATCAGATGCTTGTCAATCCGAGTAAACTTTATTTATTTTTCAAACTTAACCATTATATTTGACCTATGTGGATGTGCAGGTGATGTAAATGGATGTAAATGGATAGCGGCTTGGAATGGAAAATTGGAGAGCCGATTTCAGATTCCAGTTCAGTTCGCTACATTTACTTGTGAAAGGTATCAATCCGTCTCCTCCCTCAGCTAGGGGTGAAATAGTAAGACATGCATCTGGAAAAAAATTATTCCTAATGCAATATTCATTTACAAAAAAAATTCTAATCTTAAGTATATTTCCTCTTTAAATAACACACAAAGGGTTGATAAACCGTAAAAAAAAAAATCAGCCAAACAAAATTATTTAATCTATGTTCTGGTTACATATCTAGGGATATCTCATCTAGTTTTTCGTACTGCTCAATTGTTATTCGTCCCGTTGCCATTGAACCAATTTCACGGATCAACGCTTGAATTCACTGGGCTATTGTCACGTGGGACAATTCTCGGTGGAGAAAGAAAATAAATGGTTAAATTCGAAATATTCCTGAAGTTTACACGGATCGATAAGCCTCTGATGAAGGATAGAGGTCACAACGACCGAAACATTCTGATAAAGATGAGGACAATTATCTTCTTGTAAATAATGCAAATAATGA
Organism: Ascarosepion bandense; assembly: GCA_037127315.1. NCBI lineage: Eukaryota > Metazoa > Mollusca > Cephalopoda > Sepiida > Sepiidae > Ascarosepion > Ascarosepion bandense. Next base: position 1,426,901 of record JBBBDQ010001761.1, on the reverse strand, counting down.
GAATACCTAATCCCAGAAATTCACGCAAAGGGCAATCTGGTGAAAATAACAACAAAGATGAGGATATTAGTCAATATAAATAATGATAATACCTAATCCCAGAAATTCAGACAGAAAATACCCCCGAGTTTTATATACGAAGTTATGGTATCTAGTAAGTCAATGTTTACCAAGAATCCGGAGACGACAAGGTTTGTATCTCGACCGACTCCGTCATATACTTGGATACTCGTTTTCCAAGAATGTCTGTTGGTAGGGTGTCTAGTTAACCCATCTTATAGACCTCAGTTCAGGCACATATATGTTTGTTTCACACCCACATTGCCAACCTGTGTTTTATACAGTAACTACGATGAGCAGACCTTAATTACAGTTTCTGGGAGAGAGTGCATTACCTAGTGTGATCAACAGTCTGAACAAAGCCAGTACACTCAGATCCTCGGTCACGATGGGTCCAAGGTATGACGGTAAACTGTATCCGGCAACAAGGCCTCTGATTGGGAGGTTGTGAGGAGCGTGGAACCACCTCTTAATTGCTGCTGTTCCCAGATCCACTCTGACCCAGAGTGGTAGCACCTATAAGGATCCCAGCTATTGGCAAATAGTTACCCCCCCCCCCAAACTGGGGTCAAAACACTATGAAAGTATTAAAATAGACTTTTATGGAAATATATACATAAAAATAGACTTTCATCGAAAAGTATACATTTTAAAAGAAAAAAAGTATTACCATAGCCCATTTTTGAAGGAGAAAAATATTACCATAATACGTTTTTAAGGAAAAAATTATTACTAGCAATGCATTATTGAATACAAAACTAGAAGACATCTTCAGTTTTCTAAAATAAAAAAAAACCTTTTTCATCAAAATATGACTATATCAACCTTCTCACTATAACTGAACATTAAATAAATACCTTAAAACTTAACTTTTTAGACATTAAATAACCCACAGAGGTTGATATGCCATTAAACAAAACTCACTCAAACTCGGTCACGATGACTTCGCACTTCGTGCCAGCACAGCTATCGGCGGTTTTCGAACAGTTTCGTCCACACCATTTTCTTCAAAAAACTTGAGTGTCAACCCATGGGGTGTGACTTTCATGCACTTCCCAATGGTGCTGCACGCTGAGAATAATATTATCACGTAGTTAACAAATCGACCATACCATGATTTGAACCCGAGTTCCATGGTTGAAACGCTAACGTTCTAATCACTCGACCATGCACCCACTAACTCCCTCATATTGAGAGAGGATCTTATATATCTTACAAGCGGTACTCGTAAGTGTCTAATAGACGGCGGGTGCTTATTAATTTAAGGAAATTTTCCAACCTTCACCTCGAAAGTACTAAACACCTCATTTTTTAATTGTACACTTTTTGTCCATTTAAATGATTATGGGAGTGGGTCTTACAAAAGGGATTGGGACCCTTTTGTAAGACTCACTCCCATTTATTGATTATTGAAAAAATTATAACGCACTATCTCCCAGAAACTGTAACTAAAGTCCGATCTACATCAATCAGCCAGTTAAGTGCCGTACGTGATACACGCTTGAGTGATCATGTCTTGAAAGAGACATGACAGACTGGGCAGAATATTTTACCGCAGTATGTTGTCATTACTTTCTATAGAACCCAATCTGTTCTGTTATTTAACTCAAAGCTGGATGGGGAAGAGATGTATTAAATTATTAAGTAGTAATTAGTGGGGAATCAGTTTATTACTTCGTAAAATGGAAAATCGATCCCCACTTTATGCCGTCGAAGCCTTAATCATGTTTTCAACTATTATATTCAGTCAGTCAGTTAAGTGCCGTACATGATACACGCTTGGGCGATCATGTCGCGAAAGAGACATGACTGACTGGACAGAAGATTATCCCGCAGCAGGTTGCCATTACTTTCTGTGATAGACTGGCTATAGAACCCAATCTGTCCTGTAATTCAACTCATAGCTGGAATGAGAAGAGAAGGATTACTACCTTCCCCAATGATATTTGCGCGTAAGTGAATACAACGAATTCAACTGGAATTCGAACTCGGTTCTCTGATTTCTCAGTATAGTTAATGTATAAACTACAGGTTGGCAATGCGGGTGTCAAACAAACATGTATGTGCCTGAACAGACGCCTGTGAGAAGGATTAGTTAACCACCCTAACATACAGACATTCTTTGAAAACGAGCATCCAAGCATATGGTGATGTTAGTCGAGATACAAACCCTGTCGTCCTCGGATTCTTGGTAAACGGTTATAAAATATCTCAACGTCGTATATAAAACTCAGGGGTATCTTCTGTCTGAATTTCTGGGCTGAGGTGTTATCATTATTTACATCGACTAATATCCTCATCTTTGTTGATTACTGGTTATTAAGACGCATTTTATGTTTATCAATTCACGTTGAGGAGGGCAATAAAGACGTTAAAACACAAAAGACTACTGAATGTGGAAGAATAAGAAAAGGAAAAACATTGTTAAGGCGTGAGAAAAATAAAAGAAGAGGAATCAAGAAAACAGTAGATAACGATTGCTATTGCAGTTAAACTTTTGAAGATCAAATTTGGCAGGAAAAACAGAGCTGAAAAGAAACTGTTAACAAAAACATTTACGGTTGTGTGTAGCCAATTCAACTGTAGCGTGTTAAGACATTGCTGCCATTTAATGACTCCGCTTAAACTCATAAAGTAGCATAACGAAAAGTTAAGAGAAATTACGATGAATGTAATTATGAAAAAAACACAGGAAAGCTAAGCTACATTACGGCAGTGGGAAAGTGACTGAAGTCAAGCTGCCAGGTCAGGACCAATAACAATACTTTTTTTGGTCTTATCAAGAATCTCTAAATATATAGCAGGAGTACCAGGCCATATGTGGCAGCAATATTCAAAGAATGGATAAATGATAGACTTATAAATATGTAACACAGATTATGGCGAGAAAATATTTAGCACGACACAGTGAACCGACTTTCCTAACAGCAGAGTTAGCAATTTGGTTCAATATAATCTTTCAATGCCGAGAAGGCACAACGAGTTACTCCCCAGGAGGTTAACATCGGCCATGCAGATGGAAGGCAGAAAGGGGGTTTTTACAATGATTGACAGACAGATGTTTTGGTTTGGGGGGGGGTTAATATTAACAAGTCATTCTTTGCCCCAATTAACAGCAGATTTTAGGTCATTTTTTTTAGATCGGCTGTCAATTTGATCATTTCAAACCGATCAGACTTCTTTTGTTCGTCTTATAGTTGCTTTCATCACAATCTTTGTTCAATACCCGTCGAACCTTAAAGTAGAAATAAATGGTAGTCCAGGAGTCCGTCTTTCATGGGTGAAGGCATAATTAATTCAGTTATGAAAGCCTGTTGGCGAAACAAGGCAAAAACCCTATTGGCCGATTGCAACTTCTTTACCCCAAAGACTTTGTTTTCATTTCGTAACAATGAGGTATTTTTAAAACCTCTTTTATTGCTGGGGCGTCGAATGAGGAAAGACGATTTGGAAAAATTAACACTCATCGGACATATTGAAAGCAAGAGAGTCAAAGGGAAACATCAGTCAATTTACGTTATTAATTTGCGTAAATGAACGGCAGAGTAACGACGAAGTGGAATGGTAAAGAATCAAACAATGCTTAGAGCTACAAGGGACAAGAAGTTGTGGAGGGCAACGACTTACCACTTCCTAAAGAGATACCACACATAAAAGAAAATCATTAATCTTATTTGTTGCATTTTCTCAGTTCAGTTGTAAAGGAATATCCTAGGTAACTCGCCGTGCTATAGCCATTACAATACAATGTCCAAAATTTATTAAACATAGTGTAGTCTGGTACAAGGCCACAATAAGCAGAGACCTAAAATGAGGGAACACACATTATGACATTGAGAAGCTTATCAGAAACGAGTAAGCTTTAAGGAAACCGGAAACAAAAGGGTACATGAAGAAAGAAAGCTTGAAAAGTTTAACACACGCAGCACATAAAAGCAAAGGGAAACAGCATGTAACCTATATCTAACGAGCTTTTGTGTAAATGGGTAGCCGAACAGGAAGGGATGGTAAGGAGACAAAAATTAAAGCTGCAAAGGATAGGGAGCTGTGAAGAACCAAGAACGTCCGTCCTGCAGGGAAATGAGAAGAACCCTCGCTCTAAGTTATCTGTCTGTTTATTAAGAATGGCACCACGTCACGAGTGGAAAGCGCTCTGTGATAATCGAATTTATTTCAAGAGGAACAGTCTGCAGGATGTTTTTTTTTTTTTTTTTAACTAACCAGGACACCATAGCTAGGCATTCAAATGAAAGTAGGAAGATTGTATTTATTTATTTACGCTAATCTTCGAAGTACATAGAGAGAGAATCGATTTGCCTTGAAAAATTCATCATGCCATTCAAATCAAATGTAAGTTGGAAGATTGTTACGCCAATCTTTGAAGTATGTTAGGGACGACCTATCTGTCTTGAAAATTTGCTTTCAAAGTCATTTAGGCTCGAATACTGTCATTTAGTACTGGTGGAATCCTAGACACTGTGTAGAAAATGATGGTTAACATTAACAATAACAATCAATAACAACATAAAACATTGAAACTTAATTGACTAGTTTGAAGTTGAACTGTTTTTTATTATTATTTTGTTTAGTTTTCCAGACTATTTTTGTTTTTATCGAATCGATTATAGTGGATCGTTACATTATTTCATTTTTTTTTATCTCTAATTATTCTAAGATTCTCTATTATTATTAATGCTGGTTATTTTCTTTTTCTCATTTTATTTTCAGACTGAAGAAGTATTCTTCTTTTCTGTACACGACGTCTATTGTCTAATGTTTTAAGTGAATAAAACTTTAAGTCGTTTAAAAATTTGGTTTTCTCAAAACAAAAGCGAACGTCGAATCGTATATACACACATAAAAAACATTTTTCTTTTTTAAATCTATATCGGAATTTTGGGCTAAGTACGCGTGTTTATAAAAAATCAATCGGCAATTGTGGAAAACAACTGGCTTTGCTTTCTTTTTGTTCGTTCAGCGGCTTCATGAAACTGTGTACATTTGGAAACTTTGAACAATGTACGAAATTCTTAGACATGTGAAAAGAAATGAAGAAAAAACTTAGATAAATATTTAATGTGGTGTAGTAGTACTAATAATATTCGTACAAGTAAAGTGTAGATGTTTTTTAAATAAAGAAGAGAATTGTGGTCGATACTTACCGTGGTTGTTTCTCATGCACCAACAGAGTTACTAATAAAATATTTTTTAGGATTTCTTTATTAATAAAAATAAAATCAAAGCAATTAAGAAATCAAAGTAGGCGGAGCTTATGCCGAATATGGGTGGGGTTTTATTTATTTACCTATATTGATTGTATCATTTTCCTTTCTTTCTTATTAGTTTTTTAATCTCTGAAAAGAAAAAAAGGAAAAAAGAACGTGGATTAGTCATGATTTTTAAGCTTTACTAATTGAGTTTTAAGCGCCCCACATGGTGTAATGGTTAACATTAACAAGCTTGTTACTACTGAATAGTGAGTTTGATCCTCACTGGGTGCTCAGTACCTTCGGCCTTGGGCCGCATCTAAGCGTCGCTTAGAAAATCATGTGGGAACCTCGACGTGGTGTAATGTTTAGCAAGCTTGTCACGCTAGAATCATTTCAATTGAGTAGCGAGTTCGATCCTCACTGGGTGTCCCATACTTTCAGCGTTGTGCCACATCTATGCGACACTTACAAAATCTCCTAATACAACTTTTTTGCTTTTGCATATGTTTAGGGTGGGTTACCCGGCTTTTCTCTCTGCTCCTAAATTGATGATAGAAGAGAGACTAGAAGAGATAGTGTAGCGGATTTAGATTACTAGTTTACAATGTGTGTGTGTAGCAACATTTCCTCTTTAGTTGAAGAGGGATATTTTCTTTTGTTGAAAACAGAGTCACAAATATACTTCCTTTCTTTTTTCTTTATAGTAAGGTTCACACTCGAGGTAGAGTGTAACGTTAAAGGGTAAGTTATACAGATAGGAGGGGGAAAATAACAGTTAACTCTGGATTAAGATTGTAGTGATCGGGGAAACATCCTCTTGGGAGTCGGCTCCACAGAGCACTGGTTTGCAAGAAGAAGCTGTTCGAATTAGAATGTATTTCTCACCAATGGAATACGGAGGGAATGTAATTGATTTGCTACAATCTAAGTGACATGGTAGGTCCTAGACGTGAAGGTTAGACCTGGCGGAACTAAGAAATGTTCGTCCGACGACTTTCCATGGAAACAGCGATAGCGCAGGGGGAAGTGGAGTTCGCCTCACCCCGCTTGTAATAAGTTAAGCTGCTGGAGCATGTGTCGTCTGCTTTGCTGAGAGAAAACAGCTTGTTGCGAGGCCGATTATGGTTACCGACTCTGCGGACTTTTTAGAAAAGGTGAGGTGACACCGGAAAGGCAAAGATGACAAATACAAGAAGTAAGAAGACAAAGTTACCTTAGTCTGACAACTTTTATTTGTGTTGGTTTACAGTTCAAAACGGTCTCTTAGGTTGCTGCAGACTGTTGTTGATTGGGCGGTGTCCACCGCTTGTAGGCTTGAGTCGCCGGTGCGTGCTGTTAACAAAACGTAGGTCAAAAAATGATGCCTGAATTGCTAGTCATTGCTACACCGGGTGGATAGGATTGGTCCGTTGAGTGTTTTCCGTAGCGTTGACTGCGCTAACAGTCGAAGAGCGGTTCTGTCCGTTTCAGTGATGTGTAGACTACGTTAGCAGTCGGTGGTTGATCCAGTAAGGTTGCTATGCTGAAGGTCACTATCACTTCGATCTGGACTGGTCACTGGAAGTCGCTGCATCAGGTTAGTGCATATCTCGTAAAGATAGATTTTCCTGCCCTTTTCAGAGCAATTGTAGTGACTAGAGGAAAAGATCTGTTAGTTGCCCTAAAGAGTACAATTGCGGTAGAAGTGCTAGAGGCGTCAGCAGGTCGGAGGCTTCAGACAGCGTGATAAAAGGTCGGAGGTGTCAAGCAGCGTCAGTTCCTTGGAACGGCATGGCGTTCTTCCTTCGTCTACGCAGGCTGACTACTGACTTGTTTGCCTTTAGACTGCTCCTTTTATACATCTCTGTGTACATCACAGTCGTTGTGAGCATCGTTTTCGTTTTGCTGAGACATGGTCACGTAATGTAAAAACTAGAATTTTGTGGTGTGTAGCTTAGTGCTATTGCTTAATTTTTAAATTCCGAAAAGACAATTTGGAGACTGTCTGTAGATTTTTTATAATCATTTCACCCCAAGCAAAGCAGGGTCACTGGTGCACAGGAAGTGAGAGAAAAACCAGGGTACAGGGGATGCCCAAAAAAGGATAAAAGGTGGATGGGATTTAGGGAAATGGATGGGATTTATTTAGAGAGATAGAAGATGGCAATTGACGTCGCATTTAAGCTTTTGGAGATTGTAGCTATCAGCGAAGCACGTGTGCGGAAAAGAGTTCCACAGGCGGGTGGGGCGAGAAAAGAAGGTATTAGAGTAGAAGTGACGGATATATTTGATTATTTTGACGGTAAAAGGATGGAACTTAGATGCCAATCTAGTAGAACGAGTAAATTCATGTGGTTGGGGCACCAAGGAAATAAGGACAGAAGCCGTGAAAATATTTGTAGAAAAGACAGAGGGAAGCCACATCAAGTCGGTGAGAAAGTGACTGAATTCGAGCTGCTAAATCAAGATTCATTACGCTGCAGATCCTTCTTTGGGTTTTGTCGAGAACCTCGAGATTAATAGCAGGAGCACCCGACCAGATATGGCAACAGTATTCAAAACACGGACGAATGGTAGATTTATAAATGTGCCAAGATAGATTCTAACGAGAAAAAAATCTTGGTCCAATACAGTGACCAAACCTTCTTAGCGGTAGAGGTAGAGGCATTGATTCGATGTAGTTGTCCCACTTGAGGTTGTTGGCTGAAAGTGTGAGGCCAAGCAGACGCAGTGTGTTGCTTTCTAAGAGACTAGCGTTATCCAGAGATAAAAAGGGAGTTAATTCAGAGAGTCGACGAATATCTGCTGATGGAATGCAGGTCGCATCGGTCGAGAAAGAAAAATAATATAGAAGAAATCTGACATTCACCAAACGAGAATTGAAGGGAACATTACAGTCGCTCCCACATTAAGGAAAAGTCTTCGGCTGGTGGGATTTTTCTATTCTTCACTGTTAACCAAAAAACCTTGCTTCGGAAATTGTACTAATACTTTGAAAACTATTTAGTTTTCTTTTCCCAAGACCTTATGCAACATTGATTGTAATTTTTATTGTAAAAGCGCATATTTTATTTGCATTGATTATTTTTTCATACGTGTTATTGTCCATCATTTGGCACACGATGTAATACATTTGTATAATTCATTCATTATTTTGTGTTAACAATAAAGTTATGGTTTGTTCTTCAATTTAATTGGAGTAGATACATCTATCTAATTGGAGTAGATAGATCTATCTATCGCCCGGTTCACACTCCACCCATGTCTATTGAACATGTTAAGAGGCTCATCCCTTATTCCCTGTTTAGGATATGGTTTCCGGTTTTCTCTTTTCCGATCTTTTCACTATTACGTAGCCCCCTGCACATCAATGGCGTTACCGCCTTGCTCGGGGTGATACGATTAAAAAAAAAAAATTCCACTCGTGTAGTCTGTCTTCGTTGTGTGCCCATATATATTAAGTGTTACCTCAAACACTTATTTGAATTATTTAAACTTGCTGCTGACCTTGAACGGGATCGACACTCTGTGGTGAATTGGGGCAAGTGGCTTGTCAATTTCAATGCGACTAAGACCAAGCTGTTGTCTGTCAATCATCATAGGCAACCTCTCCTACCTCCCATAAGCATGGACCAAACGAGTCTCCCCGAGAGCAATACACTGTGCCTCCTCGGCCTTTCCCTCTCTTCTGATCTCAAATTGAACCACTACATTGAGTCCATAGCTAAATCCACTGCTAAGAAGGTTGGGTCACTGTGTCGGGCCAGGATGTTTTTCCCGCCTGTATCCATCCTGCATATATACAAATCAACCATTCGTCCGTGCATGGAATACTGCTGCCATATATGGTCAGGCGCCCCTGCTGTTCATCTCAGTGTTCTCAACAGGCCCCAAAGGAGAATAAGTAATGTGATAGGTACCGACTTAGCGGCTCGACTACAGCCACTTCCCACCGACGGGGTGTGGCCTCCCTTTGTCAGTTCTATAAATACTTTCATGGCTTCTGCTCCAACGAACTTAAGTCACTGGTGCCTCCGCTACAGGTGTTTACTCATGCAACCAGACTGGCAACTGGGTCTCACCCATTCACAGTTAGATTAACCATATGCAGACGATAATTCTACTCCTGCAGCTTCTTCTCTCGCACTTCCCGCCTGTGGAACTCGCTTCCATATTCTTGTTTTTCTGATGGCTACAACCTCCAGGAATTTAAATGCAATGTCAATACTCATCTATTAAACACTTGACTCTAGTTTTCACCACCCCGTATATCCTTTTCTTTCTCTCCACCTTTGCAACTGTCATCACACCTGTATTCCCATCCTTCCCTTGCTCCTTTCTAACTGGTTCGTCTTCCTCTTCACTCTCTTCTACTTAATCTTTTTACTCTTATGTAGCCCTCTGCACATCAGTGGCATTACCGCCTTGCTCGGGGTGATACGATTAAAAAAAAAAATTTGATAGTTTTTTTGTTCGAAATACAAAATTTCTTTACTGTTAGAAAGAGGTTAAAGGGTGAAAAATTCGCCACCCACAAGGACATTTTTAACTTTATCAAAACTGGAAAATGAAGACTTATCAGCTTCCGCTCTAATATGACAATAGTATTCCATTTTCAGTCTGATCTGGCTCTTGTAAAGGTATGAAATTAATGAAGCTTATCCCAGACGAGCCTCTAATTCTAATGGGGCATGATGCAACTTTTGTTAAGGAGTGAATTTATCAATAAAATCGATATTGTTTCAGTGTTTATTATTAAAATATGTCTATTTCAGTGATAAAATGATAAGCCAATGGGCTGAAGTAGATAATGTTGGCCTTAGAATATACTCTAATATACATTTCCTGGGATTCGTCAAATTTCAAAATGTTCTAAGGACCTTGCAGCACCCGAAACCCCAGATGTATGGGCACACTGGGCTCGACAGAATCAATTTATATCCTATATTTTTAGCAGTTTAATTCCCAGATCTATTCTTACTGGTTGCGAAGGGACCCCATATTTGTTCAAGCTTCAGGGTCCCCAAAATGTAGGTCCACCACTAAATAACTTTCAGACAACGAATATAGTTTTTCACCTATATTCAGTGATGGATTTATTATGAAACTAATGAAGGAAACGGCTAATATTACCATTATAAGTAGAGACTAACAGGATCCGTGTAATGCTGCACTCTGTACTTTTAACTCTAATTTTTTTCCAAATGCTGTGGAAAGAGTTTATTGAATTAACTGCTAAATCTGCAGCTAAGCTACGTCGTGTTAGACAGTTTTTCTCACCAGAATCGATATTGTATATTTATACGTCTACGATTCGTTCTTTCTTTGAATATTGCTGTCATAACTTGTCTGGTGCTTCTGCTATATATTTAGAGATTCTTGATAAAATACAAAGAAAAATCTGCAATGTTATTGGTCCTGACCTGGCATCTTGTCTTAAGTCTCTTACATATTACTGTAGCGTAGATTCCCTGTGCCTTTTATATAAATCTTTTCATGGTAATTATTCTGATGAGCTTTCGTCTTTGGTGCCTAGACTTTAAAGTAGCTTCCCAGTGCATTTTCCATAAATACTCTCATGGTGATTGATTTGACTATTCTCTATGGCATGGGTCGGCAACCTTCGGCACGCGTGCCACAAGTGGCACTCCAAGCAATTTCTAATGACACAATTTGTTAAACTAAGGAAGTCTCTGGAATACGAAAATTTAGAAAAGTCTGCTGCTATTCTCAACTGTTGAACATATAAGACTATTTCTAGTGCCAACAAAAGGGGAAGAGAAGGAGAAGAGATAATAATTGAATATTTTTCTTTCTTCTTCATTCACTAGAAGCTAGGTGAAGGATATTCTAAAAAGATCACCCCAAAACAATAGATAAATTACAGTCATTAAAAACGAATAATCACTCGAGATTAAGTTTTTTATAACTCTTGAGTGCTGGCTACAAATTCGGTCATGAAGGATAAAGATTCTTGTCACAAAATTTGGAAAAGCCATAATTGATAAAATGACAGCTGTCTTAGATTTGATTTGAAATTTGCAGGAAAATTGTTGGAAGACTTCTATAGGATGTAACAATTTATCTAAGTTAGTTGATCTGGCATCTAACTAGATTGTCCTGTTTCTTAATACCTTACTCAACTTCTGGAATGCTTCCTTCGCCAAGCCAATTCGCTTTCGGATCTCTGTGTCGCACTTTCCGTCTTCTGTTATGTTTAAAAAATCTAAAGAGAAAGTATGTTGATTAAGGTTTGGTTTCATTGGTCAGATACGTGTCACGTGTAATAAAGCAATTTTAAATGTAAAAAACATGCCTGTTTATATGTGTGTGCTACGTGTAATAAAATGATTATATGTTTATTTTAAATGTAAGTGTATGTAAGCGAAAATAGTGCATGTGTCAAGCGTATTTAAACTACAGACGAATTAAGTGTGTCTATATATTCGGTAACGTTAAGATGTGTGTGAATGACAAAACGAAATGCATTTCCGTTCAAAATTGTAGTAAAATAATGTATACAAGTATCAAGCGATGGGCAGTTTTCTTTTTAAAATACAATGTGTACAAGAAAATCATGTACGTGTATATATATATATATATATATATATATATATATATATACTGATATCAAAGTATAGTATCTGTTTTGTCGTCTGTATGCTCACATGCTTGTGCCTATGTATGGCGTTTGATACGCTTTGTATGTATATATATATATATATATATATATATATATATCTTCCCTCCCTCCCTCTCTCTGTTCGCCACTCAGTATATGCGATACAAAGCGTATCAAACGCCATACATAGGCACAAGCATGTGAGTATACAGACGACAAAACAGATACTATACTTTGATATCAGTTTTTTTTTTTGTGTTTTTTTTTTTTTGCTATGCAGTGGCAAACAGTTTTCATAAGTGTTTTATTGTTGTGTAGTTCGTATTTCTCAAATCACCTTTCAGTTGCCTGGGCGAAGTCTACGATTCCGATAAATTATTTTCCTCTTCCCTAGCTTTTCATATTTATACATATTATATATTATATAAATATTATGTATGGTTGTACAGACTTGTGCGTACTGTAATTATTCCAGAATAATAAATGCTTTTTCTTTTCAGATTGTTTATTCTAACAGTTGAGTGCGCATATTATACACTGTACACAAGACCAAAATATAAACCTATTTTCTTCGTTCATTTGCGTCGCTATATTCAGAACGGTATTTACATCTATGGTCCAAACTGAATATTTTATAAAAACAAATTTTTAATCGATTCACACTAAGCAAGGCACGAAAGCCACTAAAACATAGGAAAAAGAAAGCATTGGGAAGGAGCGAGAACAATAAAAGAACAGAAATTAAGAAGACAGAAGTTAACAATTGATATTACATTAAAATGTTTGAAAATCAAATTTTACTGGAAAGCAAGAAGACGGGAGAGAGTTCCACAAGCAATAAGTGCAAGAGAAGTGTTGACATAGAACTTACGGTTACATCTAATCATTTCAATTGTAAAATGATGAGATCTTGCCACCTACTGTGCTTAAATTTATAAAGCAGCGGTCGGCAACCCCCGGCCCGCGGGCCACATCCGGCCATCGAGTGAATCTTGTCCGGCCCGCTACCTTACTTTGGACACGATATAAATATAGGTAAACCAAACCAAAGTTACAGTTGATAGTCTGGATATATTGCGTCGAAATTAAAAATTTATTTCATTTTACCTGGAGAATGTGTTTTACTTTTATTTTTTATTTGTAGGGATCGCCAAAATTAGCGTACGGACTTTCAACTTTTTCTGTGAAATTGCTCTGTGTGCAGGCACTTTTAAATGAATATAAAATAGTGTTTTCAACTGATTTTAATGGATTTTTTTCAATACTGATTTATGAAACATTTATTTTTAAGATGAAATATTTCTTTAACAAAATTCCCGTCATATATATTTTTTTTTTATGCTGTGGAAACCTGTTTTTTTTTTTTTTATCGGATTGAGAAAGAGGTGAAATACTTTCTGCAACTCCGAAATTTTTCGCTTCCTGGTAGAGTTCCTGTTTTTGTAAATAAAAACAAGAAAAAAATCAAAATACGTTTTCCAAGGCAAAAGTTATCGAAAATAATTCCCAAATCATTTCAAAATTGTATTCACATATTTAATAATATGGTTATCCTTCATGACACTGGAGCCATAGCTTGGACCTTCTTCATAACTCTACATAGCTTTTTGGCCCTCACTCTCCAAAAGGTTGCCGACCCCTATTATAAAGTCTAGGTACTAAAGAGGAAGGTCCGTCAGAACAATTACTATGAAAGCATTTACAGAAAATGAACAAAATATTCACTTGGATAATAAACACATGTGAAACTGTTTCACGATTCTCCGTGCCAAAAGTTGACATCTTGACATTTTCACCTGCGTTGTCAGCGTAGTTGAAGTTTTTTGTCATCTTCGATGTCATCGTCCTTTTTCTACATCTTTTCATATTGACCCTCTTGCCAAAACTGTGTGCTTCCATAATTACTAAACTAGACAAATTCTGATTTTTAACCGATTAAAATTAAATAAATGTTAAGCAAAAGGTAAATTTAATTATTTATCCTATTTAGATTCACCGGAATGTTCTAATCTTTGTTGTCATATTCACGACGTTTCAGCCGTTACATACCCAGACCTTCTTCAGATGATTGGAATTTCGAATTGAAACCTTTATTTTGTTCACTGGGGTAGATTGTTCTCGTTCCATAAGTTATGCCGATCCCAGATATCTTAAACGTCATGAATATGGCAACAAAGATTAAAACAAGTCTGAACAATGTAATTAGGGTAAATAATTATATCACCCCCACTGGGCCTGTTGTCCGAATATCCAACTCCCGCAGCTGATCAATGAAATGGCCGCTTCGATTCAACTCATTGTTGAGATATTTAAGATGGATGATCTAATATGACATGTCGCTAATTTGTATTTAAATATATTGTATTTATTTTCAATTTTTCTAATTGAATTGTTCGCCTATATTGAATATGATCCATTATTGTATATAATTAGGATAAAATTTTATATGAATACTGATGTGTATTGTAGTGCAGTGGATATCGGCTTGGAGCAAGAAATCGAATAGCCGAGTTCGAATTGTAGTTGCATTCACTTACGCGCAAATACCCTTGGGAAAGATATGAATCCGTCGCTTCTCCCTCCAGCTATAGGTTAAATCGCAGGACAGATTGGGTTCTACAGCCTTTGTTGGCAGTCAGTCTACCTCAGAAAGCAATGGCAACCTACTGCGGGAAAATCTTCTGCCTAGTCAGGCATGTCCCTTTTGAGACATAATCGCCCAAGCGTGAAACTGGCTGACTGACCTTATGAAAATTTAGATATAGTAGAATGTGGAGAGGGCGTATCATAAATAAACTTTCTCAATTGGCTCATTTATTTAAGTTTCTCTCTTGTCCAGCCAAAGAAGTGTTCTGTGTTGATGATTAATACAGAACGCTTATTCACCCTTTCATTAAATTTCTAGTTTTTAGTCTTTCTTATTCTCCTAAAACATCTGTTCTTTTTTCTCCTTAATTTTCTGAGTTGCATTCGACAATTCCAAAGTATTTATAGCAATCATTTGTGTTTAATGCCTTTGTTTTGTCTTATAACAGTTCCGTTTCTTCTGTTGTTACTGATTGTCCTTTGTTAATCAATAGTAATGTGTATTTCTCTATATCTAACTCCATTCTAATACCATCATTGAAACTCTTAACTATAGTAGACTTTTTTTCCGTCGTGTTTGTTGGCTGTTATTGTTTGTAACGTTTTTTCTGTCAGGGTATGACGATAAACTATATCCAGCAGCAAAGCCTAAGATCGTGTGACCTTGAGGTGCGTGCAATCATCTCTTAATTGCTGTTGTTCCTAGTTTCACCCTAAACTGGGGTGGTAGCACCTGTTAAGGTCCCAACTATGGACAAATAGTTAACCTCCGAACTGGGGCCAAACACCATGAAAGTATAAAAATATATTTTCATAGTAAAAAAAATACCAGCAGTACATTTTTGAAAAAAGAAATTCCTAATGCTCCCAAGAAAATTAATTTTCAGTATTAAATGACTCATAAAGGAGTTGACATGCCGCTAAACAAACAAAACATTTTTCAAGGTCAGATTCTGTTGTTTAGCGGTTATTATAAACGGAGTTGAAAACAAAGTAAGTTAATTCTTACTTATTTATGTGGACTATTGTCCTCATTTTTATTGTTATCGCAATATTTCGTCTGTTGCGTTCTCCAACCGTCTTCAGGTGTTAATCGATCCGTGTAATCGTCAAGAAATATTGAACTGGACTCTGCGTAGCTTGATTTTTGTTCCACTTTCCATATTTAGGGTTTCTTGTTTTGTTCAGCAACAGTAGGAAAAGCAGCCACAAAGGAGCTCAAGCATAACAGCAGCAAACAGGCAGCCAATTAGGTTTAAAGCTATAAGTACTAGGTTTATGAATGACTCTCGGGCGAATAGTCTAGCGTTAGTTTGGGAATTTGATGGTACAGTAATCGGGTGGATTGGGTAGTAAAGACTCAGACACAGTGGAAACAGAGCGAACAGGAAAAAAATGAACGAGATATCCCAAGCAATGAAGCAAATTAAAATGGACTTAATAAACGTCTCTCGGCTCTCTTTAAAAAACGGCCCTTCCAGGGTGTCCTCTCTCATTTCTGAGTCGATTCTCTCCGGTATTGAAAGCTTTATTGGAACTCGGTTCACAAATTTCTCATTCCGAGCCTCTAACCATTATACCACCTACACACCCGCTACTAGGGGTACAAATTTCAAATTGTCGGTTGTTTATAACCATTTCGTTAATCTTCGTTAATTTCCGTAACATAAAAAATGGCAGATTGGTTTTGAAGGCATATCAAAACAAATCTTACCTTTAAAAAATAGCTGAAAATATGTCTAATATTTTAGATGAGCCTGGTCAGTTATTAGATAGTAGATTGAACTGATTGGGAATACCAGGTGTTGTAAGCCTTTCTATCTTCAGGTATTTTTTTAATCGTATCACCCCGAGCAAGGCGGTAACGCCACTGAAGCGCAGGGTGCTACGTAAGAGTGAAAAGATTGGAAAAGAGAAAGCCGGAAACCACATCCTAAACAGGGAACAAGGGATGAGCCTCTTCACCTGTTCAATAGATGTGGGTGGAGTGTGAACCGGGCGATAGTTTGATCTATCTACTCCATTCTGCTACATTTATACTTACTCAGATAACCAGAAGGATTACGCAGCTTAACTTTTTAATACCGCAAGATTAGATATAAATTGGTGGGAATTCTTATAAACCTTCAAACGTAGTAATTGTGACTAATTTTGACAGGTATATACAAACCTTGGCTAACGTTTGGCTTTTCGCCTAATTTATTGTCATTGAATAGTACACACCTTTTTTTTAACTTCGTAAATCCACTAAGAGCTTGGTGAATACTAAATTCATTTCAGACATTTTGTTTTGTAAGAGTTATAATTTGTTGGTAGGAAGGGAGGTCGATATTAAGCTTTACTTTTTTAAACATTCATAACACAATGCCTTGTCAAAGAGTGGATTATAACTCTTATTAAAAAAGAAAGAAAGAAAGAACTGTCTTTGAATAAAGAATAGGAGGATAGAGTTCACTGAACGGAATATGTAGGGAGGTTTATAGCCCATAAAATAAACCACTCGCATACGAATATCATAGAAGTTCACGCCTCTCACATGTCAATCCTTGTTGAGTTATTTACTGTCAGGATCGAAATTGCTACTCTTAGTCTCGCTAACCATGACCAACCCTAATGTCTTAAGTACGTAGATAAGTCAGTCGGTCAGTCATACGTGATACACGCTTAGGGGATCATATCTGGAAAGATACATGACTGAGTGGACAGAGGATTTTCCCACAGTAGGTTACCATTGCTTTGTACGGTAGACTGGCTGCCAACCAAGACTATAGAACCCAATCTAACCTGTTATTTAACCCATAGCTGGAGAGAATACCTTTCTCAAGGGTATTTGCGTGTAAGTGAATACAACGAATTCAACTGGAATTCGAACTTGGCTTTGATTTCTCCATCCGAGTCGATATCCATTTCACCACAAACACATCCGCGTATGTAGGCACGAACCATTAATAGGTTGTGAGATAACTTATATTTCTTAATAGTGTTAAAAGTACCGTAATACTTATGTAACAAAAAGAAGCTGACCCAGTTCAGAATGGGTGCGGTATCTGATAGCATCTCGTCGCTATGTACGGAAGAAACTTCAAGCTAAGGTCATGTTTCGCCGACATACATTCATTCTACCTTTACTTCCAATTTTCCTTCGTTTTCACTCGATGACGCCAAAGAGAAAAACAAACAAACAAAAAGAAACACCCCCCCCCACAACAACAACAATAAAAAAATCTTCAACTGACTCGTAAAACCACTCAGTACAATTTATTTATTTCACCTTCTTTCTTACCCTGTCGCCAACCTACCCCCCCCCCCAAAAAAAGGAAAGGAACATAAGACTTTACGTTCTGCTACTATCAGTATACATACCCCTCGGGGGGGGGGGGCACTAAGTTATTTACTACTATCTCTGGAATATTTAACCACGTGCATTTTTCTATTGGAACATTTCACTCATACAAAACAATTAACTACATGCATTTTCTCTATGAACTTTTTATTTTTCTTCTTACACATATCTAAACTTATATAATAAATGGAACTTTGTCTCTCTGTGTGTCCGTTATCTATAGACTCCGAAACGGCTGAACCGATTTTCTTGAAAATTTGCACAGTTGTACTATAAGCGAGTGTTCTTAGCTAGGTTTTGCGTCGATAATCGAAAAAATCGGGTTATAGAAGGAGTGGTCCGATTTTAATCAAATTTGATACACTCATAGACAAAGACATAAGAAACGATATTCAGAAGTTTCAAGGTTGCAGTTCTTACAATAGTGCAGAAAATCGATAATATATATATATATATATATATATAAAAGGCAAGATGTTTGTGTGTGTGTGTGTCTGTTTATCTGCCTGTATGTCTGTATTTTTTTCAGACCTTTTATTTTAGTTTTTGCTTCGGGTTTGGCTCTAAGTAAGTATAATTGTAGTTCTTAGTCTCAGCCATGATACCATTTACTCAGAGGACTTATTTAGCCTTCAAAATTCAGTTTACGACGAAAAAAGCTTATTTGATATCGATAGCAGGAAATCAAAATTTGACTTATATCCATTCAGTTTTCTTTCAGTCTACGGTTTCGCTTTAACTGAAAACAACTATTGTTTTTTAGTCTTTCGTGCCAACGTCCAAAGAGTCTGAGCTCCAGGACCATGGATTAGTTTTAAAGCTTTCATTACACCCAAGCAACGCCGGGCTATACTGCTAGTCTGCTATAATCTTCTCTTAACAAAATTCACTTATATTACAAATTCATGTTATAGTATTCAGTTCTATTAATAAAATTCCACTTATTTTACAAACAAAACATCTATTCTACAAAGTACGCCCAAAGTAACTAATTTGCAACAAAAAGTTTAAACCACGAAAAAACACTGATTTGATTCTTTTTTTAAATTTTTCTTTCATGTTTTTCTCACTGATAGTTAACTGGTGGAAGTAAAGAATCTACCTCACTTCAATATCTACCGTGAAAATATCAGTAGAGTTGTGAGAGACTTGCCACAGTAAATACAATGTGGCGAGTCTGACCTGTGAAGGTCCGAACAATGAAGGTCTGAATGGGATATCAACTCGGAACTAGATCATTCACTTAAGCACAAATACTCTTGGGAAAAGGTATTAATCCATCTCTTCCCTCTCTATCTATGAGTTGAATAGCAGGACAGATTGGCTTTTATAGCCTTGATTGACAACCAGTCTACCACAGAATGTAATGGCAACTTAGGGAAAATCTGCCTCATCAGTCATATCTCTTTCGAGACATGATCGCCCAAGTGTGTATTATGTATGACACATAACTGACTGATGCTAAGCGAACTTTAGTTGCAATTTCTGGAATTAAATGAATCCTGCTCCTTGTGGTGATTAATTATTATCCACCCTGCAGTCGAAACATCGTCGGCCTTTTAATGAGTCAGCCGCATAAGTACTTTTAAACTCTGTCAAGGCTGGAAAGGGGAGTATTGGACAGGATTAGTGCACAGCAATACTCTATACTTTGTCTGACCTGACTTTTATAACGATACAGCACATCAGTGGTAGTTAGGTATTTTCTGGATCGATGCAATGAGCCCACCATTCTAACGGTATCTTTTGCAATATCTCACGACTGTACACGTTTCATTTGAGATTGGGAGTGAACTTTAGCCCCAGTCGGCATTCGAAGTAAGAAGTCTCTTTCAGGATGTGGCAAATCATCAGGATTGGTGTAGGCTTTGGATCTGCTCAATGGTGGTGAAATATTACGCCTTTAAATTGTTTTTTTTTTATAGTTATTTCACCCAAGTAAGAAAAAAATGCTACTGGTATGCAGAGATTTACAGTGAGACGATAAAAAAGGGTACGAGGGACGTCAATGAAAGGGTAAGAGATGGATGGAAATCAAGTAGATAAAAGATGGCAATTGATGTTGCATTTAAACTTTTGCAGATTAAAGCTCTCAGGAAAGTAAGCAAATGGAAGTGAGTTCCACAAACAGAAAGTGCAAGAAAAGAAACTGTTAGAGTGAAAGAGGCCATCACATTTAACTATTTTGACAGTAAAAGGGTAGGACCTTGATGCCAATCTATTTCAAAGTATTGATTGATATCAGCCAATCTAATCCCCATTAATCAGTGAAAGTTTGCTCGACTGGCTGAATAAATCCAGTCAGAAAAATTATTTTTTTCATATGCTTCTTTCAATTTTATTACATTCTATTTCCACTGCAAGTGATTATAATTTTTGCATAAATATTCGACTCCTAACAAAAATAAACTTGGCATTAAATTATGCAATAAGTAAAGCAGAGCCTTTCTTATTTCCACTCTATCGTTTGATGATCAACATCCCATTTATTTGAAATATAAAAATCTAAAATTTTTAAAACATTGAAAAATAAAACAAAAAGTAATGAAAGGAGTAAGTGATTGAGGTTAATCTCACTGGGGAAGTCAGTATGAAAATTTCCAATCAGTTTAACACATCCAGTTCTCCTGTCTTATCAATCCTTTAGCAGTGAAAATACTTTAGTACCATATCACCATTTGCAAGATATGGTCGTCTGAGGAAGATTTGAATACGAGGAATGACTAAAAGCACAAGAAAAATTTTACTTAACCCAAAATTGTGAGAAACATTGGAACTGATGTTGATCTGTCAACACATTATTTACATGCAAACTATTAATATTATATTTGTTATTGATATCTCAACGTTTCAGCCCTTGTCCCCTTAAACCTTCATCAAAAGCCTGTCGATTCGGTGAACCTAGAGAGAATTTCGAACTGAACCCTTTAATTAAGTAGATTGTTATGCTTCCACTGTCTACTTGTTCTGATTTTAGTACTACTCTGTTATTTATTGACTTATTTCAACTGAGTCCAGGT
The DNA here is from genome assembly GCA_037127315.1 of Ascarosepion bandense. Classification (NCBI taxonomy): domain Eukaryota; kingdom Metazoa; phylum Mollusca; class Cephalopoda; order Sepiida; family Sepiidae; genus Ascarosepion; species Ascarosepion bandense. The sequence continues at coordinate 1,406,081 of JBBBDQ010001761.1, read as the reverse complement.
ACGCGCTGCCCAGGAGTGTACAATCATCAGAATTGGCGCAATATTAGGAATCTCAGTGGTGACACTTTTACATTTGGAAATATTGAATGATCTTTCCCTTCTTGAGCTGTAAGAGTTATGTCAGAGGAGAGATCAGCTGAGTGACATTGGACATCAAGATATTTGGAGGTGTACCTATAAACTTTGGTAGCATATGCAATATAGATCTGAGTGTGTTCTTCGGTAGTTTGTTGATATAAGCCAGAAAGAGAGTACAACTGAGGAGAGCATCAATTTTCATGTGATTCAAAAAAACTGGCCATTAACAACAAACTTCATAGATGCACCTGACAGGAAAATCTTGATAACTGAAAAGGCTTTCCCAGTGATTCCATAGATAGTTTGTATATCAGTATCCTATGTCACACCTTATAAAAGGCTGTTGAGATATCTAGGGTGATCACTCTCAAGAGATTTTTATTATAGAGAGCTTCATTGATTCCAGGCGTGGTAATAGTTAAGACATCAGCTGTGGACCTAAATGAGTGAATATCATACCATTTGTCAGCCAGGAGTTTGTTTTTTGTTGTTCAATGACCTTGTGGTTTATAACTTCCAAAAGTTTACTAATGACCCTAAAGAGGTTGATGATATTATGACAAGGACAAGGGCTCAGTCGCATTCTTGAACATGAGGCACAGGCTAAACACCTTCCATGGGCTTGGGAAACTTCTTTTTAAGGCAGCAGTTAAACAGTTTCATCAAGATTGGAAAGGTCAAGGTTCTCAAGAACAATTACAGTGATTCTTTCCGGGCCAGTAGCCTTCATGTAACAAAAATGTTTGGTAAGTCTGAAAAACTCCCGAGCCGATATACAGATATCACAATGCTTGTGTTCTGTGAAGTAGGGAAGTCGGAATATTCCTTGTCATCTAACCTGGAGTAAGAGGCTTAGCCTTATCCGACGAGGATGAGATAACCTCAGAGCCATTTATAATGAAATGCATTGCTAGTTTACTTCTATTGAATATAGCATTAACAATTGTCAAGAGCCCGCGAGATCTAATTTTATTATCTACTTCAGCTTGGACTACCTGTTCAAAGCAGTTCTTTCCATTTTCTGGCATTCTCATACGATGATTATGTGCAGTTCTACACAGAGCAAGTGTTCTACTACACCATTCCCTTTCATAAAAATGATAGTAATGATTATGGCGCGGTCAAGACTGCATTAGATTCAGGCATGAAGCAGAGCCGGCTGTCGAAATTTGTTAGTATTCTTGTGAGGAACAAAAACAGTGTAAATGCTTCTGAATTCTATTATAACAGATAAGTGGGGATTGGGCAGTTGCAAAAGAGTAGATTAACAGAAGCTGAAATTAAAGAAATAAGAATTGTAACCAGAATAGACGAATCAACAAAACAGAAAAACAAAATAATATCACACAAGCCAAGGGTCATAATGAAGAAACCGAGATACACACAAATCACTGTGAAGATAATTCTGAAATGTGTGATTTAAGTTGACCACAAGATGGCAATAAAACGAGTTCAAACCACATTGAACAGAATTATTTAATGGAAAAGAAGAATAGTATACAAGCCAAGGAAGAAATCAAAAGCCATTTAAGTCAGACACAAAATATTTCAATGAAGGAAAGAAAACAACTCCCAAAATTACAACCAACAAAGCATAACCTTGAAACTATTAAGCTCTACAATGCAGCATTCAAATTAATTCTGGATGAAGAAGACACTCATATAAATCTCAATGAAGCAATATATGCATCAGCAATAGTATCAACAAAAAAAAAAAAAAAAAAAATTGAACATCAAAGTAAAAAAAAAAAAAGACAGTCTCACAGACATGAAGATCCACCTTAGAAAAGAAAACGAACAACTTAGAAATGAATTATCATTACTCAATGAACTGACAAGAGGAATAAATGTAAGAACTAGAAAAGACAGAAGAGTTGAAAGAAAATACAATATTAGGAATGAAAATGAAGTCTTATCAACTAAAGAAAAAATACTGAAGGCTCAAAGAATAAGACGCTATGAGAAAAGGTCATGATTCTACAGATAGAACAAGATCTTTCAAACCGAAGCAAAGAAATTTTACAGGGAAATCGGTAAACAAAGAATTGAAGTGATAGTCACCCCAAAATGAAATAGGTTATACAGTTCTGGGAAAAAATATGGCCTTACTCTGAAGGACATAAAGAAGCAAATTGGATTTTTGCAAGAAATAGAACGAATGAAAAATAAACCAGAACAAATATGGGCTGGAATCACAGAAGAGGATATTGAATGTGCACTGAAAAAAAGCATGCCACTGGAAATCTTCAAAAACAGATAAAATTCCTAACATTTGGCTATATTATTTAAATACAACACACAAAAAAATCTAGCCAAAGAACTTCAAAAATTGCTTAACGATCATACTAAAATTCCGGCGTGGATGACCAAAGGAACTGCCTTTCTTCAACCCAAGAATAGTGACACAAATATCCTGAAAAACTACAGACTAATTACATGTCTTCTCACAACTTACAAACTATTGACATCTATTTTAACAAAACAGACATTTCTTCTTGAAAGGAAATGGCATACTACCACTTGAATAAAAAAGGGTGCAAACGTGGGTGTTATGGATATAAACATCAATTACTTATTAATACAATGATCTTAGAAAACTGCTTCAATGCAAAAAAAATTTTTAAAAATGAGTACTGCTTGAATAGATTATCATAATGCATTCGATAGTGTATATCTGTTATCAGTTTTATCAAACAATGTATGTCGATATAGGAAACAACACTTTACCTCAATCATATAAATGGTACCTATGTCTGGTGAAATAAACATCAACAGAGGAATATTTCAAGGTGACTGTCTCCCTTACTATTTTGCATATCAATAATAGCATTAACCAGCCAACTAAACAAAACAGAATGTAGTTATAAAATAGCTTAAAAGAAAATAAGCCATCTATTTTACATGAATGACTTAAAATTATATGCTAGAAATGACTGTGAGCTGGAAGGTCTTCTGCAAACTGTAAAATGCTTCAGTAAGACATTGGAATGAAATTCAATTTGGATAAATGTGCTAAAGCCACAATTTTAGGAAGATTCTTACAACAAACATCTTTTTTAGCTTAGACTTTGTTGTAACAATAAAAGATTTAGAGCAAGAAAAGCTTATAAGTACCTAGGTGTAAATAAGAGTGAAAAAATTCACCATAAAAAAAAAAAATGAAAAAAAAAATAGTGCGTAAAGAGTACTATAGAAGGGTACAACTGATATTAAAAACTGAATTGAATTCTCAGAACAGAATTATGGCCATTAATAACCTTGCCATCCCAGTGATCCAATATAGTTTCAATATCTTGAACTGGACTATAAATGACATCAAATGAATGGATTTTAAGACAAGAAAGCTTCTATATATACACCATCAAAAGGCTGATGTAGACTGTCTATTCATGCCCCGTAAAGAAGGTGGAAGAGGTCTTATTCAGCTAGAATTGTCATACAACACAACAACTATCGGCTTACTAAGACAAACCTCTGCATGGCCAATATCCAGGATGTGCTAATAAAACCGATGTTGATAAAGTTAATACTCATTGATGGTGGATTTCAAAGTCTGAAAATGAAAGCTTTGTTCTTGCAGCACAAGACCAGAGTCTTTTCATTAAGAACATTAAGACAATTATCATACATAATAATGTGGATCCAAAATGCAGGCTCTATGACATATACAAGGATGTTCTGTACTTGCCCCAAATGAATATAAAAAAAACGATAGAGTGGGGCAATATTACTCTGGACACTGTGCAAACACTTTTGAAAATATCTCAAAAAAAAAAAAAAAAAAAAAAAAAAAAAAAAAAAAAAACAACAAAAAACAAACAAAAAAACGACGACGATGGTATGAACATCACCCAGCACATCGGTTACAGAAATAGATGTCACCATTCTATGGGATTACGCCATCTATACAGATGGAAAAATTGAAGCAAATAGGCCGGACATTACTGTCAAAAATCAAAAAGTAAAATTTTGCTTACTAATAGATGTGGCTTGTCCAGCAGATTGTAATATAGCAACCAAGGAATTTGAAAAACTTTCAAAATATAAAGACCTGGACATCGAAAAGAAGAATGGTACCAGTGATAGTAGGCACACTTGGAATGATAAAAAGAAAAAAAAAAATGGTACAAAACAACACATTGAAAGTATCCCTGTAAATTCCAGCTTAAAAGGTATACAAAAAATTATAAGTACAGTCCACACACTAAGGAGAACTTTGTCTATGTAATGCTAGGGATGTTATTAGAGATTAAAAAAAAAACAAAAAAAAAAAAACAAATGACATGTAGCCATAACACCACAACCTGCTCTAGGTCTTTCCACAGACTTAGTAGGTAGTGTAACCACAGCAGAAATTGAATGATAAAAACAAAATAATAATAAATTCAATTAGATAAAACAAATAACATTAAAACTTTGTTCAAATCAATTAAACAAAATCAAAATAATGAAAGTTTTTCCAGAATGCAACAGAAACTCTTCCTTCCTGAAACAGACTTACCGCCAAAAATACTGAAATGATTCTCCTTGCTATCAACCGTTGGAAGATAAAAACGTCCATCCCCTCATCTCAGGACATTGCTGGTTATAATACAAAGTTTTCTTTTTTCCTGTTATCACATGAAACTTTAAAACACAGGTAACTGAACACACACACAAAATAAATAAAACTGTTTGAATTTAATCTACAATTTAATGTTTTAGTGTTATTTCTGTGTATATTTTTATCCCTGTGAACATAAGGTTTTCCTTGCTGGTAGGATGAAAGTGGCCCTACAGGTTTATCTGTTGTTCCCTGTTTAGGATTCGGTTTCTGGTTTATTCTAAAAAGTCTGCTTCAACTCTATACTGCTAATGTCTCTTCTTGAATTCTGAATGTCTTATTTTATTCCTTGAAAAAAGCTCCATCATCGTAGATAATGGTTCAGGATTTGCTGGGTGATAGTGGAACATTACTTATTACTTGTTCCAGAAATTTTTCATCTATTAAGTTGTTACAAAAAATAATGGCTGCTTGAAGTGTTCTATTTTGAAAATCTATTTTAACGTAGTATCAAGTAGAAAGCTCTATTATGTTTATTAAAGTGGTCTTGTGCCAAATTTAACTGAACTCCCCACAAATTGAGATATCATCATCAGAAGGTTGGAAAGAATAAGTGTTTCATTTGCATGTTGAAGTGGAAATTTATTTACAGAACAGAATAACATCATTTTGTAGGAAGTGAAATTAAGTAAATGTTCAGAAAAAGTGCTGTATGGAGTTAAATGAATCCATAGTTTGTAGGTGTAGTGAAAATGTATGCATGCATGCAAAGATTAACAGGGTAGTAATAATGGCTGCGTTCCTTACTTTCATTTAGCGGACAACAAGAAAGTGAAAAGGAAGGAAAAGCAAGAAAATTGTACTTAACATTAATTTGTAGGAGTCAGTTGAAGTGTTTTACTGTTGTTGTCTTCTTCCTTGTTGATGGCAAGAATGAAGAAGAATAAAGGAGAATAGCATGCAAGAAAGAAAAGGAGAACAAGTGTGTCGACGAGGCGCGGATTGAAATTTCTTTTGTTACATCGTGGCAGTGTTGTACCTGATCTCTTCTGACTGATTCCACTTTCTTTCTTTCTCTCTCTCTCTATATATATATATATATAATAACTATACTTGTTTCGGAAAACCTTCCCCAGATCTACGAAGAAGGGAAAAAATGGTTTTAAAAAAAGAAAGAGCTAAGTACATGAACATCAGTCAAAAGAATTTGAACCGAGTCAGCACGTAGCCCAAAGAAAAAACCCCGACACGAGTAATCAACTAACAAAAAGCGCTCAATACTTAGGTAGAGCGGAATTAATAAATAATACCTAGAGAGCCAGACAACCTAGGTAGGTCTGTCTGGCTCACTAGGTAAACTTATATATATATATATATATATATATAAGAACTTTTTTCACACAGGCTTGTTAACTTCTCTCAGTTTTGTAAATCATTTCTTTTCAAGGGTTACAAAATAATTAACACCAGATCGCAAAATTTGGCTTCCTTTTTTCCTCTTCAGTACAAGGTTATTCCTTTTTCCTATTGGTCAAAATTAGATTTCACACTGGATTGCGAAATTTGTAAACAGTGAAGACAAGAGAGTTAATTTTAATTAAGAATTTTATCACATAAAGTTAATCGAAATTCAATAAGTTATTTTATCACAAAATTGATCTAAATTCAATATTTTTTCTAGTTTTCTTCAATATTAAGTATAAAAATTATCAGCCTGATCCAGTGCTGACATTCAGAATTAATGGAGCCCTTGATGACACACATACCACAAGGACCATAGCATTAGATATCTCAAAGGCCTTCGAAAGTTATGGCAAAGGGTTTACTACATAAGCTCTTTTCTTATTCTTTCGCTCAGTAACCCCCTGCATCTTAGTGGCTTTATCGCCTCAATTGTGGAGAAATGATTAAAAAAGAAATCTTTGTACATGTTTATTTTCCAGCTAAATTTACTTATTAGCTTACAAATCTAAACTTGACTGAAAAATTTAAAAAAAAAAGAAAGAAAAAAAAAGTTATTTTGATCATATCAATGTTAGCAAAAGCTACCTATATAAAACATGATTAAAAGTCACTGGCAAAATATTTGCAAGATGATTAGCAGAATAAAAAAGTCTGAAAATAAACAAACCAAAGAAATGAAAAATAAACAAACATTTTGAAATAACATTTTTAATATTTATTTGTGGAACTATTAAAAATATCTGACATTTATAAATGCAATAGAGCAAATCTGAAAATTGAAGTAAAAGGGGAGGGAAATGCAGGTTGGTGAAATGATTTTTCTGGACATTTTATAAATTTTATATAAATTATATATTTCTAAAGAATGAATTTATTTAATTTATAATCCAAGATATTTTTATTGTCCTAGATGTTATTTTTAGTGGATACATGTATTTCATTAGACAATCTGTTTATTTTAAACAGTATTTTTTTTCAACTACCTGCCAGCGTAGACATTTGAAATTTATTAAAAGAAAGTATGCCCCTTCCAACCCCAGTAGGATTTGAACCTGCATCACCCTTTGCAAGAGAAACCACCATTTATTCTAATATGCTTTAATCACTTCCCCAAGAAGAGCTCCAAAATCAAGATTAGGGAAGATCTTCTTGTAAAGGGAAACACAGGTTTGAATTCTACTGGGAGGGAAGGGGCAGGTTTTTTGTTTTTTTTTCTTAACAAGATTTCTCGAATGTTTAGGCTGGTAGGGGTTTGGTAGGGGTTTTGTTTTTCGACCCTTTTGTCAAAGTTTGTTTTATTTTTCTTTTATTGGTTCTCTTTGGATACTTAGTGGCAGGGTTTATACTTGTTTTACCAATATTTTGAGTATACAAACATACACATAAAAAAAAAAAAAAAAAAAGTGGGGGATGATTGGTCTATGTATGCAACACATGCACTGTATGCTTTGCTACCACCCCCAAGGTTAAATAATTTTTGAATAATATAAAGTTATTGATAATTGTCACTATCATTGATATTTCTGTATTTTTCCCCATGTCTTGGGATGTATTGTAAACAAGCAATATTATCAAAGAAGAGAAATGTCCTGTTTTCATAGCAAGAGAGAGAGGAAAAAAAAAAAAAAAAAAATCAAAAACAAATCAGATACTTAATTGCTTTCCTGATCTATTCCCTTTGTGCAATAAAAGAAGACTTTTGGTATGAGCACTAATGGATGAAATCCCGGTAATATGATTTCCAATGTTACTCAAGACACATTAGAATTATTAATCTCGACAAGTATCCATTCAGTGCTGCAAAATGACCAATTTCTTTGCTATTATCAATCATATTAGGAAATAAGGAGGATTAGACAGCTTCAGAATTAACACAGGTGAATTTGTTGCAATATGGGATGATTTTCAGTTTAAATTTTTTTCAATGGTCTTTTGATATCCTATTGAGTGGCTCAGATATTCTCTTTTCAATTCTTAAAAAAAAGAAAAAAAAAAGAAAAAAGTTTACCTTGTTATTTCAAGGTATATTTGTGATGTCACATCTGCTTCCTATTTTCTTCATTAAAGTGAGTAAATAATTGTACGAGGTGTTCTGAAAGTGAAGAGAGATGGAGTAATTTGGTATTCATTTCCATTCAAGATGAAGGTAGAGTGTGGGACTGACATTTTATAGTAAAGGGATTGAGGAATTTGTCAAAAAGAAATGAAGAATCGAAGTGATCTACAAATAGATAGAATTGATCTCATCATTTGTAGGTTTTATTATTTTTTCAGAATTCTCAAATTGTTTAACGACATATCAACTCTTCATGAGCCATTTAATGCTGTAATTGAAATTTCTTGAGGGGCTTTGATGTAATAAAAATAATGTAATAAATGATATACGTTATTCTACTTTCACAACTGAATACATGGTAAATGATGCCCAGCCTTTGTGCATATACATGCTTGTGGGGACATAATTACTAGAGGTGGTGATATGCGTTTTATGTTATAGTTTTGGAATACTAAGAAATTGTAATATATTATATGGACTAAGGGTCATGAAAGTGTTATTTCATGTGGCTTGATTTTGTTTGACAATATATCAACCTCTATGAAATGCCAGAACCTAAATATTTTGTATGAAAACCACATGTTTTACTCTTGAAATATAAAATTATGTACAAAATATCTGAAGTTGAAAGCATATTGGCCTTTGAACATTAGTAAGAAAACCAACTGCACAAATCCAATTCCACGTAGGGATAGATATAATAATAATAATAATAATAAACCTTGTGTTGGCTTGGCAGCACAATCGCAGTAAAGAAATAGCTGCTCAAGTCACAGAACAATAATGGAGTGTTACTACACATGTACTCACTGTAATTAGTGAAGATGTTTCCTTAGATATATATTTTGTAGATAAAATGTATTGTTGCTAATTTTACTATTAAAATGTATTTTTATATTTTTTTAGTGTTGCATTGTCATTTTGCTATAAAAATATTTTGCTAGTCATTTATAAAAAATGTACTGTTTTATTTAGGAATTCATTATTTAACCCATAGCTGTGACCGCTGTGACCCTAATAAGTGCAACCCCCACCCCACCCCGGAAACAAACAGTAATTAAGAGGGAGTTCCATACTCCTCCAATCCTCCCAACCGGAGGTCTTGCTGCTTGATGTAGTTTATTGTCATACTCAAGACAACTCACATTTCTTTAGGTACCTCCAAGAATTTGCTGAAAAAACAGCATAATATGAAGAAAGAAAAACCCTAAATTCAATAAAAACAAAGTTTGTTATTAAAGGGAAAAGATTACTTTTTAATCTTAACATATTTCAAATTTTGGTAAAGTGTCTTGTTTTTCTTTTGTCTGTGAGTGACAATTTTTACAAGGGTTTATTACAGCAAATGTAATATTACACAACTCACTTTTTTGGCAGTGAAAAACACATTAAGTTGGAAATTCTTGCAAAAATCAAATAATGGTTAGATTTTTATGAAACTTTCAGGACTTATTTACAAATAACTGAAATTATTTTTGAAATAATTATCTTTAAAAAATCTTTGGAAAAATGTTTTGCTTTTTATTCTTATAAATTAAAACTTCTTTTTCAGAAAATCTGCTCCAAATTGTGACAACAAAAATGCCATAAAACTATGCCATTTTTTATTTAGATAAATTTTTAATTGCTTTTAAATGTACATATATAGTGATGTAAATTAATAAATATACATATGAGGGTGCACATATGTATAGCATTATTATTCAGGTGTCAATACAACAGTACTCAATGTATGAACATAGCTGTATTATATATATATATATATATATAATTCTACGTCTGTGGCACAACTTTAGTTTATGTGTTATGCAATCATCAGGTGCATAAACTCCGAGCTGTGCCATAGATGTAAGATAATATGTATATTTATTAATATATGAGAGGCAGAAAGAGAAAATCCCCCATCAACACAGATGATACCAGTTTAGTCAACACAAACTTTTCCAATGAATGTATTTGATTCGACAAATTTGAAAATTAAATTAAGAAGGGATAATAATGGTTATCTAGCAGGAAACAATACATGAAGCAATTTTACAATATACATATATCTATCGAGGAGGTAGATCAATAATTACATATAAAAATTTGTCACAGAGCCGATTTATGTTACCACATATTTCTAAAGAATTAATGCTTTTGTTTTCTTGACTGATGATAGATTGTAGCAAACAGTTTAAAATAAAAACAAGGCATTTATTTCATGCACAAATATCCACTGAAAATAACATTGTGTGTGTGTGTGTGTGGAGTTGTGATAATACTTAATGCTAAGATTATTTTTTTTTCAGTGATTTACTGACAAGATATTTTGGCAAGCAGGTTTTTCATCGTAAAGTGTTTGATATCAACATAGAGCGTTAATAGGCTTAATGCAGAGAAGTTTGTCACATTACCAAGCAGAGTCATGTAGATTTCAAAGCCTTGTGAAGGCAATTATGATGTCTTCACTCATTAAGGGCTAAATTTCTATCTGCTTGACAAGTGAAGACATCATAATGGTGCCTTAACAAAACTTCAAAGATGGCACGACTCTACTCAGGTAAGTGACAAATTTCTCTACATTAACCATATAGCCAATTTAATATCAATGAGAGAAAGATTTCCCCCTATTAAAAAGAAACCTTCTTGAATTTTGGAGTACACAATTTGTTAACAAGCAACTGTTCTAAAATCTAACTAAATCTTAAGCAATTCTATAATGGACATTAATGTGGCTTAAGCAACTAGAGAGAGAGAGAAAGAAAAGTTAAATCAAAACAAAAATAGTTACAAGATGAATTATTTCATGCTGCATTCAAGAGTGATTGATTCATTCACGTTTTAAAGCTTATCAACCTTTTTAATGCCAAAATATATTTTTTGCATTCAAGATGTCTACTAATTCAACTAATTTACTTAAATGATTTTTTTTCTGCTTATTAAACCCAAGCATAAAAAATTTGAAATAACCAATTAATTGAACCAGTAATTCTGACACAAAAAATAAAAAGGAAAGAGGGGGGTGCATATAACAACACAATCTCTTAACAGATTTTTTACTTGGAACTATTTTAGAAATTAATTCAATTTTATATTCATATGCTTTCTGTTTTGATCTCAACAATTGCAGCAAATGTATTCTTTTACATACCCAGTTTGACCAAAGATGTGAGAATGTGAGATTCAGATCATAGAACTTAAAAAAAAAAAAAAAAAAAAAGAGAATTCGAATTCCACTAACTCTTGGAATAATGACAAAGCCTCATTCAAAATGTCTCTATACAGAAAATGGTTATAAATTTCCAAAACAAGGTAACCAAAAAATTATGATGACATTAAAGAACATATGAAAACTTCTTGAAATCGTTATGCAGCTTTGATGATTAAAGTGAGGAAGACAGGAGTTGAAGCTAATAGTGGTGAACAATCAAAAGTAGAGATTAAAAAAAAAAAGTGGGGGGGAAAATAACAACCCCGATTTGCATTTGAGCCCGACTTAGAAAAAAAATAAATACAGAAAACATCTCCTTATTCTCAAATTATGATAATGAATTTTAAAGTTTTTATGGCAGAAAACATAATCAGGAATAAACCATCATCATTGAAAAAGGGCCCAAGAGACAGGCATGCTCAATCCCTTAGATTATTATTATAATAAAAAAAATGCAAGTCTAGAAATTGTTTTCGAGAAATTATTAAGATGGTAGTAATAGTAACAAGAACAATTTCAAACTTTCATTTCCAGAATAAAAAGATGAGGGATGATGCCACAGGATGTTCCAAACTATAACTTATAGGTAATTATTGCACCAGGTTTCCAGACAAGTGTAACAATCATGGCACTGTTTTGTGTTTGCGTGTATTGATGTCCGCAACCAATCAAGGAAAAGGTCTTCATCTTTGTTGAGAAGTAGGAACTGGCCAAGTACATTATACGCCTGAAAATAGATTAAAAAAGATAAAAACATGTTGAAAAGAATTTTTTTGCAAAGTCAATTCCCTGAAATATTTAAATACACATTTGAGAAAACAGAAAAGCTGTCATGACAATTCAAGCAAGTAGGCCATTACTGCACTGCAAACACAAAGAAAGACTTTATTTTAATCATTTCAACCTAAGCAAGGCAATAAAACCGCTAAGAAGCAAGGAGTAACTAAGTGTTGTATATTACAATGAGGAACACGTATATAAATAAAAAATATAGTCTTATATTTTTATTCTTCAATGGTGGCGATTGTGTGGAGTAGAGAAGTAGCCAGAGAGAGTATGCACATACAAAGGAGCTGTTGGGGGAGGTCATTAACCAGTCTCTGTATCTTGAGCCAAAAATTCTAGACTTTTATATCGTCTTAAAACTCCTACATGATGCTTGCTTTTTTTGTTGCACCTTGTTGACATCATCTACAACCAGATGTATCTGTCAATTATATTCATCGTCTAAGGTAACGCAAAAAAAATTTAAAAAAAAGTAAAATAACAACATTAAGGAAAGAAATATATAAATCCATCATCCACTCATGTATTGAATACTGCTGTCACATCAGGTTAGGTGCCTCTGCTATTCATCTTGAGGTTCTTGACAAAATCCAATGGAGAATCGGCAATGTAATTGATCCCGACCTGGTAGCTCAACTCCAGTCACTTTTTCACCGACATAATATGGCTTCCCTCTGTCTCTTCTACAAATAGTTTCACAGCTTCTACTCCAATGAGCTTAGCTCCCTGTTGTCTCCTCTGCATGAATTTACTTGAGATATTAAACTAGCAACTAGGTCCCACCCTTTTACAGTGAAACTAATCAAATGTAACCGCAACTTCTCCATCAGCTTCTTTTCTCACACTTCACACCTGTGGAATTCCCTTCTGTATACTTCTGACAGCTACAATCTCCAAGAATTTAAATGTAATGTCAATTGCCATCTCTTATCTCTTTGACTTACATCCATTCCCTGACAACCCTTGTATCATGTTATTCTCCCTTTTCACTCTACTCTCATACAGCTCTCTTCACACCAGTGTTCTCATCCTTCTCTTACCCATTCTCTGACACCTACTGTAACTTGTTCCTCTTCCTAATCACTCTCCTCTTATGTAACCTCCTGCACATCAGTGGCAGTACTGCCTTACTTGGGGTGAAATGATAAAAAATAAACAAGAAAACAAGAAAGAAGTTAATGATTGACATTGCAGTTAAATTTTTGAAGTTTTTGAAGTTAACTGACGAGTAAAAAGTGAGAGAGAAGAAATTATTAGCACAGAACTTACAGTTCAGTATTAACTGGAAAATGCCACCAGTCTGGTACTCTGCTTAAATTCATCATTTTTAGGTACCAAAGAGAAAAATGCTCATCAGAAGATTTACCACAAAAATATAGAAAAGGCAGAGGGAAGCTACATTATGGCAGTAGGAAAGTGACTGAAGCCAAGATGTCAGGTCAGGACAATAACATTGCAGATTCTTATTTGGGTTTTTTTATCAAAAATCTCTAAATACATAGCAGAAATGCCAGACAAGTTGTGATAGCAAATAATTCAATGCATAGATAAATGGTAGACTTATAAATATGTAAGATAATTTCTAATGAGAAAAATTGTCTAGCACAACATAGTGAAGCAACTTTCCTAGCAATAGACCTATCAATTGATTCAATATAAGAGTCTTTCCACTTTATGTTAGCAGAAAATGTTAGCTCAAGAAGATGCAAGGTTTCAAGTACCTGAAATTTAGAATCAGCCAGGCTGATGGAAGGCAAAAGATATTCTCCAAGACTTTTAAGAAAGAGCAGCTGTTTCATTTTGGAGGCATTAAAATTAACAAGTCGTTTCTTGCCCTATTAACAGATTGTAGGTCATTTTTGTGATCAGTTGCCAATTTGACTTTATCAAACCTCCAAAACTTAACATTAAGACAGGAGCAAATATAGAGTGTTCCAATAACTTGGACTGATTTTAAATGTGAATTAAGTTTAAGCATCTAATGATTTTTTTCAATTTCTTTCAGATTTAACAATTTCAACCATGGAAAGATTAACAATCGAACAATGTGTTAAAGTTATCAAAGTCTATTATAAAATAGATATTTAAACAGAAACACATTTCGGGCACTTTGCAATTTTTTCCATCACCATAATCTACCAACTGAGAGTGTAATTGGGAAAATTGCTCATAAATTCAAACAAACTGGGTCAGCGGCAGATGTGAAACTGCCACTGCATGCTCATTTACTGTTCAGCTAAAAACATTGTTGCAAAGCACAAGAATGCAGCCAAGAAATAGACACCTTGATTTGTCATCGCGCGCAGGAATTGAACTTCTTTACAAGGTTACATCGAATTTTGACAAAATATTTGTCTTTACACGCTTACAAAATTCAACTGACCCAAGAACAGAAACCTGCTGACCAGTAGAGGCACCATACATTTGTCAATTGCGTACCCAAGCAAAGACAGGTCAATGATTATTGAGACATATTTCTTTAAAAATGATGCTGGGAATTTGGTTACCGTGACAGGCAAGCAATACTGTGCCAGGATAACCATGAATTGAATGCTATGGATGTTGAAGAGTTTTGGTTCCAATAGGATGGCACCACATGCCACACACACACACACACACAGCCAATGCAACAATGGCTTTATTGAATGAGAAGTTCCCAGGCCACATCATCTTTCAAAACAGTGATGTCAATTGGCTACAACGATTGTGCGACTTGACACTTTTAGATTTCTTCCTTTGGAATCATCCCAAAATTAAGATCTATGACAACAACAATTCAACAGCTGAAGGATGAAACAATTAGGTATATTGTTGAAATTGAGGAGCAACTATGCAGAGAGGTCATCAAAAATTTTGATCATTGCATGGAGTTTTGCCACTGATATTATTTTTCACACATAACTGCCATGACTCAGTTAACATAATTCAATAGTGAAATCAATAAAATTTCACCAATAACATTGTTTTATTTACTGCTAACTTTGAGCAGTCTTAATCGAACAGCCTTTAGTTGTGTCATTAGCATAGATACAGAGTAGAGAATTGATGACATAACAAAGGTCACTGATGAAAATTAAGAATAATATACATCCAAGGATAGAGCTCTGGAGAATACTTTGTAAAAAGATTGAGAAGATTGGTCATTTAAGACAACTCATTTACAGATTTTGATAAGAAAGCTTGAATCAGTTCAATAATTTGTTCAGGAATGCCATAACCTTTCAACTTATGAAGAAGACAAGTATGCCAAATACTATGTTCAGACTGGAAAAAATACAGTCAAAGAACATGCAGTCAACCACAGATCACAATCACTGACAAATGGAATTATGTTTTTTTGTTTATTTAACAGGTGTGGGCAGTAACTTCAAACAAGTCCTTAAAAAAATCTCTAATCTTACAGAAGAATAAGAATTCCACTTGCACATAGAATGTTTTTGGACTTCAAATGATCACCAGCATGCAAAATATCAGTTTTGTTTTGCTCCAGGTAAGTAAACTGGAAATTTTACACTAAATAACAATAAAAACTTTTAAACATTTTTAAAGCAAGGTTCTGCATATAAAAAATGTCAAAAGTTCATTCATAAAGCGCACAGAAAAAAAAAGGGGGGCTTATTTTGTGTATAGCAAATTCAGTCAATTTCAGTGTATGTGTTATAAAATGAAAGATAATCCCAGGATGAATTTTACATTGTATTGCTATTATGAACAGGACCAATAAATAATGAATATTTTTCAATTCCAAAATATGTCATGATTTGAAAGCACTCTAAAGAATGCTAATCTAAAATTATTTTACTATTTTTTTTTATACAAGTAAACCAGTCTACTTATTTACACTTAAGACTATTGCCCTTAACACATCCCAATATTTTTGCATATTGTGCTGTCTAACCTTCCTTAATAGTGGATTAAAGTGTTGTTTAATGAAATTGGTGATATAGTAATTGAGAGCCAATCTAATTCTTATTTAGTATTGCTCAGTCATTTCCTTAGAGTCTAAGTTAGCACTACTAGACCCAAGGATTGAAGTCTCAATTCTTATGTCACCAAATTCATGAACCAACACCTTAATCTACTAGGCTATTAATGAAAATATTCAATAAAATTTTATTTTCATTCAGAGGCTTATCCTCATCTTTGTTGTTATTATCACCACCAAGGTGGTGATGTCCTCCAGCCTTCTTCAGGCACTTGTTGATCCAGCCAACCTTCAGGAATTTTCCAACAAAACCATTTTTTTAAGATTCAGGAGAAGACTGTTCTTGTTCTTCTGACCCTCTATAGGGATATCTAGTCTTGTTCTTATTTAGTACTGATCCTTTATTGTTTGTATTGTTTTCAGTTAATCTAAGCCTGTTGAATCCTTCATTTAATATATATATATATATATATATGTGTGTGTGTGTGAATGAGTGAACATTGGACAGTCTTTTGTATTATTCTAACAGTTATTTTGGTGGTCATAGTTTGTTAATTTGTTTATTATTTGGATTAATTTATTTTACTTGTTTTTGTTCACTTATTTTTAGTCATTTATTCAGGTTTGTTTTCAGTTTTTAAGTAGTGTAGTAAAAAATCTATTTTTGTGCCTGCATTTTGAGATAAGTTCTCATTGTTTCAGAACATGTACAAACTACAGTCTACTACAAAAATGTACATTTTTGTTTCAACATTGAAAGAACAATGTCTCGTGTAGTTTGTATGTGTTCTAAAGTATAATTTGTAATAAATATTCATTGCTTTATTTCTATATTGAGCACGGTTTATATATATATATATATATAAAAAACCTTTTATCTATAGTACAACTCTGAGTTTCATGCACTAAGCAATCACCAGGGGCATTTAACCAACTGTTTCAGGAGTAGAATTTCTGGCTCTCACTATGTATCTGCATATGTATTTATATTCAAAATAGCTGATCCTGTAAAAAATTTTACAGATCACTTAATACTAGCAGTATAGCCCACCGTTGCTTGGGTGTAATGAAAGCTTTAAAACTAATCCATAATCCTGGAGCTCAGACTCTTTGGACGTTGGCACGAAAGACTAAAAAAAGCAATAGTTGTTTCCACTTAAACCGTAGACTGAAAGAAAAATGAATGGATGTAATTCAAATTTTGATTTCCTGATATCGATATCAAATAAGTTTTTTTCGTCGTAAACTGAATTTTGAAGGCTAAATAAGTCCTCTGAATAAATGGTATCATGGCTGAGACTAAGAACTACAATTATACCTACTTAGAGCCAAACCTGAAGCAAAAACTAAAAGGGCTGAAAAAAATAGACATATAGGCAGATAAAAACACACACAAACATCTTGCCATATATATATATAAAATCGATTTTCTGCACTATTGTAAGAACTGCAACCTTGAAACTGCTGAATATTGTTTCTTATGTCTTTGTCTAGGAGTGTATCAAATGTGATTAAAATTGGACCACTCTTTCTATAACCCGATTTTTTCGATTATCGATATTTATCAGGGGTAACTCGACACAAAACCTAGCTAAGAACACTCGCAGGCGCTTATAGTACAACTGTGTAAATTTTCAAGAAAATCGGTTCAACTGTTTCGGAGTCTATAGGTAACGGACACAGAGACACACACAGACAAAGTTCCATTTATAAATAAATTTAGATTATTTTCATGATTTCAAATAAAATTCACTGGATGTTGATTAAGTAAATAATATTGTTTAGTTGTGAATGTATCAATATTTTTTCATCATTCCTAGTAATTCTATTCGTGGTTGCGTCTAAATATGATTCATGCAAATTCTATTTCCAGATCCCTATGTTTTACAATTTTATCAAATACTTTAGCCAATATATTTTTTATATGTGCATTCTTCTTCTAGTAATACTTTATTAACCATATTAATACAAACTAAACAATATTATTTACCTCATCAACATCCACTAAATTTTATTTGAAGGGAGGTAAGTGAAAAAGGAAAATGCATGAGTTATAGTTCTTGGCAAAAGCGTGACACACAGGGATGATGGCATTAGTATATAGATTCATATATAAAGAATGTCATAATTAAAAGTTTTAAATATTAAAAGTTTGAAATTACCAAATCTGCAAAAACTGTATGTGGCTTCTACAAATTTCATAAATTAAAAAAAAAAAAAAAGAAAGAAAAGTTTAATAAAGGCTTTCTCCCACACACACACACACACACACACACACAAATAAAATTTAAGATCCAAGGATTGTTTTTTCTATAAATACTTTCATGGTAATTCTTCTTATGAACTTTCCTCTATTGTACCTAGACTTTATGAATTTAAGTGCATTACTAGACTAGTGTCAAGGTTGAACTGAATAAATGTAACTAAGTTCTACATTTTCTTTTATGGCACTTCTTGCCTATGGAACTCTCTTTTGGTTACTTGCCTCCCAGTCAACTCTGATTTTCAAAAATACAAATGCAAGGTCAACTGTTATTTTTTTCTTCTTAATTCCCATTTTTTTATTGTTTACTCTCATAAATAGTGATTTTATTCACTTTCATTTTCTCATAGACTCTCATACTTAGTAATTTCCTTGTATCTTAATGACTATTTCCCTGCTTGAGATGAAAAATAATAGAATTGTCAGGATAAAAAATTTAGGACAACAATAGAGATAGGTGTATAGATGAAACATTGTACAGTTGTCACATCGGGTCTCATGTTTCCAATATGTATTTGGAGATTCTAGATAAAATAGAGAAGAATCTGCAATGTTGTTGGTTCTGACCTGGCATTTCAGCTTCAGTCAATTTCCTGCCACAGTAACTTAGCTTCCTTATGCCTTTTCTATAGATATTTTCATGGTAACTGTTCTCATGAACTCACCTCTTATGGTACCTAGACTTTATGAATTTAAGTGCATTACTAGATTGTTTCCCAAGGATATTTTGTGCATAAGTGAATGCAACAAATTCAACTGTAATTCGAACTTAGCTCTACAAGTTTGAATTTCAGGTGAATTTGTTGCATTCACTTATGCACAAAATATCCTTTTGTCCAGTTATGGGTTAAATAACTGGATAGATTGATAGCCTTGGTTGTCAATCAGTCCACCACAGAAAGTAATGGCAACTTACTACGGGAAAATCTTCTGCCCAATCAGTAACTCAAACATGTATAATGTATGGCACTTAACTGGCTAGATTGGTGGCAAGGTCTCATCATTTTACAGTTTAAATGGCTGTAGAGGTAACCAGAAGTTCCATGCAAATAGTTTCTTCTAGCTCATTTCTTGATGGATGTTCCCCCATCAACTTGGGTCTTTAAAAATATAAATGCAATGTCAATTATTATCTTCTGTTTTTATGTTCTTTTATTTCTTCTCTCCTTAATAGTATATTTTTATACTCTCTAACCCTTGATAACTTTTTACACTCTCTAACCCTTGATAACTTTTTGCGTCTTAGTGGCTTTGTTTGGGGGTGAACAGATTTACAAAATTGTTCTTTGCTTTTAAAAAGTTTTACATAAGCAATTTTTTCTAATGCACTCGTGGAACTCTTTTCTAGTTTCTTGCTTCCTCCTTAACTTTGATCTCCCAAAATTTAAATACAATATTTATTCCTGTTCTTCTCTCATTAATAGTATAGTTTTCTCATTCTCTAGCACTCAGTAACCCCTTGTGTTTTAGAGGCTTACTGCCGTGCTTAGAGTGAAATGATTAAAAGAAAAAGCTTATAGATGAGTCAATCATAGATTAAAAACGGTAACAAGGGAAGTAATTCATACTTTATAACATTTGTTCTCAATGATAGGTCAGTCAGTTGAGTGCTATACGTGAAGCACACTTGGGCAATCATGCCTCGAAAGAGACATGACTGACTAAGCAGAACATTTTCCCACAGTAGGTTGCCATTGCTTTCTGCAGTAGACTGGTTGCTATCCAAGGCTATAGAACCCAATCTGTCCTGTTATTCAACCCATAACTGGAGGGATGAGATTGATTATTACCTTTAACAAGGGTATTTGCATGTAAGTGAACACAATGAATTCAGCTGGAATTCGAACTCTGAGCTGTTTAAGCCTCTTATGTGCCATGACCTTTTGGAATATAGGTGATCATGGCTCTCCACAATTTCCTATTCTTTGTAGCTCTTAGCAATGTTTTTCCTTTTTTCACTACGTCTCTAGTCTATTAATTTTTCTTTACAGATACATTTATTCATATCTGAATTTTTATATATAAAAGTATCTTTTATGTGGTGTCCCTTCACAATGTGAGCAATCATGGTTCTCTACAACTTCCTATCCTTTGTAGATCTTAGTAAATGAATCCTTTTTGCTGTCTCTCCTAATCCCTGTTCAAGCAACCATCTACACAAACTCATTAGGTAGATTATGCACTGCTTTCTCCGTTCCTCTTGCCTTAAAAAAAGATGTACTGTGAGTATCAAATTTTCTAAGCCCTCTTTCCTCATTATATGACTTAGAAATTTTAACTGTCTCTTTTTGATTCTAATTATAACTGTCAATTTTATTTCCATATTCCTTAAAACTCATTGCTTGCATGTTCTGACCATGATATTCGCAATATCCTTTCTTGAAACCAAATTTTTGTTGTTTTGAAATCTCTTTATCTGAGGAGATTGTACAGTTGTCACTGACAGTTCAGTAATCTTTTCTTTGTTTCTTATGAAATTTTTCTGTTTCTTACTACTTTGTTTAGCTTCTGGAAGGCTTAATATCATCCAGAAAATATATCCATAACAGATGTTAAAAAGTTCCCAGCCTGATCTACTTCCATAATCTGAGCAAATAGCAGAATTTTATTTTGAATTTTGTTCCTTGTTAGGTCAAGTAACCACTTGTAAATTACAAAATTTGATTTATGGATAGTCAAGTAATCTGTAACAGTAGATCTCTGGGCAAAGTGCATCAATACAGAATTTAATATAGAAATAACAGCAGTAAATATATTCTTTGTGGCCAAGATTATACTACTAAGATAATTTTTAATTATTGTTAGAAAACAATGTTTTTAAGTATTTGTATCACCATTAGCTTCAAATATGTTTTACTCCATTTTACCTTTTCCATTTTTCTAATTAATACACTGCAAACAAGGCAATAATCCCACTAAGATGCAAAGTGCTACCCCAATCCTAAATCAAGGTAATAATGCCACTAAGACGCAAGGGGCTACTGAGAGTGAAAGAGAATGAAAAGCCTTTAGAAAGTTTGATTTGGTTTGGTCTAAGTTTAACGACCCATCAACCATTTTGGTCATTTAAGGGTCAGTCTTAAAGCTTTGTTGGCAATATATTTTTCATTAAAAAAAAAAGCTTTGTTGGCAATATATTTTTCATTAAAAAAAAAAAAAAGCTTTGTTGGCAATATATTTTTCATTAAAAAAAAAAAAAGCTTTGTTGGCAATATATTTTTCATTAAAAAAAAAAAAAAAAGCTTTGTTGGCAATATATTTTTCATTAAAAAAAAAAAAAAGCTTTGTTGGCAATATATTTTTCATTAAAAAAAAAAAAAGCTTTGTTGGCAATATATTTTTCATTAAAAAAAAAAAAAAAGCTTTGTTGGCAATATATTTTTCATTAAAAAAAAAAAAGCTTTGTTGGCAATATATTTTTCATTCAAAAAAAAAAAAAAAAAAAAAAAAAAAAAAAAGAAGCTTTGTTGGCAATATATTTTTCATTAAAAAAAAAAAAAGCTTTGTTGGCAATATATTTTTCATTCAAAAAATTGTCATTCAAAAAAGGTTTTGTTGGTAAATACTTTCATAGCATTTTAACCCCAGTTTGGGGGTTAACTATTTACCCATAGCAGGGACCCTAACAGGTGCTACCACTCTGGGTCTGGGTGGACCTGGGAACAACAGCAATTAAGAGGTGGTTCCATGCTCCTCACAACCTCCCAATCAGAGGCCTTGCTGCCGGATGCAGTTTAAGGTCTTACCCAGGACTGCCTTTAAAAGGAAGCAGAAACTAACTCAAACATCCTAATATATATATATATATATATATATATATATATATATATATATATATAATGGATTCTCCCGTCGCGTTCAACGTATGAGGGTCCAATCTTTTTCCAGCAAGACAACCACACAGAGATTTGTTTATAGTGGTGAAGGCATTGTGTAGTACCAGCCACATTTCTTGGAACTGCTGATAACAAACAATTGGTGCAGATGACTGCCACAAATCGCACGAACAGCAGACCTCAATTATTTAACCCATAATTGGAGGGAACGAACGGATTAATACCTTTCCCAAGGGTACCAGTGCGCAAGTGAATGCAGCGTGCTCGACTGAAATTGGAACTCGGCTCACCGATTTCCCCCTCCAAGCCGACATCCACCGCACCCCAACGCACATCCGTAAACGCTAACAGCACCTGGTATTCTCAAGTGGTCACCCACCTAAGTACTGACCAGGCTCAACGTTGCTTAACTTCGGTGATCGAGCGGGAACCGGTGTATCCAACGTGACATGACCGTTATATATATATATATATATATATATATATATATAATTATTTTCCTAATCAATTCTCTCCAAGCAAGGTGATAATGTCACTAAGACGCAAGAGGCTACTGAGAATGAAAGAAAATAAATTGAAATGAATATTCTTTGAAAACAAGGATTCATTTGCAACAGGAGAGTAACCCTGATGAAGTCATAATAATGAATGAAACATTGTTTAGTGACTCAAAGTATTGAGAGCCTAAAATATCAGGTGAAGGAATAAAAATGCCAACTCAAAAAAAAAGTTGCTCAGACTAAACATAACGAAAGAGAATTTGGTTTCAAAACTTTAACTAGGACCTATAAAATGCTTATGAGAATGGCATTGGTGGTATTCAAACCTAAAATAAACCTAGTAAGATTTAATAAATTCAGTACAATTGAATTTTCCTATCACAGAAGAAGTTGCAGTGTCAGGATTAATGCATCTATCAAAATTCTAAAGTAACTGAATTTTGAAAATGTTTATTTAGTATACTATCTAGCCTACTTCCTAACCATAATATTCCTACCAAAAAGAAATTCAGAAATCAATTTTTGCTTGATACTGTTTGTATGTGACAAGGATGAATTCATTAGCCCCCCACCCCCAATTACTGTTATTATTGCCTACATGCAAATAAATATGTAAACCAACACTTGAAATAAATATATTCCTTTATTAAACATAGATCTTTCCAGATTTTTCAAAAAACTATTTGTCTTATCGGGAGACACAGGTTTGAATCCTGCCATAGGACACACATTCCCTATATTAGATAGATAGATCTATCGCCCGGTTCACACTCCAACCACGTCTATTGAACAGGTGTAGAGGCTCATCCCTTGTTCCCTGTTTAGGATGTGGTTTCCGGCTTTCTCTTTTCCAATCTTTTCACTATTATGTAGCCCCCTGCACATCAGTGGCGTTACCACCTTGCTCGGAGTGATACGATTTAAAAAAAAAAAAAAAAAGAAGAAATTTACTTTACTTATATATAATACAGCTCTATTCATACATTGAGCAGTGTTTTATTTACACCGGAATAATAATACTATACATTATTTGGACTGCTGTCCTCATCTTTGTTGCCATTTGTACAATGTTTTGGACAGTGTATGCTCCGGCCTTCTTCAGGTGCTAGAAATTTTAAACCGAACCCTTTATTACAATCACTGGGGTATATCATTCTCATTCCCTGCATTGAACTTCTTTTAGTAGTCATGAGTTATCTCCCTCTAACCCTCTAAGTTATTTGTTTACCAACAGGCTACAGCAGTCAAACAAAATTGCAACGCTCAAAACATTAATTTAAAGCAGGGCTCAATATAACATTTACATTAGAACATGTAAATTACTACTACAAATTGAGAAAAAAAAAAAAAAAAAAAAAAAACGTTTTATCAGGTAGTTTTTTCAAAACTAAAAAAAAAAAAAAATAGAATGTAAAATGAAGGTTTTTTTATTTTATTTCTATATTTATTTTTATTATAATATTCAGTCAGTTAAGTGCCACACGTGATACACGCCTGGGCGATCATGTCTCAAAAGAGACAGGACTGACTGGGCAAAAGATTATCCCGCAGTAGGTTGCCATTGCTTTCTGCGGTAGACTGGTTGCCGACCAAGGCTATAGAACCCAATCTGTCCTGTTATTTAACCCATAACTGGAAGGAATAGACAGATTAATACCTTTCCCAAGGGTATTTGCGCATAAGTGAATGCAATGAATTCAGCTGGAATTCGAACTCGGTTCCTTGATTTCTCGTTCTGAGCCGATATCCTATGCACCACAACGCATATCCTCATTATAATATTAAGTTGGTTTAATATAGTCTTTATATTACCCATCTTTCATTTTATGTTCTATGAAAAAGCATTTTTTTTTTGTTTGTGATTTCAATTTAAAAATGTCATAAGATTTGAATTGCAACATTGTAACATACTATTACCCTTCATTTCTGTTCAAATTTGAATTCTAGTCTTTAGCATCATTTGTCAGTGGCTTAAACTTTCCTATCTTCTCATTTTTTTTTTTACTTTCCACTTCCTTTGGCTTGTGATTTTTTTTTTACCCTTTTCTTCTTTTGCCTTTTTTCTCTATAGTGTCTCTTATGCTTTCTTTTGGACTTTCTTTCCTTTCCTTGATTTATTATTTTCTTCTTTTCCTTTTATCAAACCTTTCACGAAAATTTTTCAAAAACGAAAAGTGAAGTTAATGCTCCATCAAATAAATTTAAATAAAGCCTTTATTACCAACATTACTAACTACCTGGTGAGACATTGTTTTTTGAACATTGAAACAAAATGTACATTTTTTAAGTAGTTATTTTCATGTTCTAATATTAAATAATAAATACACACACACACAAATGTCAGTTTGAGGTAGCCATAGTTGGGCAGTCAGAAACAGGAGCCTTGCAAACAGAAAATGGGGAATTGACCCCCCTCCGTCTCTTTGCAAGATACTGCCAGAGAATGATCTTACCAGTGAGACCACATTTTGGAGATCAATTTGTTTATTCTGAATAAGACTGACACCTACTAACTTGTAAAATGTAGCTAGGTAGACCATAGCCGAAAGGAATTGGGGAGCGATAAACTGATCACTGTAACCGTTGAATAAACTATTTTATTTTTACAAGAGGCAGTTGCCTGTTTTGAAAGTTGCTTACTTTATTTCTAACTCATTTTTTTTTGTTTTTGATGACATTTCAACTAGCTTTCACCGAAAATTTCCTCAGATTAAAAACTCAAACACAAAATGCTTGAAGATCAACTGGTGGAGTGAAATGACCATGCCTACAGAAGTCGAGAAATAACTGTGTTATAGAGACATCAATTCAAACTGAAGAATTAGTGCTTAACACATCACTCAATAAGTCCCAGGCCTGACATATAGATGGCATTACTAATAAAAAATCCATGATTTTTATGAAGTACTAACCTTCAAATGGCACTTGACAAAATTTGGGCCCAATCGGATTATTAATTTACAAATTACAGTTATTTAAGTGAAGCTACTGTGGCAAATTTTCAAAACAACAAAAAAAGCTGAATTTCGTGTTGATAAAGCACTGCTTTCTGATGGGAAAAAATACTGTTCAAACAAAGCAATCGCTTGATAAGTGCTATTCTGACTGTTCCGTTGGAAACAATGGTTAAAAGGTTGTATGCTGACTTTTAATGAATAATGCGGAACGCTCCGGTTGCCTAAAATTGGCAATTGTCCCGGAAAACACTAAAACAATTCACAAACTCATTTTGGCTGATTGTAAACTGAAGTTACTTGAGATAGAAGAGGAGTTGAACATATCAGAAGGCAGTGTATTCACCATTTTGCATGAAAATTCGTCAATGAGAAAGCTGTGTTCAAAGTGGGTGCAGCATTTGCTCACAGTTGATCAAAAACAATGTGTTGACGATTCAGAGCGCTGTTTGCAACTGTTTCAATGCAAGAAGGAGTTTTTGTGTAAATGTGACAATGGATAAAACATGAATCCCACCACTTCACTCCAGAGTCAAGTTGGCAGTCAGCTGAGTGAATCAGCAGCAAGTGAAAGCTGTTCAAAGTGACCAAAGGCACAAACATCAGCAGGCAAAGTTATAGCGAATATTATATGACATTATTGGTGCATTTGAAGGAAGAAATCACAAAAAAAAAAAAAAAAAAATTTAAGCCACAAAATTTAAAAAAAAAAATTTTTTTTCTTCAAGACAGTGTCACATGCTGATTGCAACAATGGCAAAACTACATGAATTGAACTTCAAATTGCTTTTGCATCCACCCTATTCTCCAGACTTGGCACCCAGCAAATACTGGCTGTTTGCAGACTTCAAAAGAATGCTCCAAGGAAAGAGATTTGGCTCCAATGAAGAAGTGATATCGAAAACTGAGGCGTATTTTGAGGCCAAAGACAAATCACTCTACAAAAAATGCATCAAATTGTGAGAGAAGCATTGGAATCAGTGCATCACCCTAAAAAGAGACTATGTTGATGAATAAAGAATTTTGCCTAAAAGTTGTTGTTTTATTAGTTAAGCCTGGGATTTATTGAGTGATGTGTTATTTCTGATCCATGTTGCTTAAGGTCATAAAATGAAAGTCTGGGAAGTTTTAAGAAATGCATATAAGAATCAAGATTAGTCGCTGAAAAGATTATTAATCAACACTATATTACCTTTTCAAAACCTTGCTCTCTAAGACGATTTCCAAGAACTTCTCCAATTCCAGCCAGAGCGTCAACTGGCTTCTCTCCCATTGGTTCATCAACAAAGCTACGGAATTTCTGGCTGGTAGACATGACCTGATTCTGGGAAAAGAAAAGGACAAGAAACTTTCATATTTCAGTTAACACATTTAGATTTCAACATCACATCTTATACAATGCTGAAAAATTTTCTTGCAAGAATTTAAAAAGAAGTTTTTTTTTAAGCAGTATACATACAAATGCAAGCATGTTGGCGTGCAAAAGATTTCAGTAGAAGTTTATACGAACGTGTACTCTTCAAATTCAGCAATAAGTACTTTATATTTTATATGTATTTGTATAATATGATCATTTTTCCATTCTGTATATATATATATAGTCATCCGCAGACAGATCCGTTTCGCTGTATCACAGTTCATCAGTAAGGTTAGACTCCGATTGCTTTAAACCCAGGATTAAAACCCAACCGAATTGGTGTCAGTCGGCAATTCTACCTCTGGGCTATGGGCGTTCAGTAGAAAAAGGCAAACTTTTTAGCATGTATATTGTCATTATACCCGCCCAATAGCAAGAGAGCTCTAATCCATTACTGAATGAGCGATGCGTGTATATATATATATATATATAAAAACCCATCATAAACAAAAAGCAAAATCAAATAAGACCAATCCCACAAAATTCACACCAGGTTCTATATAAACAAAAGAGGGAGACCTAACGACAAATAACTCTGATAATTGAGAACATCACAATTTTGTCCTAATGGAACATCAAAATTGGCTTGAATCTGCTCAGTTAAAGAGACAAGCTTTTTGTACTTATCAACGCTATCTCCACTTGGATATTGATCACTTTCTGATAAAAAAAATAAAAAAAACTGCTTGCCAAAACACATTTTATCAGTGAATTCACTGAAGAAACAATCCTGGCATCAAACATTATCACACATACGCACACAGATGCTTATAGGTATGTGTCCTGCGTCCCTGACATACAAAAATACAAGCAGACACAAAATTGTATTCATGCACCCCAGGGACACACCTCAATTTTTTCATAATAAAAAAAAAATAAAAAAAAAATAAAAAAAAAGAAGATATATGTGGGTTCTCAGCTAAGTGGCAGAAAGTAGTTTTTGTTTTTTTTTTCAACTGGAAATTTCTACCAAAAATATCATGAAAGAATTTACCTCCTTTTTTGTGCATTTTCTTTTCTCTTCCTTCCACCATTTCAAGCTAACTGTTATCTGCTTTTGTGGAAACTGAACAATTTAAATTTGTGAGAAAGTCAGAAAGATGAAACGAATTACACAGGATGGGGTACAAAGTGAGGGGGGGTCGATGGCTTTAGTTGTTTTATCAAAAAAAAAAGCTTTCCCCATCCTCTACCCAAGTTCATAATCACAAATTATGAGTTGTTTTAGAGAAAAATATAAATTGCTTTGAACTACATTCCAAATTAAATAAGTTCATTTGTTACGCTCTAGTTAGGGTATTCTCCCTTGAACATTTTCCCTTTGTTATCATTGTACCCAGTGTGCAAGGGTTTATGAGATTATCCGTGGCTTTCGTGTAACCAGAAGTAGGCGAGCGGCCATTACGGGTGTAGTGACACGGGAGGCAGAGTGATCCCTTTGATAAATAAATGTCTGTTAAATCCAGTGAATCCTGTTCATCTATTTCTTTCATGGTAGCAGAGCATTAAGACAACAGCTTTAAACTACAAAAATCCACCCAAATTTGATGAGCAAAGTTATGAAGAATGAGCTATCTATCTAGCAACAAATTCATACATTGACAAGCGGAAACAAGCCTTAGCAGTAATGTTGTCTCTAACCGGAAAAGCAAGAAATGGAGCTTTAAACTGCAACAGAGAAGATTTACACCAAGAAGATGGCATGAAAGCTCTAATTAAGATTAATTTGTATGAAACCAATGACACAGCAAACAAGAACTTCAACGGATTACAGAAACCTGAACACATGGCAATTTCTGACTACATCATAAAATTCGACCAGCGATACCAGAGAAGTAAAAAATATAAAATGAGTCTGATGGATACTGTACTAGCATGCAAGCTTCTGGATAATGCTAATTTATCCAACCAACAAAGACAATTAATCCTGACAGTATGTGCATCAAGTGAGCTATGTTATGATACAATGAAGTCCGCTATGAAAAGAATTTTCAGGGACATTCTAAATAAACAAAACCAGTTGGAAGGGACTAACATTGCATTAATCAAGCAAGAGATTGCATTACTCACCAATCAAGATAAGAAGCAAAATCCACGTTACTCTTTTCTAAAACCTAATGATAAAGTTAAAGGAACCAATCTGCCTAACAGATACGGTAAAGCAAGTAGATCGGGATTTGCCAAAGTGTGCTCCATTAGTGGAATGAATGTCCAACTAGATTTTAATTCTGATAACAGTGATTAACTGATAGAAGAATGTAATATCACACTTTTTATGCAGAAGGTCTCCAAAAATGAAATTTTTGTTCTAGAATCTCTAAATTCAGCAGTCATAGACACAGTCTATGGATGGAGATGGCTAAGACATGATGTAAAAACTATAAATAGTGATGTTACACCTAGAAAAAGTCACAAACCTTTTTGTTTTGGTGATGGAAAAATAAATTAATTCCAAAAAGTTATTTTGCCAACCAAAATAGGCAATACTAGATGTAAAATAGAGGCTGAAGTGGTCAATGCAGACATCCCACTTCTGTTAAGCAATGAAAAAGGCAGGAACTATTCTGGGCTTGAATTCCGACAAGGCTGTGATGTTTGGAAAACCCATAGAATTACAGTTTACATCTACTGGCCACTACTGCATTGATATTACTGACACTTCTAACTCGGAAGTACTGGTAGTAAATGAAAATATGGATGACAGCGATAAAGTTAAGATGCTGACTAAACTGCATAAACAATTTGGGCATGCATCTGCAGTGAAGCTAAAACAACTTCTGAAATCTGCAGGTACAGGTAACTCAGATATTCTCAGCAAACTGAAAGACATCATCCTAAAATAGAAAACATGCAAAACCATTGCCTAAAACCACTGTTGGTTTTACATGGGCCAATGACCATAACCAAACTGTAGTTTGGAATCTACATCAGCTGGAGCCTAACCTGTGGTACCTGCATATAATTGATGAATTCTCCAGGTTTAGTGCTGGATGTATCACAAACACTAAACAGTCATCTATATTTGTCCAGAACTTTATAAAATATTGAATAAGCATTCATTGGGCATTGCAGCGGCTTCTCAGTGATCTTGGTGGTGAATCTGACAGTACCGAAGTACGAGACATGGCTGCAAACTTCAATATATGCATAATCACTACTGCTGGTTATTCTCCCTGGAGCAACAGTCTACTTGAAAGGCACTAACACTAACAGAGATTTTGATGAAAGTCAAACATGACCAAAATGTTAACTGGGAAACAGCCCTAAACTGGGCACTAATGGCCAAAACCTCCCTACATAATTTATATGGATATAGTCCATATCAACTGGTTTTTGGGAGGAATCCAAATATACCATCAGTCCTCACCAGTCATCCACTATCTCTAGAGGGTACCACCATCAGTGAAGTGGTGAGAAACCACATAAATGCATTACACACAGCAAGACAGGCCTTCACTAAAGCCGAATCATCTGAAAAAATCAGAATAAGCCCTGCGTAAAGAATCTGTATGCCTGGTGACAAGGTCTACTATAAGAGACCGGATAATAAAGAATGGAGAGGACCTGGCGTGGTAATTGGCCAGGATGGGCCTGTTGTGTTTGTTTGACATGGAGGGATACTAGTGAGAGTGCATAAGTGTAGACTACGTTTAGCGCACCCATCAAATGAAAAAGGAAACCCCAGCCCATTATCTGATGCACCAAACAACCACAGGGCTGAGAAGCAACTAGATCCTATCAAAAATTTGGAATTATCCGAAAATTCTGATGATGATCAATCTCCACAAACCTCACAGGCTCTAATTATAACAATAAAACACCAAATAACAAAATCCACATAAAACCAGGCTACATCATACGTTATACACACAATAAAAGCCAACAACAAATCCAGGCTAAGGCAATTAGCTGAGCAGGAAAGGCGAATGGAAAAAATAAAAACTGGTACAATATCAAAATTATGGAACCAGCTAACTTGGCAGGTGAGGAATTATCTGTAGACCTGGGCCAAGTCAGTGACCTTAATAAAAATGAAACCACCAGAGTGTCTGCTGATGATGACAGTGTCATGATTGTGGATAATACCCAATTCTATGAAGCAAAAATTAAAGAGCTTGGCAGCTGGAGACAGAACAATGTCTACACAGAGGTAAAAGATAGTGGACAGAAATGCATATCCACTTGCTGATGGAATTATACTTAGAGACTTGTTTCTAGGGGATTTGAAGAAATACAGAAAGATCTCCCCACTTGAGCCCATGAGTCTCTGAGACTGATAATGGCAGTATCAGCTCAACAACAATGGAAGCTACATTCCATGGACATTAAGACTGCGTTTCTCCGGGGACAAAAGATGGATAGGGAAGTCTACATAAAACCACCTAAGGAAGCGAAATGCGATGAAATATGGCGGCTGAACAAATGTGTCTATGGGCTAAGTGATGCATCTCTTCACTGGTATAACAAAGTGAAATCGGTCACGACTGAGAATGGCGGGATTATGTCAAAAATGGACCCCACAGTTTTCTACTGGATCTTTAAGGCTGGTTGCTTGACAGGCTTGCCATATTGAAGACTTCATTTGGTCAGAAGACCAACAATTTGATAACTTTATCAAAAACATACGAAAGGCATTTAAAGTGGGAAAAGAGGACAGCAAAATTTTAAAGTATTGTGGAATTGATCTCATCTGTATTACTGATACAACTCTACTAAGATAAATACACTGACGAAATATCACCAGTTGTTGGACTCTATGAGAGCTATGCAAAAAGACTCACGACTCTCAAAAAATGTAAAGCAATCATTGAGATCGAAGGTGGGACAACTATTATGGTTAGCACATCAGAGTCATCCAGACCTACTAATCAATGCCTGTGTATTAGCAACAAGCATTAAAAATTACACGGTGCAGAATTTACTACAGATAAACAAAGTAATTGCCAGAGTCAAATCATCTAAGCTGTCACTGAAATTTCAACACCCTGGAAGAGATGAGGAACTACACCTGATAGTAGTAGTCAGGGGGGCTATATAATCCTCCTGGTAGGTGAATCTGGTAGATTCTCTCCGATTTGGTGGAGCTCAAAGATCCGGCACATTGTGCATAGCACTTTGGCTTCTGAAACTATCTCAATGTCTGAAGCAATTGACATGGCAGTTTTCATTTCTACACTGTTCTCTGGACTCATAACAGGTAAGCCAAATCCACATAAACTACCTATGTGTCACAGACTGCAAAATCATCCAAATTGGTTAAAGAAAAATGGCTTAGAATTGAAATCAATGGTATTAAGGAGCTGATGGACAGATAAAGGAGTTCCGATAGTGTTGGGACAAAATACAATTGGCAGACTACTTAACTAAGAGAGGCACATCACCCCTATTTCTAAAGGACGTACCCCAACAAGGCATAATCAATGAACAAGTGCAATTGGCTTCATGATTGAAACTCTTTTTACTTATTTTCTTACTTCCTCATTTTCATTTACTTAGGTACACACACTATAAAAAATAAAAATTCTTATGAGTGTTACGCTCTAGTTAGGGTATTCTCCCTTGGACCTTTTCTCTTTGTTATGATTGTATGCAGCATGCAAGGGTTTACGAGATTATCCATGGCTTTCACGTGACCAATAGTAGGTAAATGGCCATTACGGGTGTAGTGACACGTGAGGAAAGGTGATCCCTTTGACAAATAAATATCTGTTAAATTTACTGACATCCTGTTCATCTATTTCTTTCACATTTTCTTCAAAATAATTTAGGGGCAATCAAAAACGAACCTTGCCAGTACCATTATTGGGCATAAATTAAAGCCACAAATACCAAAACTTGTTTAAATAATCATTTGTACAAAAAAGCCTTATATTGTTTTGTTTTTTTTAGCACCTAGAAACATTCAAAAATAAATAAAATTATCTTTTCTGTTAATTCACCGCAAAATAAAATGCCTGATAGTTGATCATAAAAAGTTACTGGAAAAGAAACAGAAAAAGTCACAAATAATCTTTAGTGGTCTGTAGTATTTGATGTATTTTAGTTTTATTTTATTTATTCTACAGAATCCTATATTTCTAAGTTGATTCAAGAGAGATTACATTCTTTAGAGGAAAATTCACCTAATCTGTTTTTTTTTGTTTTTTTTATAAAAGTCAATACAGCCAATTTATTAAAGTAATTTACAAAAAACAAAACAACTTGTGATGTCATAATTTTAAAAAAATATAGTTTCTTAATTGAACTGTGATTAAGTATAAATACTGTTTTTGTTTTAAATGTAAGAATTTAATTTAGAAAAAAAAAAAAAAAACTCTT
Organism: Ascarosepion bandense; assembly: GCA_037127315.1. Classification (NCBI taxonomy): domain Eukaryota; kingdom Metazoa; phylum Mollusca; class Cephalopoda; order Sepiida; family Sepiidae; genus Ascarosepion; species Ascarosepion bandense. Next base: position 1,372,748 of record JBBBDQ010001761.1, on the reverse strand, counting down.
CTATCAATTTAAGTGATTCAGAACAATTAAAATTGTTTTTTGGGATGATGGGAAAAAAAAAAAAAACTTAGCCAGAAGCCCTGCAGTGTAACACTACAATTTATTAAGAAACTATAGTTTGGACTGATAGAATTTCCTGGGGACCCATTCAAATCAAATCTGTGTCTCAGGACTCATTAAATTAAAAAAGCTATCAGCATACTATATATATATATATATATATATATATATATATATATATATATAGGTCTGGGCAGATCCCAACCAAATTACAGTAGTTTTCCATTCTTGGCCTGATCTGGCTTTTGTAATGATAAAGGATAGCACATGGAGACAGATGTGTTCTGGTTGCCTTACTATCACTGTGGCATGAAGCTTGAGTAGTGATCCAAGCTTTGTCTCCTGATTTTACCTTTTCTTCTTTTTGGTTCTCTTACTTTTTTTTTTTTTTTGGTCATGTGGTAGACCTTGAGTTGGGTTTTTAGGTACCTCCACTCATTTTCAATAACTAACTTTTAAAAACAAAAAAGTTTTCTTGAAACTTTTTTCATTTTAATTGAAACCTAAATGATTAAATTTACTACTTCCAGTAAGCAAAATACTGATGTATTTGAAACAGAAATTATATTGATAGGAATATAAACATTTTTTTTGGCCATTTTTGAGCAAGCAGCACATTTGTAAACAAAAGTTAATTCTCAGTTTTAAAAATCTTACAAAAATAAAATATACATCTGTGACACATTAAATTTGCTAATTTTCCAAAAATAATGGTAAATTAATCTGATTTACACAAGTATTACTTATTTACAGCATGAAATTTAGAATAAAAGTATTTCTTAATCACAGAGTTGAACTTTTTGATCTGTCCACCCACAGCCTACTAATATTAGTAGGTCATGGTCTTCCATATTTGAAATGTGTTGACAGCTTGCAGATGAGAGATAAGTGTATGGTAATCACAAGTGACATAATTGTACAATTTTTTTCCAGGAAGGGGGAAAAAAAACCCCTGAAACACATGACCTTTCAATGTACACATTGAAATTACTATACAAAAAAATAAAAAATAAAAATTATTTTAAAAATACAATGGCTAGATGATTTGCATTAAACTATTCAATTAGTAAATATAGTCTTCCCTTTACAACTTACCAGCCTAACGTCTACAAGTCTTGGAAATGTTTTTAAAATAACATTTAAACAACAATAACAACAATAACAACAATTAAAAAAACAAAAATGAAAACAATTTTTAAAATTTCATTATTAATAAAAAAATTATTTTTTCTTCAGACTACAATGTCTAAAATTTATATTATTTATTAAAGCAATTAGAAGCTTATCTAATTAAATAATGTCATAGTTTTATTACATTTTTTAATTTACTACTCAGAGCAGATTTTTGGTAAAAGGGGTTAAATTTTGATTTTAAAAAATAATACACGCATTACATTCCTCAAGGAGTTCTGCATTTTTGTTTTTTAATCGTATCACCCCGAGCAAGGTGGTAACGCCACTGATGTGCAGGAGGCTACGTAATAGAGAAAGCCAGAAACCACATCCTAAACTGGGAACAAGGGATGAGCTTCTTAACCTGTTCAAGAGACATGGGTGGAGTGTGAACCGCGCGATAGAGAGATCTATCTACTCCAATTGAAAAAAAACAAAAAAAAACATGGCAGTGGATTACTAAGTTTTAACTTCATAAAAGTCCAGTCAAGAGTTATCTGCTAAAATCAAGAATTAAATTAAAGAAAGCCAATTAAACATGAAAAGCTTAAATTTTAAAAGTTAGCAGAAAAAAAGAAAAAAAAAAATGAACGGCTTACTTTAAGAATATTTCAAACAAAACAGAACTCTCACAAGACAGGAGTGTCTGAATTTTGGTCACACCAAGATGGCCAATGGGAGTCAAATTACAGATGGCAGAGGGAAGAAAGTAGACAGACTAATATACCGATGACATAAGAGAAAGAAAGGAACAGTTAACTAATAAAATCAATTTTGCCTACAGAATTTAATTTCTTGAAATTTGATATATTTAATTGGAAGGTGAGAGTAACAGATGTTAAAAATAATTTTTTTTTTACTAAGATTTTATAAAAATAATCCCATAAATAAATTAATTTATAAATAAGTCCTGAAAGTTTCATTAAAATCCGACAATTATTTTACATTTGCAAGAGTTTCAAAATTAATGTTTTTCACTGGAAACAAGACACTAAAATTCCCATATGCAGCTCTGGTCCCATGTTGACACAGAAAAAAATTAAAATTTTAACCCAAATTTTGAACATGTTAAAAAGGATTAAAAGTATTTAAAAAATACTCTGGTCTATCCTTGAAATAATAAAAATAAAGTTTTATAAAGTTTGCAGTCGTTATGTCATCATGCTATGCTGTTTCTTAACAAAAAAGTGGAGATATCATACACACACACACACACACACATATATATATATATATATATAGAGAGAGAGAGAGAGAGAGAGAGAGAGAGAGAGTGAGAGATAACGTAGGACTTTTAAATATTTTTTTTTTAGAATTCAGCCAATTACACAATCTTGGTTTTAACCTTTCGGTATCTTCAGGCATTTTATAATAACTGATCCTCCATTTTTTTTTTAATGCATAACAGGAATTTTCAGCATGCATAAGGGAGAAGCTGGTCAAGAATTGTAAGCATTTTTATCTGGGTTTGTATGATTCTAAAATATATTTTCTGAGATGTTTATATCCAAACATTTGGACCTTTCACTTAGCAACCCCTCTCCTGGCACTATCTGTAAACATCACCCCATTGCAAGGTCTGGGTTTGTTTTGTTTTTTTAATATGCATATTAATATATAATAAATACGCGTATTTAGGTAGCTAGGATTCACTTTAACATGATTGATTAAATTCAACCGACAAAGTGACTTTAGGTTTTTTTTATTGTATTTTTCCAATTTTTGAATAAGATGTAAATTAAGATCAAAAGTCGAAAGTTTATCTTTATTTTGTTGTTTTTGCTCAAGTACTTTTGACCATGTCAGTTATTATTAAGAAACATGTGCTGTCAGTATAGTAGGCAGGATTACCTTAGCTCCATTCTGGTATTTTATAAAAAGCCAAAAGTTTAAATCCACTCAAAATAACACCGGGAGTACAAGATACTATAGCTGAAGTTATTTTAAACAATTTAGAAAAGTGTAAATTAGATACCACATGAACTCTTGATTTCAACTGGGTTGTTAACAATGTTAATATCTTGACCAGTGAACTTATTTACATCTAAATGATCTCATTTAAAGGTTAATAGTTATTGATGAATTTGTCAGGCTTTTAATAATTGCAGAGTTTTTCCAATACATTGTTAGAAAACCTCATGTAATAATTGAACATGAGTAAATTTTACAAAGTCTACTAGCAGACTGACTGAGTAGGTTGGATACCAATGAACATTACCTGCCCTTATATTTCCATTGAATGGTACAGTCATATCAAGTACAGTTTGGGAACATTCTGACACTAACTTTTATGTCCTAATATACTGGTACTTCTATTTGCATATTGTTATATTTATACTGTAGATTTCATTGTCACTCTTAAACATTTATTAAAAAATGTGTATATGTTTCTATAAAAGTTTTATTTTTTCTTAAACTACATGTTATTATTTGAGGGCAGGTGATAGTGTTAGAACATTGTGTTATATTTTAGATAATCAGAACTGGTTGTAGACTGTTTCTATATTTAGGGTCAAAATTTCTGTATTGTGCTAATATCCTCCAGTGACCAGTTATTTTATTTGTGAATCCTATAGAATTGTAAATTAAATCATATTGTTGTAGCTTATTGGTATTTGACATAATCAAATAGATTGTTCAGCCAAAGAATTAGAATTGTATAAAACTAGGTCTTTGAGAAACTGATACAAAAATGAGTGTAGTTTTCATGTTTTTATGTATGTAGCAGTAGTGCTCTGTAGAAGCTACAAATATACATAAAAAGCCAGCCCATGTATACTAATTCATACATAAGTAAAAATACACATATATATGAGAGAATATGGTATATAAATTCTATATATCAGACTAAAGGAGTTTATTTGAAAGAGAAAATAGAAAAAAGAAACCTGTCATACATTTCATCCTTATTTTCGTTTCCTCTCCCTACATATGTATGATTCCATCAAGAAAAACATTATTTAGTCTAAAGAAATTCTTTTAAAGAACAAAATGCATTACATAGGATTTTATCTATTTTATCATAAGCATGGGTGTGGGAAATACAATCCTGTCATTGTTATATATACTGTAATGAAAATAAAATTGAATTAACCTGAAGAATAATGCCAGTTTTAACTTGGGTACTTTACCACAGAAAGCAATGGCAACCTACTGCAGGATAATCTTCTGCCCAGTCAGTCATGTCTTTTTCCAGACATGATTGCCCAAGTGTGTATCACATATGGCACAACAGACTGACTGATTGTATGTGCATGCTGACGGTAGTTTTCTGATAAGTACTTCAAAGTACTTTGCCTTTTTGTAACATTCATACCAGGTTTACTGCCAGAAATGCATCTGTTCTCCTTTTATTCAATTAGAGCTATTTGAGAGGAGTCAAATTGTGAGCCTTTGAAAAGCTGGACAGTTATTTCAGTGAATTGCTGTACATGATGTGCCAATAATGCTTCACATTGGCAACACTGGTCAAATGAACATTCCTCCACTAATATGACCAGGTTCTGTACAATCATGTAGTACAGATGCACAAATCAATACATTGTAAGGACAGCAGGGGCAGAGAGAATGACATTCACAGCAAAGTTCAAAGCAAATGAGGCTCTAAAATTGTAAATTGTTTAATTACACCAAGACTATGCATACCTCTTGCCAGCAACATTCATGCACAACTTCAGTGGTGTCACGATGGGTTCACTTAGGGGACTGAATGGCACTTTGTAGAGTTCAGTGATACAGAACAGATTCTGCCCACAAGCAAATGATGGTCACTTGCATGTACAATGTAGATGTGGGGAGTGATATCCTCTATACCCTCATGATACACTAGTACAACCTCTGGCACCATGCTGTGAGAGTGACATAAGTAACAACTTTAACTCCTCTTTGGTGCTTGTGAAGGAAACATGGATCAGTAACATGTACAGTCAGGATTTTGTTCATATTGTTTTACTGTTATTCCTACAAAAAAAAAAAATACAATATAGTATTCCAGCATATGATGTCTATACTACTCAATATGTTCAGTTAGGTGTTTAAAAAGATCTGGCATCATTGCCAGACTTGTCCTCAATTGGATATGTATGGGGCATCATAGGATAATGCCTGACCTGTTCAATGAACTAACCTATGAGTATGTTTTGCCATCTTCTCTCTCCTTGAATCCCATTTATCTTTCATCCTTTCTTTGACACCCCTATATACTCTTTTTCTCTCACTGTAACCCCTTGCACACCAGTGATGGTCCCGCAATAGGTGAAATAATTAAAAAAGTAATTGAAGGAATATTCAGGATGTTAGTCTTATTTTCTGTCAGTGTCTGTGTGTATTTGTATAAAGAATGTGTGTGTGTATGTATATATATATATATATATATATATATATATATATATATATATATTTGCCAAAGAACATGGAGTAACAGTATTTAAAACTAACAGTAGGTGTCACTAGCTCAGATGTATGTTTTGCATGTGGTGATTCAGTTTGAACACCAGCTAGGTTACTCATGGCAAGGTGATATAAATTATTGAAAAGGTACCAGATGAATGGGACATTCCATTTCTGAAATTGTGGAGGCATCCCTCAATCTACAGAGTTATATGTGTACTGGGAATACCTGATAGAAAGCATATTGATCACTGTTGACAATACAATGATCAACAACAAGACCTTTATTTTCTACCAATGGCTGACAGAAATCCAGTTGGTCAGTTCATTTATTTTTTAGCTTTAGGTACTGGATATCTTATCCCATGACTTTTGGAAAATCACTATATGCATATTTTGTTTATACTACTATATCTATATGGAGAACAATCTGCTTATATTCAAAATTAACAATATAAAATACCTGATATGCATATATATATTTTCATATTTAGAAAGTTTGATAAAAAGATTTGAAATGTTTATTCTGCAATCTGATGGAGATTACACTACACACACCAACAGACACACACATCTGTGTATAATGTGCTGCTGTTCTGTTATTGATTGTTTATACAAGTCCATATAAAAAGACATAGGTGTAAGATATCCTGAGTGTATGCATTTTTTTTTCAGAAGGTTTAGAATTGAAAGGGGTTTGCAAGCTTTTACTTTGATGTTTCTGGATTCAATACAAATGGGAACTTCTTTGAGAGACATGCATTTTTTTATACTTTATATTTGATTTTTTTTCTAGGTAATGAAAAAAAAGTTCTACTCAGATTTGCTTGGTAGTCCTTTTGTTTATCATGATTATGTTTTGTTTTGAGTTTTGATGCATAACCATTGAATCTTTTGGTTTCAAATTTTCTTCTGACTTTCTTTAAATATAAAATTACATTTTATATGGATGTTATCTTTGAATCTCATACAAGTACTTAAGGGCATATGATTAAATTATGTGTTTAGGAAATAAATTTAGAATCTTGATTAAGCTCCTAGCAGCCTAGTATACAAAATCAATGAATTCATGAAGATGATGGTTTGACAATAAAAACCCCAAAAGTTTTTGTTTTTTTCTTTTTTAGATATTTTTGTGCCGTACAGAGACACATACAAGGGATGCTGAAAGGTTTTTGGTCAATTCCCAAAATCTGACCAAATGACTAAAAATCAGAATGTTTCAAGAGAAAAGCTTCTTGTTTAGACTGAAAACTTTTCAGCACATTATTATATATTTATCTTACACCACTCATCAGTGTATCTGCAAAACTTGAAGTCAGAAAACAAGTCTTTTGAACTTTTATTTACCCTATGTCTATATATATACACACACACACACACACACACACACACAGAGGATGCGATGGATAAATTGTTTTCTAAATTATGCAATAATGAAAAAAAAAAAAAAAAGACATCTCATTTTAACAGATATATTTACCAAAATTATATAAAAATATCTTGAAATACTAACGAGTAAGTTTATTCAAGAAAATTGCTATTGGCTTCAAACATGGCCTATAGATGACTCTGGAATCTCCGGCAACTCTTCTAGACAGTATCCTTCTTTAAATTGGTGAATGCTGCCATAATTCTTGCCATCAGTTTATCTTTGGTTTTACAAGGAGTTTTCTTGGTCTCTCTTTCAACTGCATTCCACATACAATAACCAAAGGAGTTGCAATCTGGTAAGTGGCCAGATGTAAGGGGTGATGTGGCCATAGAAATGGTCTGACAGCCATGACTGGGTTCTTCTGATTGTGTGGCATGGTGCAGAGTCCTGTTACCAGACATAGGGTCTTCCAGAAGCCACCCTCTTGACCTTCTCAAGGCACTTGATGTATTCCATCATGTTGAGTTCTTTTCTTATGAGAATGAAAATTATATATATATATATATATATATATAGAGAGAGAGAGAGAGAGAGAGAGCAATTTAAACACTATATATGCCAAAAGATGTATATTTTCCTAGTAAGAATTCTCGATTATTCGGGCTGGTAGATATAAATAGATATAATGTTAAATTACAAAAAACAGAATATCAACTCAAATATGAGTATCCATTAAAAATAATGTTTAAAAAAAATTAATCAAATATATACTTGCGCGCACACACACACACACACACACACACACACACACTTGTATTCTTTTCCTTTAATTTTAGCAGAAATCTCTTGACTGGACTTTTACTACCATGTTTTTTCTTTCAATTGGAGTAGATAGATCTATCTATCGCCCGGTTCATACTCCACCCATGTCTATTGAACAGGTTAAGAGGCTCATCCCTTGTTCCCTGTTTAGGATGTGGTTTCCGGCTTTCTCTTTACCAATCTTTTCACTATTACGTAGCCCCCTGCACATCAGTGGCGTTACCGCCTTGCTTGGGGTGATACAATAAAAAAAAAAAAAAAGAGAGACAATTCTTGGTCTTGGAAGCATGTCCAAAAAAACCAAGAGATATATGGACTTTTTTTTTTTATAAACAACTTTAGATTTTGGCCAGTAGCCAGGTTGCTTAATGTTTTTTTTAACTTGGGTCTAATAAATACAAAAACATTTCAATTTAACTAAACTAGTAGCTTTGGTAAAATTCACAGATACCATATAAAATAACTATTTAGTAATACATTTTATTCAATTCTAACTTTTTTTGTTGTTGAGTTGCTTAAGCTACAGACATTAGTTACTCAAAATTTAGTCAAATCTAAGTAAAACTGACTATTAAAAAAAAAAAATACATGTATACACTCAAGAATCTCAACGTTGTCTTTACCAAGATAAAAATAGTCTGAATATAGTGTAAATTATGCAGATTCATCCCAGAAATCAACAGTTAGCCAGTTACATTTGAAAGCAAGAAGGTTCATGCAGATTTTTCACTTAGAATTTTTCTATCTAATGCATAAAATCTGTTTTTGCTCATAAAAAAATAAGATTGGGTCAACTGTTAATAAAAATGAAATTCCTATTAACCTTTATCACTTTGTATATGAACTTTATTTTTTTTTTTAATAATCATTTCAGGGATTATAGTGAGAGAAAAAACAATGTACAGGGGATGTCAATGAAAGAATAAGGGAAGAATGGGAATCAAGGAAATAGAAGATGACAGAAGTTAAGCTTTTCTACAGATCTATCTATCGCCCGGTTCACACTCCACCCATATCTATTGAACAGGTTAAGAGGCTCATCCCTTGTTCCCCGTTTAGGATGTGGTTTCTGGCTTTATCTTTTCTAATCTTTTCACTATTATGTAGCCCCATGCACATCAGTGGCGTTACCGCCTTGCTCGGGGTGATACAATTAAAAAAAAAAAAGTTATCGGAAATTGTGTAATTTAGATCATAAAAAATTGGCTCTTGTCTTATTAACTGGTTGGCAAACTTGGAAATTTTACCTCTAGAAATAGATATGATGTTATTCTCCAATAATTACTGGGGAAGAGATGGAAAACATGGAAAGAAAACCAGATATAACATAATAGATAAAATACATAAATTTTGCTCTAAATTCCTGTTGCCAGCATGATCTTGGTCAAGTAGACGAGGTATATTCTGATAAATACAAAATATCTGAAGGAGGGGAAAAAAAACCCAAAAAAACTGCCATGTTCAATAAGATCATGGCTCTCCACAGTTTCCTTATTTGTGGATTGCTATGGATGACAAAGATAATAGAGTAATATCTTCATTCTCTTTCTACAGGATGAATTCAGAGATTTTCTTGTTTGATTACCACACAAGGCTTCAGAAAGACCAGCCTACTTAGGTATTTAACTAATAAACTTAACGAAGAGACAAGTTTATGCTTTTCTCAAAAGCATTATTGCAAAATAATGCAAGGGATCCACCTGGAATTTGAACTCAGCTTATCAATTCTGTATTGACATTGAATGATGGATTCTTTTTTATGACTTACCAACCTTTTACAGATTATTTAAAGCTGGAAAATATTCTTTAAAGTGAGAGTTTTTAGGAGATAATAATGAATTACTGATACAAGTTTTACTATTTGACCCATAGCCAGAGGGAGAAGAGTTGGATTCACACATTCCCCGAGGGCATTTGTACATAAATTGAAAATAGCAACTCCAGCTGTAATTGGAACTCTGCTAATGAGAAAAAAAAAAAAAAATAGTGCTACTTTAATGTGAGATCTATCTCAATATAGTGTCTACCCAAGTGCAGCACAGAGGTGTACCATGCACCTCCCCTCACATGTATATTATACTAGCAGTATGGCCCAGTGTTGCTCAGGTGTAATGACAGCTTTAAAACTAATCCATGGTCCTGGAGCTCAGACTCTTTGGACGTTGGCACGAAAGACTAAAAAGCAATAGTTATTTCCAGTTAAAGCAAAACCATAGACTGAAAGAAAAATAAATGGATGTAAGTCAAATTTTGATTTCCTGGTATCGATATCAAATAAGTTTTTTTTTTTTTGTCGTAAACTGAATTTTGAAGGCTAAATAAGTCCTCTGAGTAAATGGTATCATGGCTGAGACTAAGAACTACAATTATACCTACTTAGAGCCAAACCTGAAGCAAAAACTAAAAGGGCTGAAAAAAAAAAAAGAAAAAAAAAAAAGACATAGGCAGATAAAAACACACACACAAACATCTTGCCTTATATATATATATATATATATAAAATCGATTTTCTGTACTATTGTAAGAACTGCAACCTTGAAACTGCTGAATATTATTTCTTATGTCTTTGTCTAGGAGTGTATCAAATGTGATTAAAATTGGACCACTCCTTCTATAACCCGATTTTTTCGATTATCGATATTTATCAGGGGTACCTCGACACAAAACCTAGCTAAGAACACTCGCAGACATTTATAGTACAACTGTGTAAATTTTCAAGAAAATCGGTTCAGCCATTTCGGAGTCTATAGGTAATGGACACACACAAAGTTCCATTTATAAATAAGTTTAGATAAATCCAGCATCAGGAGAACATACTCAGGTAAATTGAGCGATCATGGTTGGATGCTAAAATGATGATCCTTAAGAAAATCTGAGGTGTTGTTAGTCAACTGTTCCAATCACATCATGATCATTTATGTGAGATGAGAAAATTTTTAATGATCTATTCATGTCATTCCTAGAAGATATATGAAGATATACTAAAATAAATATATGTATTGTATTTGATAGCGTGTTTATTTTTACTTCTCTACCTTTAATATAATATAGAGATATATAAATATTAATATAAGGTTTAAATAAATATGTCTACACATGCAATATTATATTATAGTTCAATGCTGCTGTAGACTTCACACTATAGTAGCACCAAAAAAAAAAAAAAATCTATGTAACCTATGATCCAATCAAAAGTTGTCATTATTACCTAAAGTTACAAACAGGATATCATTGAAATGAAAATGATGACAAAGGTTATTTTGTTATTTAGAAAAATTAATGTTGAAAATCTATCAAAGTTGCCCAGTCTGATGGTAATTCTCTTACATGTGTGATTATGTAGCTATCTCCTCTATAACAGTAATCCTTTTGACTCTTTATGGTTTTTTTTTTTTTACTCTCTGGTTCCTTTGCCTTGTGTACTATCTGCTTTTACACTTTTCCAAGACAAAAGAATTAATTCTAGAATTGGTTCTTTGTTTCTTCACAGACTTGACTCATTTAACCACCCTTTTTTCATCACTCACATTTACCATGCTACGGCCGGAGCGTACAACAGCCAAAATGTTGTAAACAAGTCAATAAAGATGAGTCCGAACATTAACAATAAATGCAATTTAATTGTGAATAACTCCTGAAATTTTTGAAAGAATTTCCAAATCAATGTGTTTTTGACACTAAAAATTTCTTCAACCCACCTCCCTGCTGATTCAAGTAAAACAAAATTTTTAAACAAAATTGTAAGCATTAAAAAAAAAAAAAAAATTATATATATATATATATATATATATTAAATTTAATAATCAGAAAATATTTTGGTTTGTTTTTTTTTCTTTTAAAAATCTTGACGATAAAACTGTTTTCATCATGGTATACTTTTTTTTTTTTTAACGAATCTGTGGAGATACTTACGTAGGTACCTCCACTAATTCACTGGGGAAAAAAAATCAAAAACAAGAAACAGCATAGCATGAAGAAGAAAAAGGACCCAAATTATTTTTTTTTCCCCGTTAACATTGTTACTAGAGTTTATGGGCAATGTGATATTTTTTCCAGTGAAATTTTAATTTGAAAATTCTTGCAAAAAATTCAAATTGCCTGATTTTAATCAAACTTAGGACTCGTTCACAAATTAATGAAATTATTTTTAGAAAATATTGGTAACTTTTTTTTTTTTACATTTGTTACCCCCTCTCCTCCTCCACATAATTGCATGAAATTTCAAGAAATTAAATTTTTTATCAAATTTGTTTTATTAGTTAAATGCAGGACTCCATGGGAAATGTAAATCAACTTTTTTTTTTTCTTTTCCAAACAGTTGGCCATTTTTCAGAAAATCCACTCAATATAGTAAAATAAAAATGCAATAAAACTGATATTATTTAATTAGATAAGCTTTTAATTACTTTTAAAGATATATGTATTAAGGACATTAAAGCAAAATATTTTTCAATGAATAATGAATTTTTACAAGAATTGTTTTCATTTTTATTTTTTAATTATAATAACTTATAAGTTTCAAAAATATTTTTAAAATTCTTCAAAGGATTGAAGGTAGTTAAGTTGTTATTAAGTGATGACTATATTTACTAATTGAAAATTGAAAAATTTCAAAAAAACCTTTGAGCCAAAAATTTAAAAATATTTTTTCTTTGTGTATAGGAAGTTTATTTTATATGTTACATTAAAAGATGTTTTACGGTTTCTTCCCTTTACAGGAAAAATATTTGGACAATTATGTCACTTCTGGTTAACCACATTTAGCCTCACACCACATCTAGCTGTCATCAATCACTTAACATGTCAGAAAGTTAAGACCTCTGTGAGCTATTTTTAATTTTGTGCGATAAACAAGTAAATCAGAGTAATTTAACTTTAAATTTTCCAAGTCTCAAAAAATAATGTTACAGTTCTATATTTCATTTTCTTAAGCTTTTTTAAAACTGAAAATTAACTTTTGTTTGCAAAATTGTCAAAGTGAACAAAAAATGATGAATTTTGCAAAAAAAAAAAAAAAAAAAAAAAAAAAAAAGGGAATTCAATAATCAATATAATTTCTATTTGAAATTACACCACAGTTATTTTACTCACTAGAAATAGTAAATTTAATCTCTTAGCTTTCAATTAAAGCTTCAAGAAAACTTTTTTATTTTCAAAAATTCAATTTAAAACTTATACACCAGGCCTTTGACAAAAACAGCAAAGCCCTTCTATGCAAGTTGCAGGGCTATGGTATAACTGGACAATTGCTTGACCTAATCCAGTCATTCCTTTCAAATCGTACAATGAAGGTAGTATTGAACAGACAAGCCTCCCAATACTATCACACAAATACGGGTGTCCCTCAAGGCTCTATTCTAGGTCCTACGCTTTTCCTTATCTATATTAACAATCTCCCTGATGTAATAAGATCCCAAGTGGGCATATACACTGATGACACTACGGTTTACTCTTGTCTCGATCAAAAATCCGCCAATGCTGACAAAGCAAATCTCACTGCTGAACTTGAAGAGGATCTCCAGTCCGTAGTGGACTGTGGTAAGAAATGGCTCGTAAATTTTAATGCTTCCAAAACAAAGCTGCTATCTATTAACCATCACAGACAATCATTCCTCCCGCCCATTAACATGGATCAGGTTTCTCTTTCTGAAAGTAAAACACTGCACCTTCTCAGATTAACTCTCACATCAGACCTTAAGTGGAATAACTATATAGAATCCATAACTAAATCAGCTAAGAAAGTTGTTTCTCTGTGTAGGGCCAGGAAGATTTTCCCGTCCGAAACAATCCTGCACATATATAAATCTACCATTCGCCTGTGCATTGAATATTGCTGCCATATCTGGTTGGGTGATCCTGCTATCCACCTTTTCTCGCACTTCTCGCCTGTGGAATTTCTTTCCACATACTTACTTTCCTGACAGCAACAATCTCCAAGAATTTAAATGTAAAGTCAATAGTCATCTTCTATCTCATTCTAACCTGCATCCTCTCTCTCATGCTCCTTTCTCCGTCCACTCCACTCTCATCAGTATTCTCTTTCTTCTCATACTCTCTTCCTGACACCCCCTGTAACCTGTCACTCTTTTTTATAACATTCCTGTGGCGGTACGTATATTTAGGCAGCAAACAAGTAGTTGAATGTTGATTGGTGGGGGTTTGTTGAGTTTTGATTTTTGGAGGTTGAGTTTATTTGGTCAGAATGTAGGTAGGTTGTGAATGTAGATATCTCTCTTAATTTGATAACTAAGGGTAAAAATAATTTTATAACATGTGTTTTGTACATTCATTTACAATTTAAAATAAACTTTAAAGTATTAGGTTAACATTGAAAATGCATAATTTCATTAGTAGGATTAGGCTATGAAATACAAAAGAAAAAAATTGCTTTTTCATTCAAGTGAAAAGAAAAAAATGAAACCTTTTCCAATTTGTTTTAATCTTAGTTTAGGCACCATAAAATTGCAGTACATATTTGTTTCTTAGACACATTTTGCAAACACACATTGAAATTAAACATTTTTTAAATTCCAACTTTTCTCTTTTGTCTTTTTTTTGTGCACAATAAAAAAAACAAAAGAGAAAAGTTGGAATTTAACAAAAATGTGTGTTTGCAAAATGCCTCTAAGAAACAAATATGTACTACAATTTTATGGTACATAGGCTAACATTAAAACAATTTGGAGGTTTCATTTTTTCTTTTCAATTGAAAGAAAAAGCCATTTTTTTCTATTTTATTTCATAGCCTAATCCTACTATTGAAATTAAGCATTTTTATTGTTTAACTCCTACTTTCCATTTTTTATTTTAATTGAATTTGAATTTAAAAAGGAAAAACATGTTATAATATTATTTTTACCCTTAGTTATCAAATTAAGGGAGATACCTACATACCTGTACCTGGAAAAGCAGCTAAACAGTGAGGAGGATTGGAGAGCCAATTAAGAAAACACCACAGCCCTTTTCAGGGCCACAAAATATTCCCGAAATTACTTTCTCTTCAAGATATTGCATAAATACAGTATGACATGTACAAAAAATATAGATACTTATTTATAACATCTACAGTTATGTAAAAATTAAATTAGATATTTTTACCTAGTTATCTTACTAATTAATATGAATAAGGCATAATAAAAATATTAATAATTAGCATAATATTTCATAACTTAACTGGGTTATTTTAATTTCATTCTTTCTTATTAAACTGTAAAAATATTTTAAAAGACATTTTAATTTTTATTTACTCAGAAAGCATATGCAATCATCCAGTTATAATGCTAAAACTAAAATTCTATAAAATAAGTAACTGCTGAAAATACTGTTACATTTTTATTATTACTATGTAATGAAAAACTAAAGAATGAAATTACAATTTTTGTAATTTAGCTACTTCCAATTTTGCCATGTTTATATTCATTTTATAAGATCTACTATCAATTTGATAAGTATTAAGTTGAAGTTGGTGCCCAATATGTGATGCAAGAGCTGAACCTGGAAAAGCAGCTAAGGAATGAGGAGGATTGAATAGCCAATTAAAAAAACACCACTGCCCTATTCAGGACCACAAAATATTCCTGAAACTGAAAGTCTTTTCTCTTCAAGATATTGCATAAATACAGTATGACATATACAAAAAATATAGATACTTATTTATAACATCTACAGTTATGTAAAAATTAAATTAGATATTTTTACCTTTTTTTGTTACTAATTATTATGAAGAATGCATAATAAAAATATTAATAATTAGCATAATATTTCATAACTTTACTGGGTTATTTTAAAAGCAATTTCAATTTTTATTTATTTAGAAAGCATATTCAATCATCCAGCTATAATGCTAAATGAACATTGTATAAAATATTATGTAATTGATGAAAATATTATGTTATGGTTAGCTATGCAGTTAAAAAACAGAAACCGTTTTTTTTTATATACATAAAAATTTGGCACTTCCGGACACCATACTTGGGGTGTTGACAGACAGTAGCTGACATATTCAATCAATCAGCACCTGTATTACGTAGATGACAGGACTATTGTATTTAAGATAAGCTTTCTGTCTTAAATTTCATAAAGTAAGGAATTACTATTATTGTGTGAAATCAGATTAAGGTAAGTTTCAATTTAAACAATTGACTATAAAAAAGTGTCTGCAATGTATTTTTTTTTTTAAAGATTTTTTAAACAAAGTTGGCTACTGTTGACGTAACGTGTCAATAAATCAAAAATTTCAAAAAATGGCGGAAAATTTAAAGTTTGTTTTTTCCCCCCGAAATATTTTGGATTCCAATCGATAAAATTTCAGTTTAAAATACACCAGTGTATTTTGATTACTGGAATTACTAACTTTAATCCCTTGGCTTTCAAATAGATCTAATTTTAAAGCCTGAAGATAGGGTATTTATTTTAAAATTTTCATTTTAGATTTAGGTATCTAAAAATTTATTGGACGTACCTAAACATTTGTATCCGATAATAAAAAGAAATTAGGATAAAATTCAATTGCAGAACAGACAAAGTGAGGCTGGTTTTTGTCTGAGGTTCTGATAAATAGATAATATATGATTATAAATAGAATTTTGGAACAATGGAAGCAATTCTTGGAAAGATTCATTATTTATGGAAAAATTTCTCTTACGACAATGTTATCCTTAATGGATTAAATTTACTTTTTCTAGTAGTTAAAAAATCTAATCCATTTCTTTCTGGTTTTCAATGCATTCCTATAGGAAAATCATTAATAATGGATTTATTTTATTCAAATGATAACCTTATCTTATATTTAATGCTTTTAATAAAACTTTATTTTGGTCTAACTTACTCTTTATCTTATCATTCAGATCTACATTTGACTCCAAACTCAGTTTTACTCGGTATTACTGTCTCTCATGTCTACCACATAATAAATAATAAAACTCTTTTTCCCCACGTCTTCATGTTTCGCCATTTTACAAGTATTTTCATATAAGAAAATGTTAGGTTTAATTCAAAAATTGACCTAAATTTCTAATTTTCTTAATTTCTCCGATCAAAACAATTTTCACTTTGTTCAGCCATCATGAAATTACTTTCTAATTTCTTTTAGCTTTTAATTTGAAATATGAGTTGATGTTGCCCATGATTTTGATTCCGATTAAATATACACCCAACTTAAGAATGGAAACTTAATAAATCTTTGCTAGTTGATATTTGATTACTTGTTATCTTCTTATACATACCGCCTTGAAAAACAAATAAGGAAAAAAACCAGCAAAAAAAAGGCATTTTAAATAATTTAAATGACTTCATTGAACATAAATTTTTGGTTCTATTTCAAAGATGCTAACCCAGAGGTAATCCAAATGAAAATTCAAATTAATTTACGTTTATGAATAATCGTTATAAGTATTTTTAAAACATTAGCGCGTTGTTTCATTGTCTATCTGTCTATTGCAACCTGTTTAGATTGAAACAGATACATTTGAACAGATTGAAGAACAGGTGAAGAGGCTCATCCCTTGTTTCCTGGTTGGGATGTGGTTTCCGGTTTTTCTCTTTTCCAATCTTTTCACTCTTTTTTTTTATTTTATTTTTTCAATTGGAGTAGATAGACTGAACTATCGCCCGGTTCACACTCCACCCACGTCTATTGAACAGGTGAAGAGGCTCATCCCTTGTTTCCTGTTTAGGATGTGGTTTCCGGTTTTTCTCTTTTCAAATATTTTTACTCTGACGTAGCCAGCTGTGCATCAGTGGCGTTTTCGCATCGCTTGGGGTGATATGATTAAAAAAAAAAAAAATGTAACCCCCTGCACAACAGTCGCAGTAAAATGCCTTACTTGGGGCCACACGATTATAAAAAAAAAGTATCAAAAAGGAGTGTAGGTACCTAATTGAGGACAACATTCCAAACAATGTCTTAAAATAATAATTGTTGTAATGAATGTAAACTACTTACTTTATCTAAGAAATCTAGACAAAATACAATTATTTTAAAAATGGTTTCCTTTTTAGAAATTTTGGTAATTTTTTTTTTTTAAATAAAAAAGTTCATAATTTCAAAAATAGAAAATTAAAAATTTGATAAACCACCTTCGTTTACCATAAAGAAATAAAAGCAAAAAAGAAAAAAAAAGTCAAAAAGGTCATTATCTGCGTATTTTTTAATTTTCTAAAATTTTAAACATTTTTTTAAAAAGATGTTTAAGCACATGAACAAACACTTGAAGTTAATAATCATTTATCTTAAATAGGCAACTTATATTTTTTTTTGTTTTCCAAGAAATCTTTTTATGTGCCCCCAAGGCCCAATCTGTAAAAAAAAAATCAAAGATTAATTTGACCCCGTATTCAATTAAAGTTAAACATAGACTCATTTTTTCTTATTTTTCGATTCTGACAGGAAGGTTTATAAAACTAAAGCGTGCTAAAACTATTTTTAAAACCATTT
Source organism: Ascarosepion bandense (assembly GCA_037127315.1). NCBI lineage: Eukaryota > Metazoa > Mollusca > Cephalopoda > Sepiida > Sepiidae > Ascarosepion > Ascarosepion bandense. The sequence goes on along the minus strand of JBBBDQ010001761.1, from coordinate 1,354,494 downwards.
TTTTTGTGTGTGTAACAGTACAATGCCGGTTTCGATTTACCAAAATTATTTTAAAATTAGTTCAATGTTATTTTTAAAAAAAGAAATACTTTTAAAGTCATTGTGGATGATATTTGCTGTCAAGACATTTAAAATAAATAACGCCGGGACACCGAAAGATTGCTCAGAATTTTAACAAGACGTCTATTAATAGTTTTCGATTATTATTTGACAACGGACATGGATTTTTTTTTTAATTCATTTAATCGAGACTCAGACAAATAATTAAATTCAAACTCAACTTAGAATCGTCGAGAAGTAAAAATAACGTTGGTATATTTAAAACAATGACGAAATATGGTCACTTGTTTTTAATTTTTAGTAGCAACAAAATAAAAAAACAAAATAAAACAATGGTTTACTTGTGATTGTTTGTAGAAGAAGGGAGTTAACGAAAAAAACATTTAGTTTTTTTTTTTGTTTTCCCCCATTTTTATTAAGTTTTTTTTTTCGGACACTTAAAAAAAAAAAAAAAAAAAAAAGAGAGAGAGAAAGTAGAAAAGTTAAGAACCATTTTTATAAATACGCAATAAATAGTGATAACATCCTAAAAATTTATTTTTTCTTCTTTCTTTCAAAAAAACAAATCTTGAACAAAAATACTTAGGAAGGAACCACCACCTGAAGAAAGCGTGAACCTAAGAATCAATCAATACTGTTGCTTTAAGATTTTAATTAGACAATGTATTTTTTTTTCTCTTGTTAGAGATTAAAAATTGTAGACATTCAAGTTAAATTCAAAGGCGCATAAAACTTTTTAGTACCTATATTTTTTCCGTTATTACAAGCGAAGCGAATGATTCATAAAAATTACTTTTTTTGTTTTAATTGCTACAAGTTCGACCGTAAACAAAAGAGAAAAACACTAAAATTTCAAATTATATTATTTTTCTAAGTCAGTAAAAAGTGCATCAAGTAAATTTTTCTTTTTTTATTTAAAAGGAAAAAAAAATTTTAACCTTTGTTGTAATTTTTCTTTTTTTAAAAACGACAGCACTTCAAATTAATAATTGCTAACTAACACTAAAATTGTCAGGATAATTACAAAGGAACACGGGAAAATATTCTTTTTTTTAAACTTGACAAAAACCTTCATTTGCTAAGCATGAGAAAAATGGCGCTAAAAGTTGATTCAAATTTACAACGTTCGTTGTTCAAAAAACAAATTTGAAAAAAAGCTTCTACAGTTTTTCTGTCTTTAGGAAAATAGATTGAACTATGTAAAAAAAAAATAATGAAGTAACTCAACTGTCCTAATAAGGACAATTGAGTTTCTTCAATAAGATAATTTATCATTTTACTTACCGTATCCGTCGAGAAATACTACGAACGTCAACTTTGGAAAGAATTGTCTAAGCCGTTAAAGCAACGTAAGTGATCAGGGGGAGACAACTCTAGATTTTTGGTTTTCTTTTTTCAAAGATTTCTTTTTTTTAAATGCATATTTTTTGTTAAATAAAAATCACTCTTGTCAGAAATCAGTGTAAAATAAACATTGAAATCAAAATAAAATTTTTAAAGCTGTTATAAAATTCGTTCATAACTTTCTTTCCTTTAGAGCAAACGTGCATGCTGTTTTCCTGCAAGTAAAACCAAAATTAAAAATATTTTTTAAAAAGAAATAAATTTTTGAAAAGAAATATTTTAAATAAATGCAATATTTTTTTTTAAAAGAAAGGTTCCTTAAATAAAATGTGTCTGAAATGTATTGGTTCAGTTTTTCAAATGTCTGATTTTCTTGAAAATCTGCATTCATAAATCTGGTTTCTACTTAGGCTTAAACAGTATTATAATGAAGCAGAGGTACCAACTAAATGATAACAAAAGACTTGAATCTTCGATACTTAACATTTTATTGACATCAATACTTAATCTGTTGTTTTTGGCCAGCATGGCTGTGAAGCAGATCATCAGAGTCCGGATTAAATACATGGATCTTGCATTCTCTACTGTGTTGTGTGAGAGACTGCACCAATCATCTCTGATTATATATTCATCTGTCCAATATTCTCACCCTCCCATTTTCAATACCAGATGCATGTGTGAAGTCACATAGCATTATTCAGTGGCCAAAGGTACCTCTAGGTCAACACTGCACAACTTCTTTCAATGGTTATTTTTTTTATGATATTGTTCCCCAACAAGGGTCATTCAAAAGTTCTAAGCCTCACCTAGAAAGAAGAGCCATAGTTAACATCTTGTTGTAGCAACACACTACCACTTCTTATAAAACTAGAAAAGCTAATTCATATTTCTGTTTTAATTTCTGTTCAGGTGAGGCCCATACAAAGGTGAGGGGTGTTAGAAAAATTTAAAAATGTAAAAATCAGAAGCCAGAGCAGTCAAAATATCTTAAAAAAAAAATATGACACCCAAGGAAAGCCATGAGGACATGGTACAAACACTTGTTGAGGACTTTCTTTTCTATACAACTGTGAAGAATTCAAGTGGGGCAGGGATGGCAAAGAAGATGACCCATATTCAGGTCATCCAAAAACCTCAACCACTGATGAACAAGCTGATGCCATTCACCATATGGTTTTAGATGACAGATATCTTATTGTCTAGCACACCCATATGCATTAGTTCACTGAGCTCTTGGGGATGAACAAGTTGTCTGCAAGATGAGTCCTAAGAATGCTGATATCAAAGTAGCTGGAATGGGTTGATATTTCTAGGACTCTTCTGACTTGCTTCTTGGCTGACCCTGAAAATTTCCACTGCAGATTAGTAACTCGAGATAAAACCTGGATTCACAACTTCGAACCTAAATCAAAGATTCAAAGCAAACAGCAGAAACACTCTGGTCCTTCACCCCCAAAGAAGTTCAAGCAGGCAGCATCTGTTGGAAAAGGGATGGTTTCTATTTTTGGCATTCTGAAGGTGTAATCATGATAGACTACCTATTAATGGACAGTACGATGCATCAGAATAAAGACAACTGAAGGAAGCTGAGAGCTGGTATGCTCTTGCTCCAGGATAACAAGCCCATTCACATTGCTCAGGTTGCAGTAATTGAAGAAGCCAACTGTGGCTTTGAATTGCTACCCCCATCTCTCTTACTCCAGACTTAGCTTCATCTGACGTTTTCTAAACTCAATTCCATCTGCTTGATCATCATTTTAGAAACAATGGTGAGATCATATATGCTGTGGAGGAGTTTTTGGACCAAGTGCATTGATGTCAAGGAGAATTATATTGAAAAATAGTGAAAAACTGTCTTGTATCTCCAACTTCTTGTGGGTGTGGCTTAGAACTTTTTGAATGACCCTCATAATACAAGTCCCAAGACTCACTCAAGATAGAGATTTCCTGAATGGGGTTGTTTTGTGAATATAAGAATAATAGATTATGAGGATATGTAGGAAAGACAGCAGCTGACCCCAAACTTGATGAGGTTAAGATTGGAATGTTCAGGGAAGCATCCTTTTAGAGGTCTGTTCCACAAAGCAATAGCTTTTCGGGAAAAGACATCCTCCAAACTTTTTCTTACTGGTGGGAATGAGGGTGGTTCACCCTTGTGTGCATGGCAGGTGGGTCTTAGCTTTAAAAGTCCAAACAAATAGAACCAGAGAAAATGTATCTTGTCAGAACATTTTCTTCAGAAATAGCAACAGAATAGCAAGAGGCATACAAAAACATTTCATCTGTAGGAAAAAAGTTGTAGGGTGGAAAATGTTTCCTCACATACAAGGGTGTGTCAAAAGTGGAAAAGAAAGGATTGGGTAGCAATACTCCATATTTTATCTGATCTACCTTTTGTAAAGATTGTGGGAACTACACCCACTTGATCTTCCAAAACAAAAGTTAGGTGTCACTGTTTAAATACTGGTAAACTATGGTATCTTGCTAAGTTTGAATTCTAGTTGAATTTCTTGCATTCACTTATGCACAAATACCCTTGGGAAAGGTATTAATCCATCTCTTTCCTCCAGTTATGGGTCAAATGACAGGACAAATTGGGTTCTATAGCCTTGGTTGGTATCCAGTCTACCGCAGAAAGTAATGGCAACCTACTGCAGGATAATCTTCTGCCCAGTCAGTCATGTCTCTTTTGAGACATGATTGCCCAAGCATGTATCATTCTAGCCTATTGCCATTCTTGATTTTTAACTGTTTGCTTGTTATCGCTCGTAAAAATTGATGTTTGATAAATTTTACAACTTCACCTTCTTCTCCTCATTGTCTTTGCTGTTTCACACATTCCTATTCAACAAAAGCTTATTGGGTCGACATCCTTACCGAGACCCCACAACAACCTAAACTTTATGAATTTAAGCATACTACTAGACTGACTGGATGCATGGGTGGTGCAATGGATATTGGCTAAGAATAAGAAAGTAGAAAGCTGAGTTTGAATTCCAGTTGAATTCATTGTATTCACTTACGCACACATACCCTTGGGAAAGGTATTAATCCATCTCTTCTTCCTCTAGCCATAGGTTTAATAACAGGACAGATTGGGTTCTGTAGCCTTGGTTGGCAACCAGTCTACTGCAGAAAAAATGGCAACCTACTGCAGAAAAATCTTTTGCCTAGTCAGTCATGGACCAAAAGAGACATGATCTCCCAAGCATGGATCACATATGGCACTTAACTGACTGACTAGACTGGTAGTGAGGGTTCATCATTTTACAGTTGAAACGGCTAGATGTAACTGTATATTCTATGCTAACAGTTTCTTCTATTACACTTCTCACTCGTGGAACATTTTTCCAGCATATTGCTTTCCAGTTAAATTTGATTTTCAAAAATTTAAATGCAATGTCAATCTTTATCTTCTGTCCTCTCTCCTTAATAATAGTTTTGACTCATATTCTCTAACACTCAGTAACTCCTTGCATCATAGTGGCTTTATTGCCTTGCTTAGGAGGAAATTATTAAAAAATTATAAAAAAAAAAATCCTCTCTCTTTCTTTTTGTTTCTTTTATTCCACAATATATCAGACCTAGATAAGAGCATCTCCGCTGAGACATATTCCTTTCCCTGGGGGGACTGATGGCTGAACTCTTGCACATACACAGACACACGTGTTTCACACACACTGACATGCATAATTCTTAATAGATAAGTTTTTAATGTTTTTTCCTCTCAACTCTGTATATACTAATGTACTTTCTCTCTTCTGTTAATACATTTATTAACTGCTGTTTGGTTAAATTCTGTTTTTTGTCACTTATTTTTAACCTGACTCACATTAGTCTGATAAATATTGTTTGTGAAACAAATATACCAGGAGGCATAAAAGGAATATATTCCATTCTTGCAACAAGATAGAGCATGGTGGGTTGATTCAGGTACTTTCTGGAGTGCTATAAAAGACTGTAAGGATACAAAAGGCAATTATCATCATTTGGTGGAGATAAGTCACATGGGTCATTTTGTGACACTGGAGATTACTGGAGATTGATCAAACTAAAAAGAAAGAAAGGAAGACAGTGAAAGAAAGAGTCTACTAACTGGATGATAATTGCTGAAATTGCAAAGTTGAAAAGAAAATTAAAAATGAAATGCATAAAAAACCATGTTTTAAAATAATTCTAAAGTGAATTGAACACAGAGTTAACAAGACAGAATTCAGTAAGATTGAGCAAAACCAAGACCACCTGTCATTCCTTACTTGATAAGAAAGGGACCATTAAACGCATCCTACAAGATGGAAAATAGAAGATATATTTGATAAAGAAAACCAAAAATAGAAGACATATGTTGATAAAGAAAACCCAAAATAAAAATGATGATTTCTCAGGACAAAAAGAACCAGGCAAAGAAACATCTGTTTTGAATCAGCCATTGCAAAGAGAAGTACCCCACTATAGAGACAGAAGCCAGTTTGACATATTCGATCCTTATAATTAGCCAACCAGAAGAGAAATACGCCCAATGAAGATAGAAGCCAGTCTAATGTATTCATTCTTTATAATCTTGGTGACATTTGTTCAGAGAAAAATTTGATATTCAAACATTAATTCAGATTTCTTTGGATACAAGTGATTTAATTACATTTGATTACTATTTTGAAGTGGCCATGGACAAAAATGCATGGACAGAAAAAAAAAAGATAAACTTTGTTTTTAAGGAGACTGGAAATAATTTTCTTTCCTTTTCTTAAGTGGTCTGGTCAATAGAAAAATGACAGCATGAGACAAGCTGATAAAGAAAGACTACTGATTGAACATCCCTTTTGTTTTCACCTACAAATTTTAAGAGTTTGGATTCTTCACAGGAAACCGGCTGAGGTTAGTTGCTGAAAAAGTCAGAGAAGAAAAAGCAGGAAGAGAGAAATTAGCACTACCCATGTAGAGCAGTAGTGTGAGATGAGACATGAAGTAAGCCGGAATAAAAAGGGTACCTTGATCTTGCTGACTACTCTCAAAAAGGGGCAGGGCAGCTCTAAGTTTGGAAAACCAATTGGGTAAGATATTTTGAGAACATGGAATTTCAAAAGGAGGTTAATGCTAAGGGTAGAATACAACCAAACCAAAATCCTGGTCAACTCCCATCCCTGCTGGATGCAGGAATCAATTTAAACTGGAGATTTTGAACAATAGACAGAAATTGAGATAGAAGATTGAGAGAAGACCAAATCAGGAGAAAATGAGAGAGACCTCCTGATAAAAACCTTGTGCAAGCCCAGAAGATAGAAAAACTTAGGAGAGATCAAAAGAGCAGATTAAGAGAAGAGAACAACAAAATATCAGTGGCAAAATATCAGCTAGACAGTAACTACAGTGATCTGAAGAAACTTGAAGGCCAATGTGAATCATAGGGCTGCCTTATTGGTTACTGTTGGCTAGGACGACTTAAGGGATCATAATGTGATGGCTGCTTAGTGATGTCATTTAATAAAGTGACAAAAGTGGCCAGTCATTAATTTTTTTACAGCAGCCAAACCAAGTAGTTGCTTTTTCAGCCTGTGTCAAACAGCTCAGGCTGAGGTTAAATCTGCCTCCTTCAGCAAATGTTACAACTTAGAAGTTCACAGTGCCATTTCCCTTTAAAAGTATATCTTTCCTAGATATAGAAAGAAACTCTGGCTTGTAGTCCTAAATTTGGAAAAACACAAGACTCACTGTTTCTACTCCGTGGAATATGTCCTCACCTGAGATATATAATTGATGAATCTTTTCCATTTGAATATGGGATCATAAATATGGCTTCTCCAGAAACACACAAAAATTTCCATATTATATGTAAGATCCTTTCTTTTTGTTTCTCCCTACACTCTGATTTGTCCTGTAGATATATGTGATATATTTTTCTTTGCATGGTTTTATGTAAGTCATAGTGGTATAAAAGTCTCTCTGAGAACAAAGTATGCTTGCTATTCCTTTTCCTATTAGTAATTCCATTTGATCCATGAAGTACAGTGTTATTGAATTATGGATACAATAATGCCCATAATGAGGGAAATGATAATGGGAGAATAAATCTTTCTTCCATAACTCTCTTGCATTCTTCTTCTTCTTCTTCTTTATGTGCCGTGTCCCTTCAGGACATAGGCAATCATGGATTTCCACTTCCCCCGATCCCTTGTCACTCTTAATATTTTTCCTCTTAGTATCTCTCCCAAGCTCCACTCTACCATCCACCTGCTCAAACCCATTAAGTAGGTCATGCACTGCTTTCCCTCATCTCTTTTTTTCTCTATCCATCCCATCTGTGTATTAGGTTCTCAAAGCCCTCCTTCTTGATTATGTGTCCAAGAAACTTCAGCTGTTTTTTCCTGATGCCAAGTAAAAATTTTCTGTTCATTTTTATTCTCTCCAAAACCTTGTCGCTGCTCTCTTGTTCAGTCCATGGTATCCTCAGCATCCTTCTGTAGAATAGCATTTATGTTGCTTCAAATCTCTCCTTCATCTTTGAGGAGATTGTCTAGCATTTACTTCCATATAGGAGGACAGTTACAGACCCAATAATTTTTCTAGTGTCTTTAGTAATGGATCTGCTTGCAGTTTGGATTGAATTTGAGTTCCAATAGATGTTCAAAACAAGGATTGCTTTGAGAATGCAAACATTCATTGTGACTGGTGAGAATTTATGGTCTGCTCAGTGATAGCAAAAAGTTATTAGTTTGTTTTTTGACGTATGGAAAGACACAAGCCAGCTTTTCACCCACTGCATTTTTAGGGCTCAGTCAGAAAAAAGATTAGCAGCCAAGCTCTAGTTATCTAAATTTTTGGTGGTGCGCCCTTTACTTATAATCTGAGCTGTTTTGAAATTTGAGTGCAATGTCTACTTCAGCATAATGTCACAGATTTACTACTGATGCCAGTGAGAAATCTGCAAGTGTTACAAGGATGCATTTATATAAAAATAATATTAATTATGTCTAAAAAGTTATAGTAAGGGATTCTATTGAGTCCTACTTGTTTTTACAAAAAAGTATTAATTCATGAAATAGTTGTTAAGTAGAGAAATTAGAAGCAGAGTGTTTGGAAGATTATATAATATTCCAGTATAATCTAGAGACTTCTAGATGATTCTAGAAATATGAAAATTAGTTTTAGCCCCTATAAAAAATAAGTTTTGAGAATAGAGTAGTTAGTTGTTAAAAGGATTTACTGACATTATTAACTTTGGCTCGATTCGAGATTTGTATATCCAGCCGAAAGAATCTCTACTAAAAGTTGCCGACCAACTAAAACCTGAAAGAGAACCTCATGGAACTAAATGGGTAAATAGATTTTTTGACTCTTTCATTGACTAAACAAAGAATTATTTTTTATATACACATTTGAAGATTTCCAAAAAGTACAGCACTTAAACTACTTCCCTAGCTTAACTGGGTAAAGATACTTGACACCTTCCTTCCCCTTCATGACACTTACCCATCACTCTGCCAGTAGTAAACTCTGTTTTTTTTTCTATTTGAATGCAAAAACTGTATATTTGTAAATATTTTTATTTGGTGTATTTTGTAAATTAAATATTTGTTTGTGATTTAGCTCTTTGTTTTGGTTAATCATTTTCTTCTTTTGTTACAACTTATAATACATAACACAAGCATGTTTATTTTTCTTTCTTCCCCAGATTTGCTACTGCTTTTAAGATGCTTCATCATCTCATCTATCAAGAGCCAAGAACATCACTGGCAATAAACATACAAGTAGCTTAAAATAATTTCCTCACATGTATTATTTTAATTTCATTATATGTATATCCTCCATGTATTTTTATCCTAATTATATTAACATATGTCATAGAAATGTGTTGTTATATCCTAGATCAGTGGTCGCCAACCTTTTGAACTTCATACAAACTGTATTATTTTAAATATTGCAAATTTAGAAGAAAAAGTTAAGTACATCTATATAATAATAATCCGAAAACTTTTATTTTATTAATATGAAACTAGCAGAACTCGTGGAATTTCCACAGAAGGATAATTATGATTTCCTGGAGAAATTTTACTTTGTCATACTACAAATGATAGTAACGTCTTCAAACAAAGGTATTGGATAATAAAATAACAATAACACAGAGTGTAATTTTATTAAAATATCTATAAAAGTAATGTCCATAGAAGCTACTTTACTGTGAAAGATTTTGAAAGAGAAATTTTTTTTTATTATTGAAAACTCATGACTCCTGTGTCCATTGTAAACATTTTTATCAAGATTTTTAAAAAATAATAATTTTAAAAATAATTTAATTCATTTGTGAATGAGTACTGATAGTTTCATTAAAATTTGATAATTATTTGATTTTTGCAAGAATTTCCAAATTAATGTGCTTGTCACCAAAAAAGTGTGTGATGCAATCATTATGTTTCCATTGTAAAACAGTCATAAGGTTTCTTTAGCCGCTAACTCAAATTAAAACAAAACTTTGACAAAATTTCAATAATATTAGAAGGGATTAAATTTTTTTTAAAATACTTAAAGTTACTTTAAATGCTCCTGTATCCATTGTAAACAGAAAAGACCAACTGAATAATGACCAAGGGTGTAGAGATCAAAAATTTCATTATTAGGTCGCGGGATATGACAACAAACCTACCTATTTTTACTATATTGTACAGTACGCACGCATATACACCCACACACAATTACTCTACAACCACCAGCTTTATCTGCTACTGATACGATAATGCTATAAGCTCTTTCCTCCTACTCTCTCACTCTTTACTACCCTTCTGTTTGGCAAAGGTGAGCGAAAGGCTGAGGAGAGTAAAAAGATAGAGGGGAGGGAAAAGCTCGTGTAGAGAGTGTGGTGTAACGGACGGAGGAACTAAGTAACTAACTAACTAAAGAAGAAACAAGCAGAATTATAATGTAGATACACCCATTAAAAGTAACAAAGTTATAGTGTAATTATTTAAATAAAAAAAATTGAAAATTTGAAGTTTATTCAAGTGTTACACATTTTTAGTGTAATACTTGTTCCTGTTTGTTTGAAATCAGTTTGTGAATTTTGGGCTCCAATGACGTCACTGCAAAATGGAGAGCTGTGTTTATTTTAAAGATGAGACCAGTACCAAGTTTTAATTGTTGTGGCAGATGAAAATGTCTTTTGGCACAAATATGTTGTTGCTTTATAAAAATTGAAATAATGTCCCAATTTTTTTGTGGATCATCAAATATTTTTCACGGACCACTAGTAGTCCATGGACTACCAGTTGGCAACAACTGTCTTAGATTATTAGTATACTATTGTATTAGCATAGGTTAGTAACCATAAGAGTTCATTCACAGACAATCACAGTATGGGTTGCTCCATATGAGTGTACCAAAATGCCACTAGGAGGCGCTCTTTAAACCTATAAATAGGCAATGATATTCTCACTCAGACCCTTTTTGGTCATTTCAACTCTTGTTTTCAGATGTAGTTACACATATCTAAAGTATCGTTTACTGGGACATACTCATTTTCATGGTTTTCTCTCTTTTGGCTTTTGTACTCTTTCACACATGCATATACACACACGTGTCTATCCTACACACTTGTTACATACATACACATACATACAGACACAAAGAAGCACATTCTTATTATAACTTGTTCATTACAATTGATGTGCGTGGGTGGTGCTATGGATATCAGCTTGGAATGAGAAAATGAAGAGCTGAGTTTGAATTTCAGTTGAATTTGTTGCATTCACTTACACATGAATACCCTTGGGAAATGTATTAATCCATCTCTTTTCCCTCTAGCTATGGGTTGAATAGCAGGACAGACTAGTTTCTATAGCCTTGGCTGATAACCAATCTACCCCTGAAAGAAATTACAACCTAGTGTAAGAAAATCTTCTTCCTAGTCAGTCATGGATCAAAAGAGACATGATCGTCCAAGCATGTATCAACATTAACTAGCTGGTAATTGTCTACACCTAAAATTCCTTTTGTTAATCCATGTATTGTCATTTGTTTTGTATTTATTGTTTTATGTTTCTCATTTTTACCTCAACTCATACTGAATCTGCCAATATTGTTTGTGGGGCAAAGGTTCAAGGAACCTATAAATATTTACTACTAACAGTATAGCCTGGTATTGCTCGAGTGTAATGAAAGCTTTAAAACTAATCCATGGTCCTGGAGCTCAGACTCTTTGGACGTTGGCACAAAAGACTAAAAAGTAATAGTTGTTTCCAGTTAAAGCGAAACCGTAGACTGAAAGAAAAATGAATGGATGTAAGTCAAATTTTGATTTCCTGGTATTGATATCAAATTTTCTGCACTATTGTAAGAACTGCAACCTTGAAACTTCTGAGTATCGTTTCTTATGTCTTTGTCTATGAGTGTATCAAATTTGATTAAAATCGGACTACTCCTTCTATAACCCGATTTTTTCAATTATCGATTTTCCATATTTATCGGGGATACCTGGACACAAAACCTAGCTAAGAACACTTGCAGATGCTTATAGTACAACTATGTAAATTTTCAAGAAAATCGGTTCAGCCGTTTCGGAGTCTATAGGTAATGGATACACACACACACACACACACAGAGACAAAGTTCCATTTATAAATAAGTTTAGATAGATAGATTTAGATTAGATAGAAATTGTTGACTTCTGCAACATAATGGTGACTAATATTTAGCCAAACATACTATTGTCTTGCAACACCAGGTGTGTTCCAACTGAAATGAAAAATTTTGTTATGATGCACTATAGAAACAAAACTCTGTTATAAGCCAAGGACCCTCAGGAATGTGTCAGGGAGATAAACATGTCCTAATTTTCAAATATAGCATAACTGTGAAACTGTGTGTATATCATTGATAAATGTTTAGAGTTGACATTTGTAAATAAAAACAAAGTACTGATAACACTTAGTAATAAATCAGGAATCAGTTTGACACTGCAGTTATATTATTGTTATAGAATGCAGAGACTAGGTCAGAAAGGTCGACACTTGGTCAGGGTATCTCATGAGCATGGTATTTTGAGAGATTTAGATTCTCTTTGACTAAGTCTGGGATATAAGACCAAAATGGCACAAAATTGGTAGTGGGCTGCAAGAATTTTGAAGCATCGATACACTCCCGCACCCAAATTTGATAGATGGGCTAAGATCTGCATATGAGCAGGGGGGGGGGGCGCTAAATCAATGAGCAAGCATGCATCTCTTTGATGTTCTTTCTCCCACTGCCTCCTAGAATCAATACTATCACATATCACCCACTTCTTTAATAAAATAAATTTTAAAAAACTGTCTTTCATTGATTCTCTGAAATGGTGTTGGGGTCTGAGGGGCTGAAGACAGTGATGACACAGAATGCAACATTATAAACAGGATCTCACTTTTAAAATGATTAAAGAAAAACAATATTTTTTATTCTGACAAATTTCATGGCTAGAGGAATGTCTAATAAATACTAATCAACAAAAATCATTTTCCTATCTTCTATAAGCAGACCTATCAATTTAAGTAGCGTCCAATCTATTAGCCCATGAGGTGGAAACTTATAACTTCATGCTAGCACAATGTATCAATGCCTTACAATCAATTTTACCCGCTATATTTAACTCACAAGTCTTGGATCAAGCAGTGGTATGGTTTTCAGGCACTTCCCAACAATGCCATGTATAGGGATCATCTCCCTAGGCTGATATCAAGAGTCACATTTTTGATAAACTAACAATGATAAGATTCAAACCCATGTCTCAAAGTCAGAATGCTAATATTTTGACTACTCAAAATGTAAACCCATTTGTCAAAAAATGTGGTCCAAGTCGAATTGAAATCTGGAAGTTTGGAATAGGAATGAAAGTTTGGCCTTGTAAAAATATTTAACATGTCTACAAAAAAAAAAAAAGGAAAAAGAGAAACAGAAAGTGTTTTATAAAAAAATGTTTCTTTTTTTTCAGTTCAGTTTCTTCCTATGAAGACAGTTTTCATACCACAAGAAATAGATTAGACACAGAAAGATTTCTTAATAACTATTTTTACTATTTCTGCAGACTGTTACTATCATGCAGACTGGTTACTTTGTAGTGGGGCTATCGACAGAAAAGGTGCCGTTAACCCCGCTGTGAGTTAAAGTAATACGATCGAATCAAGGACAACGAAATCGAAGATTTATACGTTTCAACCAAGTTTTTATTTGCCTAAACCGGCAAAATAATGTTTTACAGAAACTTCGTTGCATTGGGTCGCCGCTGCTGATTGATGGGATCGCTAGGTTCCAAGACAGTAAGCCGGTAGCTGGCTGGGTAGTACTGGTGCGAAGTTGGTTGTTGTAAATTGTGCGATAACTTGACACATTGTCCTTTATTCATATCTGGCATGTGGACATAGTAGTAAACACAAAATACATGAGATATTTGACAGAAAACGTTTAGCTCAGATTGATTGTGCATTACTTGAAGAGTATAACACTACTAATAATAATTATAAATGTTTACAAGTTGAAACTTTTCATATCAATAGTTTAAAATATGTTTTAAATGCTGTGTAAACTTTTATCTTTTTCCATAAACTATAAGTAAGTTTTATGTTGGCATCCACAAAGTAAGGATATTGTATCTTAATAATTTTCAATAAAAAGGTTTTTATTTTGTTTGAAATTTGTTAGTTTATAGAATAAGTTTGATAATATGTCTGCTATAATTTGGATCTTTTTTTTTGTTTTGTTTTAAAGACTTAATTTATTCAGATTTTTTAAGTTTTTCTTCAAAAACACTACAGAAAAAGTATTACCTTCATAATCCAGATAAAATAAAAGGGCTTCATTGATATCATTAATAATATATAATCCCTTACTGATAAACCTACTTAGGATAGTAGAGGATTACTGTATTATATATGAAATTAGAGATTAGTTGCTTTTAGAAATATTAAAAGAATTTATTTTTTCTGGGAAGGAATGGAAAAAGAAAGAACACCCACTCTCTTTTCCTGAATGTTAAAAAAGGCACAAGCAAACAAAACTTTTGACTACTATGTAAAATTTAAAAGAATAAAATACTATCTGAAATTTAAAGGAATTAAATACTATGTAAAATTTTAAAAATATTTCATTTGTTTTTTAAAAATTTAAATACATATTATGTGAAATTTAAAATAGCAGAAATTTATTACAAAACATATTAACAAGATTTAAAGGAATTAAATACTATGTAAAATTTTTAAAATATTTCATTTGTTTTTTAAAAATTTAAATACATATTATGTGAAATTTAAATGAGCAGAAATTTATTACAAAGCATATTAAAGCAATAAAAGAAATACAATATTTTACAAGATGGGTTTGCACAAAAATGTTTCTTTTGTGCACTTTATTTAAAAAATATAATATGTACATTATCTCCCTTTAACTTAACTTTTTAAGTCATTTGTTGACCACTGCTGAAACCAGGAATTTAGGTCATGTCACTGGAACTAACCAACATCTATATCCACTTGGCCATCATTGTTAACTACCTGATGAGATATTGTTTTTTTAATGTCAAAACAAAATGTACAATCTTGTAGTAGTTAGATGTTCTATTGTAAAAATTGAATAATATATATATATATATATATATATACTCATACATAACACACACATATACTTGTACATAATACACACACACACACACACACACACACACACACATATATATATCACTTTAAATGTTATTTTTGAATAGATATTCCATTAATTTTTTAAACAATATTTTTTTGTCAACCGGCTGCAGGGCATATTTTTTCATTAATAAGGTTTCTCGAATATTCAGTTTATTAGATGTTTTATGGCTGGTAGATCTCCCAGTTTCAGTATTCAATACATGGTACACCATTATGTGTGACGTAATGGAGTGTTATCATCTTAGTACTTAAATACAACTCAGCTAACTTGCATAGGATACCATACCCTCCCTGAATCGAAGCATTCATATCCCCTTGTTTTACCTTTCACTATGTCTAACTACTCTTGATTTATATAGTTCTTGCTTTTGCTCCTCTTTTCTCCTTTTTATTGGTGACCTTGATCTTTCTTCATCCTTTTTATCAGTTTTTTTCTTCTTCACTTATGTCCAGTTCTTGTTCATCCTCATCACTGTAGCTTTCTCCCTCTTCCTGTTCTGTAGCTTTCTCCTGTTCTCTGCTCTGCCGTTGGATTGAGGATGGTATGGAGGAGTTTTATATGGCATGCAGCCTCTGCCTCAACCATGTACACAAATTTTCATCTCCAAATTCAGGAGCATTATCTGACACTAACATTTACATTATTCCATTCCATGCAAATACATCTTCCAAAATCTTTGACTGTGGACGCTCTCTAGTCTTTAAACTTGATTACTTCTGGCAAACCAGAGTACACATCCACCATTATGAAAAAATATCCTATGCTACTGATGTGTGCATGGTCCATATGTACTCTAAGCCATAGTTGTGCCTCTTTAGGCCATGAATGAATCTCTTTTTGCCTGAATTTTTTTAATTTCATTGCATTTTGGACACTTAAATTCTTCAATATCCTTTGCATAACCTGGTCACCATGCTTGTAATTTTCAGCTTCTGCATGTTGCCATGACATCACAATGCACGTCATCATGTACCCCACTCAATATGTCTGTCTTTAACATTCATGCAGCTACTATCACTTCACCATTGCATATAATTCCATTTTCAACTTTTAACTTATGTGTATCTCCTTAAATGGCTGCTTCACTATTGAATAATTGTTCCACTTACTATTCCTTCTTCTTTTGATTATTTTACTCAATACTAAATCTTACTCAGCCTCATTTTTTAACCTGTTGACTGGAAGTATATTCGTCTCTACCCATTGAATTATTCTGTCGTCCTCAGTTCCATGTTCATCATTTGTTTCTTTTACAAACCATAATCTCAACAAAGCATGAGAGTTGGTATTTCCCTTAACATATACAATGTCAAAATCAAATACCGTGATTTTAATGGCCCACCGTAAAATTCTTGATGAGGGTAACCTTCAGCAATTCCTTCCTTGAGTTAAAAATAAACTCCATTGGCTTGTGGTTTGACTTTAGTAGAAATTTCTTGCCTAGTAAAAAATTTTGTGCTCACTCCATACTCCAAACAATTGCTAGGGCCTCTTTTTTAATGTTTGAGTAATTTATCTCTGTCATTGTCAATCTCTTAGATGAGTACATTATTGGATGATCTTTCTGCAATAAAATGGCAGTAATCACTTTCTCACTAGAATCTGTGGTCAACATTATCTCTTTCTTAGGATCAAACACCCTTGTTATAGGTTACTTTTACATAAATGCTTTTAGTATCATAAAAGTATTATTTTGTTTTATGTGCATTCAAACTCTGTGTTCTTTGCAACTCTGACAATAGTTCAATTAGTTCAATTATTTCGAGATGTATTTATTGTAAAAATTTATCAAACCTAAAAAGGATTCCAATTCCTATATATTGGTTGCAGTCACTAACTCCGTAATCTTTTTTGTTAGCCTTTCATCAGGTGCTATACCAAAAATTTCTTGGAATTAGGGTGATCTTGCTACCCATGTCAACTTGCATACTAAACGTATGGCCATTTATTTTCATGTTCTCTCTACCATGCTTTTGCGTGCAAAATACACTGTGCAAATACACTGGCTTCCTGCTGTACTTTGGAGGGGGTGGGTACCACTTTCATTTTTTCTACATGTTTTTCACTTCTGCAAATGGTTTAAAATGATTCATTTTTCTACATTGAAGAAACCATTTCTCCAGCGCTGGACACTTGAATTTATTCTTTTCATGTACTGTTCCTCAATAACTGCACTTCACTTTGGCTTTCATTATGTTCAGCCTGTATGACTCTAATACTTCTCTTGGTTGGTTGAAATCTCTGATTTACTTCAGCTGCTGTAAATAGTTCATGATTAATTCTAAGTCTGTATGTCCGCCTTGCGTGCATTCCAGTACTTTTCATTTATGCTGTGGGTCATCAATTGTTCATAATAGAATCAGCTCATCTTCAGTTGACATGCCTTGAGTCCCTAGTTTTCCAAATTTGCAATGATTTTGTCTGTCCCTTGAGTCTGTATACATACTGCATAATAGATTCCTCTGCCCACTGCCTGGCTTCTAAAAATTTTGTCCTTTCAGCAATGACTAGTTTTCTTTTTAGCCTAATGTTTCTTTTTCTTATGCTAACAACTTCCTCAAAAGACATCTGTTCTAATTCCTGTGAGTACACCAATTGTGGATATTTGCTTTAACTCATCGCATTCCACAGAAGCCATAAACAAGTCCATTGTTTGGTTCTGTTCACTTTCTATTCTTGAGTCTTTGAGATTTCACACTCTTGCTGTAACCGCAAAGACTTTTATCCAAATCTCGACATACTCATGATTGTCCATAGGACCCAAGCATCCCATCAGCAATGCCATTTGTTACGTCTGGTAGATCTCGCAATTTCAGTACTCATTACATGGTACACTGTTACGCGTGATATAATAGTATATTTATTTTGTATAATTTTTGTCCCTCCTCACCACCTCAGTCTATTCACTAGATTTAATGTCTTGGCTGGACCATACAACTTTGGCTTCCTCAGTTGGTGATGATGTTTCTTTAGCCACTGGTGCTGCTGATTCCAACACCAGATTCTTTGTGGAGCACATTTTCACTAAATGTCCCATGGCACTACATGTCCAGCAGTGTGGTCTACAGCCCTCCTCAGCCATAAACAGCTTCCTGTCCTGACATAACATAACCTCCGGGATGTTGTCGAAATTCTGTTGGTTGAGGATAACCTACAGATCAACATCCTTTGTTGGGACCCCAACTTTGCTTGCCACTCTGGACACCTCCTCTACTTCTCAAAAAAAAAAAACGCCCACATGATCTCAAGAAATTTCCAGTGGGACACTGGACAATCACTTGTGTTTTTCTTGTGCCCATATACTTTGTCTAAGGCTGAAAATTCTTCATCATTAGAATGCTGCCTGCTAATGACTTTGCCTCCTCCTCTGAACTTAGCAGCATGTCCCACATCACTCTTGAGCGTCTTGCCAAAATTTTTGGCATAATCTTTTGGCTTTTTAAAGCCTTCTTCATTGTCTCCCTGCTGATTCCAATAAATTTGTGTGTTTTCACATCGCAAGTCAACAGGGAGATCGTCTTCGCAGCAATTACATTGATAGCCTCTGGTGTGGCTTCCAGTTCATTTCCCTGGATGAAAGGCTCATATTCTATGTGCATTTGCTTATAGTATACAGTGTCTTTCCTCTTCAGTATTTTGGTCCATGCCAATGTAGATGACACTATCACCAGTTTAACATTTGGCTGGGGAGACTCACTCATAGTGGCCTCACCACAGTAGAAAAACAAAGGTGAAATGAAAATTCAAACAAGCAGTACAAAGACAATAATAACTGTAAAACAAATAGAATTATCAAGTACAAAAATTAATCTCAATATAACTCGGTTCTACTCACATGCCACAAACAAAAAATTCATCAAAATGGGTGACACAATGGAGTGCCAACAGTTATTGCCATAGCACTTAAATACAGCTGAGCTAATTTGCATAGGATACCACAAGATGAAAATAAATTGCTGTTGAAAAAATAAATGGAACGTCTACTCAAATATGGGTAATTGGGTATCCACTAAAAATAATATTTAAAATGATAAAAATATATCAGATTAATAAATAAAAGTACATTTGAAACATAGGGAGCTGATTAATGTTTCTTTTGTTCGGCCTTGTTAACTGAGCTCTCTACAGCTTATAAGTTATATATGCAGAATTTATCATCAGAAGTTTTTTCATCATCAGAAGGTTGGTAGTCAGTTGGAATCTGTGGATTAGTGTAGAAGAGTGGAATAATAAAATATACATTTTGAATGTTAAAATAGAAATTTATTAAAAGGAGGAATAACATAAGTTGTAGGCATTAATGTTCATTGAGAAAGTTAAGGTATCAAGAGTTCCTATGAAATGTTCTAGTAGTAATTGTTGAAATAGATAAGGAGAAAGAGAAAGAGGACAATTGAAGTTTGAAGTTACATTTTAGATGTGTGTCTCTCTTTTGCTGCTCCCATTTCTCTGACTCTTGACTGACACAGAGATCATTTATATATTCTTTTTGAATTTGGCACCGGATCGTTAAGTCCTTCCAAGTAGTGCAAGTTGCTCCCAATGTCAAAAATCATTTTAACACCTACTTGTGAAATCTAGTTTCCACTTTTTCCTTAAGCAGATGGTCAATCCTTATTCTGTTTGGGCAAACCAGGATTTCACTCATCATTGTGAATTTTTGTAAAAGTGAAGAAGGTTGATTTTAATTAATTTCTTGATACACATTGCTATATACACTCTTGTGCAAATTAATTAAAGCAACTGCTTTAGTTTCTTTTCTTTCAGCATATTCTCAGTTTTAGAATTGGCAGGGTGCAATCGATTTCTCTTTTTTCTTCAGATGAGGTCCTTTGCAGTGGTGTATGAATCTATTTTCGAGGTGTATGATGAAATTTGTTTTGCTTTGAAAAATATTGTCATCTGTGATTGCATCAGATTTTTATCATGCCAGACACTATTGTCTTGACTGTTGATTAGTTGTTCTATGGCCATTGTCAACAATGGACAATATTTCAAGGAAGCGTATGAAAATTGTAACACTGCACAAACACACTGGCAAGAGAGATTGCAGATATTGTTGATATTGGCTTTTCAACTGTCAGTTATGTCATCAACGTGAAGAAAAAAACTGGATGTTTAAACATCAGAAAGAATTTAAGTTGCATGCAAAACTCTGTAAACATTTTAAATTTTGTTCATTTCACAACTCAATGACGCTGTTTAACAATAACAAATTTTATATACAAAATATACAAACACAACAATGAGCAATGTTTTTGAAAAGATTGTTTGTATTGCAATCAGAAGTTTTGAGTTCAAATGAATATTGAAAGAATATGTAGAAAAAGAATTGAAGTAATTCAGTTCAAGATGAATATTTGTTTGTTTGATTAAATGTTCATTAATGATTTGTTTAATCAATGTAGTCCAAAATATTTTTGGCTTTCTTCACAAATCAGAATTATAGAAAAAGTGTATGCAAAGCTATTTTCCTTGGATTTAAGTTTGTATTTCTTGAAAAGGTTTCTTGTTTGTTTTTATATTGAAGATTCTTTGGATGCAGGTCTTTACTGTATTATTCATAAGATTTGTTCACTGAGATGGAAGTTAGTGTGTTAATTATTTATTAACTTATAAACTTTCTTGTTGACTGAGATGTAAAAAAGCTTGTACAATAATTAGTAATTTTAAGGTTTGAATTAGATGAAAGTTCAAGATGCCTGCTCCTTTCTATTCTGAAATCCCACTAAAGGATTTTGTTTCGCGCCGCATGGTGAATGAAGTGTTCAGTTTTCTCTTCTGTCCATTACATGCTGAATGGCATGGACAGTCCACTTCCTCATCATGAATTGCTTCTGCATATGGAACTTGTTTATACCAAAGTTAGTCATGTGACCAGTTTGCTTCGAATATTCCAATTTTAAATTAAAAACATAAAAAATATTGGAAAAAATTAACCAATCAACGATGATTGTTTGGAATTCAAATTTGTCACCTTTCTTAACAATTAATATTCGCGATGAATAAATTGTCGCCCTAATCACAATGTAAAATTTGTCATTTATTTTTTATCTTAGAATGGTGCTCAACAGCACACAGACACACTTATAAAAAAAAATACATCCATGTTTTATTTTGAACAACTGAGACACACACACACACACACAAACATACATATTGTATGTCCACACCAAAATATGTATACACATTATTTTGGGCAACTGAGACATACATTAAACATACACACACACACATACATACATACACAGACACACTGGATTTTCCCCAAAATGTAAATACACTTTATTTTGAGTAACTGACACACACACACACACACACACACACACTGTATTTTCCTTAAAATGTAAGCACACTTTTTTGAGCAAATGAGACACACACACACACATTGGATGTCCACACCAAAATATGTATACACATTATTTTGAGCAACTGAGACATACCTTACACACACACACACACACACACTGGATTTTGCCCAAAAATGTAAACACACTTTTTTGAGCAACTGTGACACACTCACACATACACATAAAATATCCTAAAAAGTGTTTTACAGTTTTATTTTGTTGAGTAAAACTGTGCGTGCGCTCGCACATAGAATGAACTGAATTATCACAGACAAAAAAAATGTGTAACAATGTATTTTACAATTCAACAAGTGTTACTGACATTATTTTGGATTAAAGCACTGGATGTCCCCAAAAATATATACAAAATTTATTTTGAGCCACTGAGATAACGCATCATTTAAGCTTTCTTTTATTTATTACTTTTGAAATTTACTTTTTAATTTTTGTCACTACACTAATTAATTTGAACAAAATAAAATTGTGAATTGTGGTTATTTTTTGTAAAAATACATTGTGAAAAAGCAGCTGCTATGTTGCAGTTATCTGCCCTTAGTTGTGCTTCTTCTCCGCTCGGAGCTCATTAAAGATGTCGTCCAGACTGGTTGTTTTATTACACACACACCATCATCCGAAAATAATGACAATGACATTCAGTAAGAAAGTAATATTATTACTTAACGCCCGACCGGGACGAAAATTTACAGTATTTTTATGATCCGGTACCCGTCTAGCATGCTGCATAAAATACATTGGTCAACTGTTTATAGAAAACTTATGAGGAATGCAATTATATATCGGCCCGTAACTGGCTGGATGGAAAATGAATGAACGAGAAAATGGATTCCTTGTTGAACGTTGTTTGACAACAAATGGTTTTATGACTACGGTGGACCTGGAATTCTATTCACCATAAAAAATATTCATAGAATATGGCTACGTACAGACACCTGTAACTTACAGCACAGCCCTACAGCCCAATAGAACAAAAAGAAAAAAAAAATTGTGTCGGGTCGGGGCAGATTATGTCTCATTATATGAAGGCAACGCGAAAACATTTTTCGAAAAACATACAAGAATTTATTATCCGGCCTTTGCTGCGGCAGAGGGAAACTGGTGAACTATGTGATGTTACCCTAAAGCTTCGAGGAGAGCGGTTTGCCTCTCACAAAGCGATACTGTCTCTATGGAGCCCATATTTCTTATCCATGTTTACTTGCGACATGAAAGAAAAAACGACAAGGCAGGTGGATCTCTCTGAATCTCTCTCTTTACAGAATGATGGAGTTTTCGCCAGTGTCCTCGACTATATCTACACGGGGGCTATTGCACTAACCCTGGAAAATGTCGAGGACGTTCTCCGCATTGCAGATTTTCTTCTGTTGGACGACGTAAAAGACTTTTGTCGCCAGTTCTACCTGGATCTCGGCAATCTTGATTTGAACAACTGCCTCCGGGTTCGATTTCTGGCCGAAGACCACTGCCTATACGAAGTAAAAGAATATTGCCAGAAAATTATAGAGGCCAGGTTCCATGACTATTTAATTTTTCATGACGATATTTTGGAACTTTCTGTACCTTGCTTGTTGGTTTTATTAGAAAACCCTGCTGTTGTGCAACACACACGGCACAAAGACTTGAAGAAATTAATTCAAAGGTGGGTAGAATATGATTCAGACAATCGAAAACAGTTTTACGATGAACTGAATATGTGTATAAAAGTCTGGGTTTGTGATTTTACAAACGAAGCCTCTTACCTCGGACGGGACCTTGCCCGGACGGGAATGGCTAGTTTGTGGCATTCTTACCACGGATCGATAGACGAAATTCAGGGTAACAATAAACTAATGGAAGCAAGTGCTATCTGCACTGAAAATTCCTCGCACGCTTTTGACCTCGCCCAGCAAGTTCTACTCGCCGTGGTATGGAATCAAGGGATGAAATTTTTTAAATTATTGGTGTACAACATCTCGGAACAGAAATGGTATTTCATGCCTATTGCAAAAGAGCGTCTTCTTCAACTAATTCCACCGCGTCAAACATTATGTAATGTCCTTGCAAACAATAACTTTTTATATATATATCTGTGTTCTAGCTTTCCTTATCCAACTGATATGCTCAAAATAAACGTTCTTGCAGTGGACCTCCAAACACAAAAAACTTCTCTATACTCGTTTAGAACTGTAGACTATTATAATCCGAGCTACAGAACGACTTTGACAAACTATCGAACTGTACCCCCAGCCATAGTTTATTGCAACAACAACTGTTTTGTGATTGGCAATAAGGAAGGTACTGGTCACCTGTTCTTGTGTAATCTTCAAACACACCTTTACACCTGCTATCACATTCCTGGTTCCAGAATCATCAGCCTGGCGAGAGCTGTGGTTAAAAGTAACCAATATATCTTTCTCTGGTATCGTCATCGTACTGGACCATCAGAGGAGTTTTGCATCAAGAAGTCTGTCGGATTTGCAATGTTTGATGCAAAAACCAAACAGTTTTCTAGCTGGGATATTCCGCCCCCTGACATCAGTTATGATGACTTTGCACGACCCTATATCATGTGCATCCGAGAGGAAACGGTCTTCATCTACCTGCCAGGCAAGCCTGCACTTGTTCTTGATGAAACCCGTTGCAAATGGATCACATCTCTCCGAAGAATCCCTGTTCCAGGCTCGTTCTCTGACCACAATGCACAGCTGTATGGCTACCAGCTACAAGTATCAACGAGTCATAGCATTTTCGTTTTGAACAATGAAGCCCCATACACCACCACAGTTTATGAAGTTTCTGAAACCCTCCCCATGGCACTAGCCCACACGCCACCTCCTATCGATCACATTTCCATGGTAACTTCAGGACTACTTTCATCAAGCATTTTGAGTATGTTGGAAAGTTATGATAAATATGACGAAACTTATTCAAGTGCTTTGCAGATGAATAGCCAGGTGTCTGAAGGTGACACTGAAGAAAGTGGAACCTCAAATGATGAAGAACAGGAATCGGATAATAATGATTACGAATATGATGAAGACTTCTATGGCTACAACTTGGAAATGGAAGTCGGTTTGGAATTCTGACAGCTAGCACCCTTTGGTTCGTTTATAGGGATGTGTTACAGGGAATAGGCTATTATTTATTATTTTCTTTTCTGCTTGTTCACCTGTTTCTTCATTCATTCATTTGAATATCTTATTTTCATGTGTTTTCTCAAATGCTGAATTTGATTGGCTTCAAGTAACCATTTGACAGCCAGTCAATGCAAAATTCAATTGTTCATTATTTATGAGCTCATTTGGTGTAAGTTTATATATATATATATATATATATATATATATATATATGATTTAAATTTGGATAAGAATCCACCTGAATGGTAAATGTATGATAATTTTGAAAAACTTTGTTGATATATTTTTACAATCAAACTGTCATTAGAAGTTAATTTTCTGATAATGTTGTTGATCTCAACGTCCACTTTTATATTTACATATGCTCTTTCTCTGATATTCAGCACTTTAACCCATCAATATAGCATAGCTTAAAACTAAATTTTTCTCATTCACATATATATATATATATATATATGTGTGTGTGTGTGTGTGTGTGTGGATTGAAATTTGACATAATGATAGAATAAGTAAAGAACAGATAGGAAAAGTGTCTTTAATCTAAAATGTTTCACTTGATTAAGTTTCTTCAGAGATTTGTTAATAAGACATGGATTTTTATTTTTTTTATTTATATATATATGCACATACATGATTGTTCATTAGTTACAAAATTATTTGGTGTGTGTGTGTATGTATGTATATATATATATATAGAAAGTAGGGATTGAGGTCAACACTCCAGTGGAGGCAGACTGTTTTTGTTCGATGTTGACCTTGATGTCCATTTTCATATTTATGTGCACTTTAATCCATAAATATAGCAGATCTTTTAAAAACTATGTTTTTATCATATATATATATATGTGTGTGTGTGTGTGTGTGTATTTATATATATGCATAATTGGTCATTATTAAATTATCTGAGGTGTGTGTATATGCATATATATATATATAATTAATACAAATATAAAATTTGTTATATTCAAATATTTTGTTATATTCAGCATCCAGACTCTAGAGTTTTGTAGATGGACCTTTTATTAATCAACTTGTCCACTCTTCAGGAGATACACACATACATAATTTTTCATTATTAATGAAATCTTTTGTTGTGTATATCTCTAAACTAGTGGATCAGCGATTGCAGGATGGTCCATCTATGAAACTCTACAGGGTGCTGAATGTAACATCAATATATATATATATATCACCAAACAAGTTTTATTAAATACAACCAATAAGGTCTGTCTTTTTTTTTAATAAGGTCTTGTATATTGGATTTGAAATTGTGGATAAATGGTCTTAAGTTTGTTGAGTTCTGTTACTTTCCATCATCTCAATTATTATCAATAAAAAAAAATTTGACGTAAAAAAATCACAACAAAACATGAACTTTGAACAATTTATACACAATTTTCATCCTGATGTACAACACATTATTTGTAAAATTACAATAAAACATTAAACAGACAGTTCTTATTGGTTGAATTTTGCAAAACTTGATTGGCTGAATTTTTGCTGCCTGAATATACCTTATATGTAATTGTTCTTTATCTTATCAAAAATTGTTTCTTTGATATATATATATAGAGAGAGAGAGAGAGAATGAGAGAAAAAAGAAATTTAAAAACAACACAAATGTGTGATTTTAAAATATATATATATATATATATATATATATATATATATATATATATATATATATAATTTCCTAACAGTAAAATATTTCATTGCCTAATGAGGTACTAACAATTAGTATTGAAATATGATAGCTATATGATGCAGTAAACAATGTTTTTATTATAAATACTTATAATAAAAATATTACTCTATATATTAGTCTGTGGTTGTTTTAAATTGCACCAAACTGTTTCTATCAAATTGACCAAATATATTAATATGGCAATAAAAATCATAACTATGAATGCTGGTCATTATTTTAAGAAGTAAGGGGGTACAAATGAAAAGTTATGAAATTGACAACTTTTTCCATTTTGCTGAAACAGGCATTAAACATTTCTATTTCTTTATTTTTCTTTCATTTGCTCACAAAAACAAGTAGTATTTCTCATATGTCTTCTCTGTCATGAAACAAACTGTATCACTCAGTGTTTGCCTTAATGTCGGCCTCTTCTATTTACACCTGCTCTATATATTATCAAAGATGGTTTTATTTTTACTTTTAACTGAATGTATAGAATTTTTTATGTACATATCTAGAGTTAAAAGTAAAAATAAAATTATCCTTGATAATGATTTAAAGTATAGCCGAAAGAATTCATAAAAAAGCAAGAAAAATTAAATAAAAAACTTAACTGCAGGTACTTTGTCAGTCATTTTTAACAAAACATATATAAAAAAGGGGTTGCTGCCCAAATGCACATATATACATACATATACATAGAGAGGAAGCAAGAATTCATTCAAATTTGTTTTATTGAAGTCAACTGACATTTTATATTTTTAGAGTTTGCTAATATATGTATATATAAAATTTGTCACTAAGCTGATTGATGTTATATTTAGCATCTCAACCTCAGAGTTTTGTAGATGAACCATTATGCAATAGTTTGATCTATTTATCGGGAAGTTTCAGCAATTATATATGATAATGAAAAAAAAATCAACCCTACAGATGGTTAGTGCTACTTAGATTTTACCAGCTGCCACCCTACCAACCTAAAACAAAAATTAATAATCCATATCCAGATTACATACATATATATGCGATGATCAAGCAAAGTCTGAATAGTGCCTTTAAGCAAAATCCTTCTCATCATAGATTCCTCAAAACTATTTTCATATTCAAATGTAAACAAAGTCATTTTCTCAAGAAAGTAATGCATTTTTTATTTATTAATCCAACAGATTTTTATCAATTTAAGCATTATTTTTAATGACAACACGTATTTAAGTAGATACTCTGTTTATTTATTAAACAGTATATTTAATTATTTTTGTACAGTGACTGGATTTCTCAAATATTCAGGCCAGTAGAAGAAAAAAGGATTGTGTGTGTATAATGTATATATGTGTATGTACATATATAATGTATATATGTGTATATGTACATGCGTGTGTACATATATATAATGTATATATGTGTATATGTACGTGCGTGTGTACATATATATAATGTATATATGTGTACATACGTGTTTACATATATATAAGGTATATATGTGAATATGTACATATGTGTGTATATATATATATATAAATATAATGTATGTATATATAAACGTATGTGTATATATGTGTATAGGTACATATGTAAATATATATGTACATGTATGTATATATATATAATGTATATATCTACATATGTATATATATATATATATATGCATATCACTCTATATATATATATATGTTCATATCTACGTGTGTGTGTGTATATATATGTGTATATCTGTGTGTGTATATATATATATATATATATAAAAATGTATATGTGCATATCTATGTGTGCGTATATAAAGTATGTATGTGCATATCTACGTGTGTCTATATGTGCATATATAAAATATATATGTGCATATCTACATATATGTATATATATAGTTTATATGTGCATATCTACATATATGTATATAGTTTTTATGTGCATATCTGTATATATGTGTGTATGTATATATGTGCATATCTACATATATGTGTGTATGTATATATGTGCATATTTACATGTGTGTGTATGTATATATATATATATATATATATATATATA
The DNA here is from genome assembly GCA_037127315.1 of Ascarosepion bandense. NCBI lineage: Eukaryota > Metazoa > Mollusca > Cephalopoda > Sepiida > Sepiidae > Ascarosepion > Ascarosepion bandense. The sequence goes on along the minus strand of JBBBDQ010001761.1, from coordinate 1,326,241 downwards.
TATATATATATACACACACACATACCCATGTAGATATACATTATATATATATAATCATACATAATCAGGCCAGTAAAAATAAATATATAAATATGCTGTTTCATTAAAAAAGGGAATATCGAATATGTACCTAAATACGGGTATCAATTAAGAATAATGTTCAAACAATTAAATTAAATATGTTAAAACTACTTCGTTAATCTTTGGGATTTTCCATAGTGTGCATATATATATATATATATATATATATATATATATATATGTCTGTGTGTCTGTGTATATCTACATGTCATGTATACATGTGTATATCTAGATAATGTATGTGTATATTTATATATAGTGTGTATATGTACATGTGTATATATATATATATATATATATATATATATATATATATATATATACACATAATGTATGCTTGTGTGTGTAGTATAAGCTCTTTGAAGGGGCATGAAGCCACATTTCTGCAGCTAGGTGTTAAATAACAAGGCAGACCAATATATACAGTCATATTTACCCTTAAAGAAGGATCAAACAAAACTATATGTAAAGTAAATGTTTTCAGACTTACATAGAAATGACCAATATTTATCTTTCTCTGGATGAGGTAAATGTCTATTGATTCAAATATTAGTCAGTCAGTTAATTGCCATACATAATGTATGTTTCAGCCATCATGTCTTTTTTGAGACATGACTGAGTAGGTAGAAGATTTTTCCACAACCAACCAAGGCTATAAAACCCAACCTGTCATGCTATTCAAGCCATAGCTAGAGGGAGAAAAAATAAGTTAATACCTTTCCTCAGGGTATTTGTGCATCAGTGAATGAAACGAATTTGACTGGAATTTGAACTCAGTTCCTTGATTTCTCATTTTGTTCTGATATCCATAAACAAGCAATACTTAGTTTTCCCCAAACCAAATAAATGCTTATAAACTCAAACATAATTTTTAAAAAAAACTGATTTTGAAATTAAATAACCTAGCATGTTATAGAATCAATCAACCTCACCCAAGCTGCTTTTTTCTCCCTTACCTCTCATCTGTTGCAGCCAAATATACATTATTCCTGTGTTTATTCAGTATAGGAAAACTTATGATAAAGAAAATTTCCATCTTTGGCCATTATGGTTTGTTGACGTGAGTATTTCAATGGTTCCATGTAGGATCAGTTGAAGTTTTTGCGAAAATATTAATACAGAAGAAGACAACCTATAAAATATAAACCTTAATGCTAAAACCTTCCCTGTCTAAAAAGTGTTTTTCTTGGAAGTGACATTTGTCATGAGAGATAATTGTTTACTTAAAGATAAAATAACATCTGGAGTCCTGCAAAATCAATAAAAAATATATTTTAAAAGTACTTATTTATATATTAATATATCACTGTAGGCCAGGGGTGGGCAATTAATTTGGCATGGGGGCCACTTTGAATATACCACATTCAGCTTCTAAAGCTAATCATATTCATTAGTTTACATAAATATTTAATTTAATGAGAAATGTAAATTCTATACATAAAACATAATAAATAAATAATACAGGAACAATAATGGTAGACAAAATTTTTTTAATAAAATTGTTCACATGCAAATACACATCATTCAGTGCAAGAAATTCAGTGAGACAAATGTAACCTCTCACTTTTCAACAAGTCTTTTGAAGTCAGGAATGAGGTTACTCATTGAAATCTTCATCACTGATTGCAAATTTATGTCAGAGACAATATATTTTTACTTTTATTGATGTTCAGGCAAGAAAAAACTTTTTCCACCAATGTATCCAAAAATAGAAAACATTTTCCCAGCAAAACTCTTCAAACATGGAAATTTGTCAGCGCTAACATTTACTGTGATAAGTTGGAGAAAATGTTAGATTTAAAGATTTTCCCTGAATACTTCCACGAGGCCACTGAAAACTCTGTGGCAGTTTGTATGCAGCCCACAGGCCTTAAATTGCCCACCCCTACTGTAGGCAGTGATTTAGGTTTGTAAAATTTCTTACCAATGTAAGTATAGATCCATGCCTCTCAGACAATTTTTCCCTGATTGGTCCCACACTCTGATTCAATTCTACTTTGTATCAGTGTGAACAAAAACTGTGAAAGCTCCTATGTATAGTAAAATATCACCATAATAATAAAAGAAAATATGAATCCTGTTTTTAATATATTGGGTTCTTTATTAATTAGTAAATACTATACACTTCAAATATCAGTTTTTGGGAACAATTATTTCAAATTTAGTACAGGAAATAAAGAAATTGAATATAGCCTGCTCTAGAGATACAGTTGCTCAGTTCTGCATGTTGTTACAAACATTAACCTAAAATCTTGTCATTTTTGTTTTTTAATCATTTTACTCCAACCAAGGCAATAAAGTCACTAAGACACAAGGAATTACTGCATATTTACCAGTAATCTCTCCACTGAGGCTATATGTGGCACAAGGCTGATATTTTAATGTGAGAAATCCTAGTCCATAAGCTTGGGTAAATATTTCTCATAGAGCTCGTGTCTTTTTCCCCAGATGAGATTCTGCTCTTTGGCATAGCCTCGTCTGCATTCCTCTCTGCCTGGAGGTTGTGTTCAGGTGGAGCACTGTTTCTACACAAGGGATTACTGAGTTCTAGAGAATATAAGAAAAAAACCTATTAAGTAGAAAGAACAAGCATTAAGGAGGCAGAAGATATCAATTGACATTGCATTTAAATTTTTGAATATCAAGAAGCTGGAAAAGAGTTCTACAAACTAAAAGTCTGATAGAAAGCGTTAGCATAGAACTTACAGTTACATCTAGCTATTTCAACAGATGCCACAAATCTAGTACTGCACTTAAATTCATAGTCTAGGTACCATAGAGAAAAGTTCTTCAGAACAATGAAAGTATTTATAGAAAAGGCAGAGGGAAGCTATGTTACAGCAGGGGGAAATGTTCTTAAATAGCCTCATCAGATTGAGACTTTCATCTGGATGTCATGCATGGTGCCAAACTTGTTCAGAAATATCTAAACTGTCAGACGTATTTAAATGCTTTCTCAGATCAATGGCTTTAAGCGAGTGAAATCTATAGATCTTAGCAAGGACCATCTGTCTTTGAAACTCATTGACTGGCATTATAGAATCACCAAGAAAGAACTGTACTAGATGACCAGAATCACATTAGTTGAAGATTTTCAACTGCAGCAACAACTAAAATGGCTAGAACATGTAACCATGTAACTTGAAAAGGAAATAATGTGGCATCTTTGCTGCAACTTTTATCTTCTCTCATGACAGATTATAAACCGGATCTTTGCTTTAGCCAGCGAGAACTCTGTTTTATTAATATTGTGTTATACTTTGGTGTTTATTTATATTTTTATTTCTCATGAAACATCTATACTCACTTTTGTATTCTTTGTCTTCGTCTACTATTAAATCTGTTATAATTAATAAAAGGCATTACTTTTTGACACTCCTACTATGATTGAGAATGAAGGAGACTTTGTTGAGAACTAGATTTGGAGTCCCAATACCTTTATATTCATATTGGTAGACTGTGTGTTTCTATTATTAAATCTCTTGTAGATAAATTTTATACTTTGATGAAGCCTCACATCACAATTGTAAACAAAGGAAATTTATTTTGAGGACCAGGTTTGGTATCATGAGAATTTACAGTTCATTTTACTATGCTTTGTGTGTGTCTGATATTAAATCTGTTGTAATTAAAGAAAAAAAAAAACATTACTTTCTGATCCTCATAGAAGCCCTAATTTACACAATAAAATTACAGTATGGAATGAAAAGGATAAAAAAATGGTCCCCAATCCAAAGTAATTAACCAGAGTGTCTCTTAGATTGACTCCCAAGATTAGTGTTTCTCAATCTTTTTTTACATCGGGGCACACTTGTAGAATAAAACTCTTTAAAATTTAATAATGAAAAAATACTCATGAAATTTTAAAATATGAAATTTTAATTAAATGTTTTCATCAGTACAGTTTTCGTTTTAAAGAGATTTATGAAGAATCTGGTATTTTTTTTAGGGAGATCGCTAATGTCTGATTTAAATCCCTTTAAATAGTTACCAGTTTCAGAGCAGAAAAATAGTATTATTTGAATAAATAAACAACTAATAAAAGCCATCAACAAAACATGTTTATTTATAAAGATCACAAAAGTCAAAATTGGAAATAAAAAAACAAAACAGCTATTTTTAAAAAATTTGATTTTTAAAACAATTTGCAAATTAGCATGTCTTGCTTATTGGAGATAATTAAATTGGATACGATATCAGACACATTCTGGTAGATTTAAATGATAAAACCAGAATGCCCCACAGTAAAAACTGTCCTTGTCTTACATTCTGCCTTTGTGGGGATGCTCAGGTAAATATTGAATGATATATGCTGCATTTTTTTTACTTAATTTGTACCAAAGTACTTCTTTAGGAGAGGGCTGGGTTTATTGTCTACTACCTGAGGTGTACTAAAAAGGGGAATTGAGCAATTTTTTCATGGGATTGCTGTTAAACCCATTTTAAACTGTCCTTGTGTCTCATTGGTTGGGGGAGGTGCACTGAAAAATATCCCACAATTTTTACAATTATGATTAGGTTTAGAAGTTTATTTATTATTAAATTAACAAAGTTCATGCTAAGGGGATTAAACTTTTTTGGCTCTGTATGAAACACTTTAAACTTGACATTTTATTTGATACAAATAAATCTCCAAATGATAAAACCAATTTTTATTTTGCAGGCTTACAATTAAGTTCAATCTCAGGGGGGTAATACCTCTTCTTCAGGAGTTGTCTCCAAAAGGGGTAATACTGAGGAGTCTGAATTATGTTTAGCCTCTGGTCCCATATATGAGGACTACCACTTTAAACTCTGCCTTGTAGCATATTCTGTTTAAGAGGGTGTTATGGATAAATCTTATAATAAAACCAGATTTATTTGATATCTGAGTTTTATATAATACTTGCACACATAGACATAACACTAACTTATAATATATTTAATTTATTTTCCAATTTTCAAAAGGACACATACACATTGTGCTTGATATATTAAATAACTTAAATGGGCTCTATGTAGCTGTAATGTTTTGTTTTTTTACTGAAAACAATTGGTGGGATGAGTTTAAATTCTGTGTTTCCTTTGTATCAATGTTCTTGGAAAAGGCATGAATCTAACTCTTCTTGTACTCTCCCCAGTTGACAAGAATCATAAAAGTTTCATCTTTGCTATGTAAGAGTGTGGCTGTGTGAATATTCAGACTAATACCCTTCTCATAATTACCTTATCAGCTTTGATAGTAACAGAAGAAAGCTGTTATACCCATTGTCAGTGTTGATCAAAGCTTGTTTACTCAGGCGTCATTGATTTCCAGTAGTTTTATCAAGCTGACTTTCTAATAGCAAAAGTAAAGCCATTTGCCATGTCTTTTTAAGGATATAGGGATCATGACTCTCCACAACTTCATTCAAAACTATACAATGTTCTTGAGAAGGATAGTGGAAAGCTTTTGTATTACTGTCAATTTTGAATTCAGTTGTCTTTCACTTAAATATTTTGGTTTACCAAAGCTAGAGTGCCTAGTCTACTCTACTATTTTCTGCATAAATTTGGGTAAAACAGATACACTATTTCTATCAGAATTTAAACTCTGCTTGTTACTTACATTTTCTGTGTCATCCACTTTTCAGCTTTGCATTGTGATATTAAATGAAAATGCAATCTGGTGTTTTATATGAAGTCAAGATAGCATCTTTAAGTTTAGGTTTAAATCCAGTATTTGAAGCCTTTTTGTTTGGGTTTAAATTTAAGCCGGATATCTGCAAAGATATACTTAATAATGTTAAAAGCCTTCTCTTTCTGTGTAGTTATGCAGATAATATTTACAAAATGAAATTATCTTTTATGTGCCAAATTCTTTCAGGATGTAGGCAATTGTTACTCTCTACAATTTCCTGTCTTCTGTTGCTCCAATTTCTGTTCTGCCATCCATCCATTTATACAAACTAGTAGTTTCTATGCTGTTTCTGCCCACTTCTCTTGCCATGTCTTGTGAGCATTAAATTCCCCAGTACTTCAAAAAGATCTTTTTCTATAACAGGCCTGTCAGCCATGCAACTGGGGTTCATGACTGGAAGGACAGACATGTAGAGACCTAAATCACTACTAATTAATAATTATAGTGAGCATTTTTATCAAATTAGTTGCTAATTAACAAATTACTGGATTTTACTAACAATATCCAGTAATTTGTTAATCAGCAACTATACATAGTGTTAGACATCACCTTACAACAATAACAATTATTGAGTAATTTTCATGAATGCAAATGTACAAAGAAAGAACAAAATTAATATAAGAAGTTCAACTTTTTAGAAATGAAAAAAAAAACCTTTTTAAATATTTAAAAAAAGAAAAGCATTAATTTTGATAATTTTTGTAAATTATATTCTGATTTTTGTCACATCGACAAGTGTCTATCTTTGTTTTACAGAAGATGAAAATACTTTTTCAATATGATAATAGATATTAGTACACGTGTTGTTAATAATTAAAATCAATTTATATTAATGGGAACACAAAATTAACAATGATTTAGTGTGTTAATCAGTTCATCATTTGTAAAAAGGTGGAAAGATAATTAACTGGTAGCTGCTTTTCTGAATGGATATAATATTTTTAATGTAGTTTCATGGACATATATTTACTACTTGAAAAAATATTAATTTTTTGGTGAAATTCGACTATCATACTCACAAAAAGAAAGCGTCACAATGACAGTTTTTTTCCTTGACACTGCTATAATTTTAACTATCATCTATCCTCAGCAATGTTTGTTTTAAAAAGCTATCATTTGAAATTGTAATAAAACCTAAACATATGATGACAGTGAATTTATCCATTTTTTTGTTTCTTCAGAAAATATTAAAGACTCTTTATTGGATTGTTTATTTACAAGAATAATTTTATATTTACAACATTCTAAAAATTAATACAATGCAATATGTATCATTTACCAATTTATTAAAAAGTAAATCTTAAAACAATTTTTTATTCATAAATTTATAAAAATTACTAAATTATTAAAATATGGGAATCAACTATAAGGATATCATTAGTATTTATCATTTCAAATCAATTCGCTATCAGTCAATGTTTTGCCAACCATTCCAAGAAATAACATAATGAATAAATAGTGTTTATTATTTTTATTGTCAATTTTCAAGAACAAAGAAAATGTATAAATTCACTTTCACATATGACTAGGTTTTATTGCAATTCTAATCATCACCTTTTAAAAGAATAAACTATGCCGAGGAGTGAAGGTAGTTAAAATAATAATTGCCGTGTCAAGGGAGAAACTGTCCTTTTGGAACTTCGTTTTTGCAGACACAAAGGTCCAAGTTTGCTGACTTTTTAATATTAAGTTTTTATAAGAATAAATTAGATAAGTACTTTATAAACGATTCACCTTGATGTATAAAGATGATATTTGCAAAATAAAATACACACACAGATTGGCTGTACTCTAAAATATTTTTCAATTCAGAATTAAATCACTCAAAATATTATTCATTTCTATCTGAATTTCTAGGATAAGAAGTTAATATTATTTACAGTCGGAACTGCTTTCTTAAAAAATGAAACTAGTTTCTCTCAACTGTATTGCTATTACTAGTTCAAACAAACTACATTACTTTGTTTCACCAGTTCAGGCCTTCACATCTAGGACCTGATCATTCCCTTTGTATTCCTTTTGTAAGTAGGAAGTTCTACTCAATTTTTTTTGTGGAACAAACTTCTGAGAGGATGCTTTTCAGGCCACTACAATCTTAACCTCTTCAAGTCTAGGGTCAACTGATATTTATCCTACATATCCTTATAATGTACACCTCTTCTGCCTTCCTCTCACTCTCTTAATGTCAATCAGTAACCCGTCTAACTTGAGTGGCTCTTGGGCCTTGTATTGGGGGAACAATAGTAAAAAAAAAAGTAAGACTAATGCATTCATCTTTGTTATTATCATAATGTTTCAGTCATTGTGCCCTCCAGTCCTCTTCAGGATTCTGTTGATCTGGGTAACCATCAGGGAATTTGGAACTTATTTCTATTTACAGACATAGATTGTTCTTGTGCCTCTGTCCATATCTAGGAATATCTTGTGTGTGTATGTTTTTTTTTTTCTTTTATTAGTACTTTTCAGTTATTTCAAGCTTAAGTTTCCACCAAGTCTGTACTACCTGGCCCATGGATTGAACTCACAAGTACTATGTTACAAAATTCATGAACCAATGGTGATTTTCTAAGCACAGCTTAAATGTGATGTGGCACAAGGCTGAAAGTATGTGACACCCAGTGAGGATTGAAGTCACTACTCAATTGTAATGATTCTAATGAGACAAGCTTGCTAACCATTGCACTATCTCAAGGTGCCCAATTCATGAACAAATGTATTAATCCTCTACCCTAGTGGATTAAAACATTGTTTCATGAATTTGGTGATATAGTAATTTTGAGTTCAATCCCTGAACCAGGTAGTACATACTCAGATTCAGGAGTAAAAGTCCTAGCAATCACTGAACAATAATATAAAGGATGAAAATGAGATATCTGTAGACACTAAGAACAATCTACTATAAATCAAAGAAATGATTCAGTTTGAAATTTCATGAAAGTTACCTAGATTGATAGACACCTGAAGAAAGCTGAATGTTCAAAATTTTGTGAGGATAACAACAAAAATGAGGATATTAGTCTGAATGTAAATAATGCAAATGTTTATTTCAACTTGGTCAGATGAAATATGTCTATAAAGCAAACTAAAATATGATTTTTTTTTTATGTAACATTTAAAAATCCCCACTCCTGCTTTTTTTTTCACACTTTTATTTTGACAAATTTTTATAAATATTTTTTTCTATATTTACAAACTGACATGAGTAATAAGAGAAAATCCAATCCCTCCAAAATAGAGAAATTCTAAGAAAATTCCTTCAAAAGATGAATGGAGAAAATTTTGATAAAATATTTAAATAAAAATAATTAAAAAAAAATTAATTGTACTTTATTTTTTTATATGATTTCATATTATAAAAATTATTCTAATAGTTTATAACTTTTCAAAATTATTTAATACTGCATTATCAAAGAAAATTATTTAAGAAAATTTATTAAAATAACAAAATGCTACTAACCAAAAATGGAGAAAATTGATGAATTAATCAACTGATAGTGTTAATTGATTGCTTTTACTTTGATTGATTTCTTTTAGACTTAATTGCTACAAAAACATTATAGACACCTTCAAACATCAGACATACTTTTTTAAAAATATTTAAAAAATTTTTAAAAAATTTAAATAATATTTAAACAGAAAATCTCAGACACAAAAAGACACAATTGGAACTAAGAATAATTGATATTGTATTTTTTCAATAGGGAAGAGTAGTCAGTCAAAGGAGGTCATTCAGAAATTTCCTTTTGAACATTCAAATTAAAATTCATCTAACAGTTACAAAAATGAAAAAATACTTTAAAAAATGTCCACACTCAAAAATAGCATTACATTTTTTTCATATTTTATCTTAGCTTTTTGAAATTTGTTGAAAATTAATATGAAAGAAAATCTGTCCAATTTTTCAGGTTTATTGATTATTGCAATTTTTTTCCTTTTAAATAGTTTTGATCCTGTTTTTATTCTTATTAAAGAAAACATATTCAGTAACCTAATTGAAATTAATCTGATAAAAATTAAAGGTAGGAGAATTATGTTTAAAACTTTTAAATATGTGTTACAGTCCTCACTTTTCAGCCTTAGGGTTTGGAACTGGATGATAAGTGAACTTATTTACTTTTATTAAGGAAAAAAAATCATAAATAAAATTTCAGAGTTTAATCAGAGATGTTAGTAGTATAAAGTAAATTTTAGAAGGAACTTAAAACCCAAGCCTAAATAAGAAACAAGGGATAAACTTCTTCTGTTCAAAAGACAGAGCAAGGGTATGAAACAGACAATAGATGAACTTATCTACTCTTAGTGAGGAAAAAAAATAGTAAATAAAATTTCAAAGTTTATGCAGAGATATTAGAAGTATAGAGTTAAAGTAGACTTTAGAAGGAACTTGAAACCCAATCCTCAACAGGAAACAAGGAATAAATCCCTACTATTCTAGTTTAAATAATGCATATGAAGACAGTATTATAAATACCTACTCTTAAGATCTTGTCAATGTATGGCTACAGTTGATATTTGTTATATTCCAAATGCAACACAATGGAATCACAAGCAGCAGTCAACATTTTTATATTTAGTTGCATTTTTGCTTTATGGAAACTTTCATTTTAGTGATTGTTATTGTCTTTGTAGCGTAGAATTTATTTTTTAAGTATCCCCACAAGATAGGGAGCTCTGGTGAATGAGAAGGATATTATACACTATAAAATGAAATATACATTTTTTTAGACACTGCTGTTTTTCCAGGTCAAATGGCTTCAAACAAAATCCTATAAATTTTGAAGAAGATGCTTCTTCTTCAGGCCCTACAAAATAACAAAAATGTTGCAAGGTACACTACAGAAATTCTGAGAATTTTTCAGGAGAGACATTTATTTATTTAAAAAAGAACAAAACTCTAACCACCTTCAAAGTAGAATTGTCTGACTTCAGTGCACTATGACCACTTCATGAAAGTCATCCAAACTGTCCAGGACTCTTGTCAAAGGGAGCAAGCTCTGGACTGTAGAAAGGGTGAAGGACACTTTTGATGAATTAAGGAAATACAAAACTCTAATCTCTTTCAAAGTAGGATCATCTGACTTCAATACATTTGCTGTTATGTTCCAACCTTTTCTTGAAAGCTCATTCAAACTCTTCAGAGGGAAGGGTGTCTAGTATCCTCATCACAGCCTCCTCCACATCCACAAACCTGGCAGCCCTTGAGCCACAGGGAGCTAGGAGAATAAGGGTCAGCCTTGGTGCTCATCTCAGTTAAGTAGTTTGTCATCAGAATGAAATTGTGGAAGGGTATAGGTGCCACTGGTCAGATTCAAACAGTTCTTACCTCTTGCTACAAAATGTCTTTCTGAACACCCTCAGTACCTCCACATAGTACTCTTTGTTGACTGTCTAGCCATGAGGGATCCAGAAGATTTAGATGCCCTTGCTATTGAAAAAAGTAATCATCATAGGCTTCTGGGTAGACCTGTTTTGCCTAACCTTCTTGGGTCTAGAGGAATCAGGATGTTTCCTGTGGGAACCCTGGTTCTTGGTCATAACAGTTAATCTGTCTTTTATCACAGATCACCAGAGACTTGAGTACACTTGGATTTGAGGTAATCAACTCGATCATCTCTCTGCTGTCATCAACATGCTTCTTCTGTTTATCCTTGAGCACCTTGGGAATGAACCTTGTGCATGTTCTGACCTTCATAAAGAATTCTGTGAACGGTGGCCTCACCAACTTTAAACTGGATAGCAATCATTAGAAGATATTCATGATGGTCCTCAGCCAACCCTGGTATCTTGATTGCCCTCTGTTGCACCTCTCATTGTGTCCCCTGTTGTCCTGGAACCTCTTGTGTCAGTAGCAAACAATCTTTTGTAAGTTGATTCATGAGCACTTTTAGTGACAATTTTTTGCAGCATTTTTGCTAAGCATAACAGAAAACAATCTTCCAAGTTGTTTTCCCCATCCTGATTGCCTTGTGTAAACGAGTCGGCTGTGGTAAATCTTTGTGTAAAAGGTCGTGTTTAGAGTGCTATACAGGCTTGACCTTTCAACCTGGAAACAAAGGATTTTGGCATGTTAGCTTATTACAATGACAGTAAGGATGTATTAAAAGCAATAATTATCTAGGACAATTAAAATTCTTCACCAAAGGTAATGCTTGAAATTTCTGGAGGGTACTTTGTATACCAAATAACAACAACAACAACAACAAAAAAAAAGTAGCAAATATAACTAGAAGAGAAAAATATAATCAATCTGTTAACTCTCTGCAATACCAAAAAACTTGACTATCATCCGGTTCACACTTTTCCCTTGTCTTTTGAACAGGGGTAGAAGTCTATCCCTTGTTTCCTTCTAAAGTCTTTTCATTCTCTTGTGTTTTCACACTCACAACAATCTTGACCTCTTCAAGTCCAGGATTAGCTGTTATCTTTCCTGCATAGCCCTATGAACTTCACTTCTTGCTTTTCTTACACTCATACAACACCACACAGTAACCCCCTCCCCTGAGTGGCTCTTGGGCTTTGTATCAAATAAAAAAACATACAAAAGGTTTAAAAGGAAATTCCCATCAGTATGAGAAAGACCTATAACATTTAGTGGATGTAGGTCTAGTTTACTGAAAAACTGTTTTAAGAAAAAGATTTTATAAATAGCAACTGAAAATAACACTGGTCAATGAATGCCAAATATTTCCTTATAAGAAAATAATTAATTTTTCCATTAGAATTCAGTTATTTTTATTTTTTTCACAAATTCCTAACTTTATATAATTTTACATGTATTCACAAATATTTGTTGTTATTTACTAAGCTTAGCTTAATTTAGCACAAGATTACAAGTCCTGGGCAGCTTGTAGGGTTTGAACTCACTACTCATTCGTAATGTTCAAGCAAATAAGCCTGCAAACCATTACCTCATGCACATAAATACATTTGTTAGTAAATAATGATAATCCTGTTTAAACTTGCTCACCTGGATTAGCCAAACATATTAATTCCTCTACTTGTCTATTTCTTCACTTTATTTACACTGATCTGGATTAAAAGATCAAGACTGAATCCCAAATAATCTTATACTCTTCACAATATGGATTAGTATATGTTTCTATTTCTTACTGATAAATTTTTTAATATACACATTTTTTCTTTCTTTTTTTCTGAATGGCAGCAAAGATAACAAATAATTAAATTGAAATTTAACAAATGTATTTTAAATTATTTTTATTTTATCGTCTAGACTCAAATGAAGCATTTTTATTTTATATTTTATTAATTTTCTCTTTGCTTTATTTATCATAAAATTTCCAATAATATGCTGTTCTGTCCTCATATTGTGCTGTTAGGTCTCTAATAACCACACTCTACCATTTATTAATTTTTGAAAAACTTTCCATCCCCACCACTCTTATTTTAACCCTACATTTATTTTTATGGAAAATTCCTGGAAAAAATTTCAGTTCATAGAAAATGATCATTTCAAATTGTGAAACTGATTTAATACAAATTCTAAAGCTTCATTCAAATCATAATTCAAACTTATGTTATAGTTGAGTAATGTGCCATCTTTGCTCATTTAAAAAAATAAACTGAAAGATATGATTGAAAAAAGGGGCATTAGGATGTACATTTGGAATGCTAAGTGAAAAAGATGTGTTCATGACTCACCAGAACAAGTATACTTTATGAAAGCACTTTGATTTTTTTCTGCTGACATGAGTCCAGCTAAAAACAATGGCAGATGATGTGCAAAATGTTAGAAATATGTTTTGTATGGTTTATATTTGTGGTAAAAATTTTGATCAAGAAAAATATTGATTTAATCTCATTAAATAGTTTGCTTACATACCATTCACATAAACTAAATTCTACACAAATCCTATCCCCAACTCAAATGTTTCCAACATCCAGCATATTTCTTAAAAATCTTCTCTAGCCCTCTCCCCACCCCTTGCTAGATACTGGAACAAAATTTCCAGTTTATCCATTTATTCTATCCTCCTTTATTAGATAAATAAAAAAATAATCAAGCCTTCCCACTTATTCCAACCTCTCTTTTATTTAGCTTATGGTCAAATGCTGAAAAAACTGTTTTTCATTTGATCACTAAAGTTAAGCAGAATTGAGCCTGGATAGTACTTAAATGGAGGACTTTTTGGGAACACTGTATACTGTAAGCAACCTACTACAATCCAAAATATATTTCATTTTTAAATAACCCATAAAGGGTTGATAAGCCATAAAAAATCAATCACCATCTACACACACACACTTTATTTAGGACCCTTAAGTGTCCTTGAGTAAGTTCTTAACCTCCTCAAAAGAAACCTATTTTGATACATACAGACACACACATGTAAGTTGGAGCTTTGTATCTAACATGCATATTTCCAAAGTCACGTATCATGTTAACCATTTGATTAATATATTTTTGCAGTGTTAGATTATAAAATAGTTTCTTGAAAGATGATATTTTACCCTTGACCACAGAGCTTCAAGTATGCCAACTGCATTTCTTACCAAAATAAAAAAAGGCCAAAAGAAGCCACTTTCTCTGGGTATGACACTTTCAGCTTCAATTATAAACCAAACCAATATTTGCCAGCATAATAAGCAGATGTCAGTATTAAATAATTCAATAAGGATTAATAGGTTGTAAAATTCATTAACCCATGCAACTTTTGATCCACTTATATATTTACCACGTTCTGCATTCTGACTATCACTTAGATTTACTCTTGTGATCATTTGTTTCTCGGAACGACTGTTAGTATAAAATTTTAGTATTTTGTCGTTTTACTTCTTCGTGCCAACAATTGTCATTTTTATAATTCAATGTATGGCACACAACTGGCACCAAAATATTGCAGTTTTTTTTCTTTTTTTTTTTTTAATATTTCAATCTTAACTTGGATAAATGTGGTGTTGTGTTTATCAAGTAAGTTTGGAAAATATCCAGCCATTTAATATTAACAAAAAAAAAATTTCATATGCATTTTAGTCCCCTTAATCTTCCCTTGAAACCTAATACATTTATCTCAGTATTTTTTCCATATTTCAAAGATGTCCCAGTATGTTATCCTTAATCTTGTATGCGGCATTTTAATAGCAAGTTTTGTTTTACAAAAAGCCAAAAGTTACAGGAAACCAAATATAGAAGCCTATTCAATGTGATGTTTTGCCAAAAAAAATATATTCAAAAGTTAAAGCATAGGTAGGCATATTGTCAAGATGAATGCAATAGTGACGCAGTGCACAAGCTTACTGCATGGCATCTCAGAGCCAACTGGATAAAACTTATGGCTGTGTTTCTCTTCATGCAGACACAGTAACGTTATCTCTGATTGGCTGCCAAATTACAAGATGAACATTCAGTTTTTGAGAAGTTCAAAATGATTGGCTACTTTCTGGACAGACATCATTATCAAATAATGCCCATTTCCATGCTAGCATGGGTTGGACAGAGTTTTCTTGATTGATCCGTAATTGAATCATCATGAAATATTGGAGTGAGTTTTACAGATGTTTGCTCTTACTAACACCAGCCATTGTTTAGGAAACTGAAAACTCAGTGCTTTTATTGATAAACCATTATCTACCAAGGTTAAAGAGTTCAGCCTACTCTATTCTATACAGAGTAGGTGTAGAAGTTTTTATTTCAGAGATATCCTTCTCTTAGACAAGTTACCATCCAAAGCTAAAGACTTTTACTCAGTTTAACTTTTTCTTTTTCTCTTAAATGACCCCAGTTTGGAGGTTAACTATTTGCCCATAACTTGGATCCTAACAGGTACTACCACTATGGGTCAGGGTACACCTGGGAACAGCAGCAATTATGAGGTAGTTCCACACTCCTTTAAACCTTCAATCTTTTGATTAGAGGCCTTGCTGCCAGATGTAGTTTATCATCATACCCAGGACAAATTTATATATTGATATTGTGTTTATGTTTGGTTCCATAAATGAAAGTTGAATACATCCTAGACACTATAACTGTTGATAAATTTTAACAAAATCTAGGAGTGAAACCAGAAAGTCAAGACTCAAAATTTGAAAGTAGATTTAATAGTAGAGACCTAATTTGGCAACTACAGGAATTTCCAATGCCCTCAGTTGCTCCCCCATACATTTCTTTATTTTACTAACCCTAAATATGTACCTAATAACACTATGAAAAAAACAAAGAACAACAGAATTTCCTTCCCAAAAATCTTCTTTCCAAAAAATAAAGATATTATCCGATGCTGGATAGCAAGCCATATTGAAATCCAAGCAAAACTTCCATACTGACTTTTGTCCAATCACAAAGATGTTTATGAAGGACAAATAGGAGTAGATATAGAACAGCTCTCAGGGTTACAAATTGCACAACATCAAGTCAAGCCTCAGGGAATGGCACCTGGGTCGCAGAAATATAATGAGATCATTCTAGCCAGACTCCATATAGGACATATACATGCCACCCAACAATCCTTACTAACAAAGAATGAACCACTGTTGTGCATACCATGTCAGAAACTATACACAAATATGTATGCATTGATGAAGTGGGGTGGCATAAGGTCAGAATTAAACTTAACCTTTAACACTTGAAAAACTTAACAAATGGTTTTAAATTTGCATAAATTCATTTTTATCACCAGTTACTAACCATTGCCTGACAAATTCCATTTCATAGTACTGAAACATGAAAGCTTTTGTGTAGTGATGTAAAATGTTTTTCTTATAATCACTTATAATAAAAATATTATAATAATAAATTGCTCTACTTTGGATTGAGCACTTTTCAAAAGGAGAAGCTACAAATTGTGGATTTTTATTCCATTTGTTCTTGCACTTGAGTGTCTCATTCATTATTAAGAACTGGATATTTTCAGTATGACAGACATATATATATATATATATATTAGCATGAAGTTAACTTGGCTTTCTCATTCTACTTTTTGCACTGATAATTGCTACACTACCAACTCCGCACATACACAGAACATCTTTGTAAGCAATGAATAAGTTATTTATACTGAAGAAATTTAAACTCATAAAAACTGAAGCCTTTCTCCCAATTTAACATCTTTGAGTTTATTTTCTAGTTTGAATCTGATAAAAATATCAGAAGAATTCCTTTTGTTTGGAGTTTTGTTTTTGTGTGTTTCTTCTACCATTTGTCTTAGAATAATCTTTGCATTGTTCTTGCATTGATCAATAAATCAATACGACTGATTCAAACAAAACAGCCTGCAATTTCCTGCAGTGTTTTCCAAAAGGCTGAATACAGCTCGGAATGAAATCCATCATATCTGCTAAGGAAGAATGTGTCTTTTCTACATAGGCGCACACACACACACATATATATATATATATATATACACAGGGACTTAATCTTTTATCCTAAATTCTAGAATCTGAAAGAACTTAACGTCCATGAGAAAAACTGTTTGGTTTTTAATGTTTGTTTGTTTTTTAAATTAACAAAAACATTGGTCAATAAATTAATGGATTATCTTCATTTCATCTACTATTGTACAAACAAAATTTTATTTTATTTATAATCTTAATCCCCCTCCTCATCATGATCTATCTTTATCTTATTTTTCTTGCTTAATTCTTTGCATGTGTGGATGTGCAGTTGGTGTAATAGATAGCAGCTTGGAGTGATAAATCAGAGAATTGTTTGAATTCCAGCTTGTTTATTTGTTTTTTTTTTGCATTCACTTATGTGCAAATACTATTGGGAAAGGTATAAATCTATCTCCTTCTCTCAAGCTATGGGTTAAATAATAGGACTTCTATATGGAAAAACCATTGTTATTCTCAAAAAGTTCTTAATGTAATATTCACTTGAAAAAACAAAAAAATTACAATCCAAAATATGTTTCGGCTTTAAATAACCACATAAGGTTGATAAACCATAATACACAAATTAATCAGTTTTTCTCATCCTCTTTGCTGAGAGTCAGGGATCATGAATAGTTTTGAATTCAGAATTTCATTCTGCTAGATTGGTTGTCAACTACATCTAGAGAACACAGTGTGCCCAGTTATTTAATCCATAGCTGGGAGGAGAAGAGGTGGATTCCTTTCTTTTCCAAAAGTATTTGCATATAAGTGAATGTAATGAATGCAATTGGAATTTGAATCCAGCTAAACAGAGCTTATTAACCTTGGTTAGCTGTCAGAAGGATCACTGATTTCAAAACTGGGGTAGGTGGGACTCCTTAGTCACTTAATTATAAACTATCAAATGGCTAATGACTACATCTTTGTGATGAGGTCAGATGAGCTGTGGCTTAGTGACTAGCTTTCAAATAATGATCAGAAGAGGATTTGAGACCCTCCAACTTACAATGTTCACTGCAAAGACATTATCATTCCCTAAAAGCCTACTTAATTAGCTATTTAATATATGATAACTCTACTGGCCTTCTGAAGTCCAAAAAGAATTTGGTCCTAAATGTGTACCTTAAAATATGTGTATTGTGGAACAGTGAATATTGGCTCAGAACGAGAAATTAGAGAGCCAAGTTCGAATTCCAGTTTAATTTGTTGCATTCACTTATGGACAAATACCTGTGGGAAAAATATCAATCCATCTCTTCCCTCGGCTATAGTTTAAATAGCAGGACAGATTGAGTGCTATAGCCTTGGTTGGCAACCAGTCTACCACAGAAAGTAATGGCAACTAACTGCGGGAAAATCTTTTGCCCAGTCAGTCATGTCTCTTTCGAGACACAAGCACCCCAGGCATATATCACGTATGGCACTTAGCTGACTGAATATAATATCCACCCGAAGGTAGATGAAGAATGTGTTAGCTGGAGGATTGATTAAACTAACAAAGATGAAAATATTTCATTTTTTTTATCTCAGATAAGAATGTTTTTCATTCTTCTGCATAATCTTAAAGGATACCCCCCCCCCCCCCCCCGGCCCATTGGAAAAAATTCTATGACACAATAGTCAGTATCCATTTTTGTTTTTTGGTTCAATCTCTCCAATATATAGATTTTTAACTCAAAAAATCTTAAAGTGGAACAATCAAACCTGTCTGATTCTAAAATGTTTATACTTGTATTTGTTAATAAAAAAAAATTTATTTTTAAGTTTAAAAAAAAAAAATTATTATAATAGGCAGCAATGAAGTATTATTTTGCAAATGAACAACCTCTGATCTGGAATTTTAAAAACCAAAATGCTCTCCCACAAATAAACAAAACCATTACCATGGGGAAAATGATTAGAATTTTTTAGCTTTTTCTCTATTATTTTAAAAATACCTGAATCAGTGTTGAATATTTACATGATTAATTGCAGAGACATTTGTCATACTCTAACAACTGACTTAATGATCTACCCTATATATAGTAATTAGATGTGCATGTTGCATAGCAGTTATCAGTGCAAAAAGTTAGACTGTGGTGTTGAATTAAAATTCCATCATATCTGTTCCATTTGCTTTTATACAAATATTCTTGGAAAAGTTTTTATCCATCTCTTCTTCCACAAGCTAGGGGTTAATAGCATGGTAGATGGGGTTGTTTAGCTTTTGTATGGCAAACTCTGTAGGAGAAAGAAGACTGTACTCAAAAGCAGTTAAATGTGGTGGTATTAAAGTCCATTCTGTAAAAAGTTGTTTGCTATGGAGTACCTACCCTTAGTGAAATGAGGCTGTGTTCCTGTTCTCACTAGGACGAGTCTACAGGATTGATATATGTAATAACTGTTCTACAATTCCAAAATCAAAAAAAATTTCAAATTCTGTAAAGAGTCTGATACTAAGTTTTTCAGACAATAGAAGTAGAGGTTTACCTCTTGTTCTTTGTTGAAGATTGGGTTTCTGGTTCTACTTCAATATAATACTTCTAACGTCTCTGACTGAACTCTGAAATTTTATGTCCTATTTATTTATTTATATATTTTATTTGTTATTTATCTATTTTTTCTCTCTCCTCAATTGGAGTAGTGATAAGTTATCCTATCATCCAGTTGACACTCCTCCCTGACTTTTCAAACAAAAGCAAAGATTTATCCATTGTTCCCTGTTTAGACTTGGATTTCCGTTTCCTTCAACTTTATTATTCTAACGTCTTCATCACATGTTTGTATTAATATGCATAAGTTTTTGTAAATGTCTGAGTGTATGTGGCTATATGTTTTGTAAAGGCCAGTGTATGAGTGTGTCTATGTATGTTTGTAGAAATCTATGAGGTTTTGTTAAGTTTTGTCTGTGTATGTATCTACATGAGTAAAAGCATGTTTATGAAGGTGTATTAAAAAATTCTTGGCTCAACCAAGAAGAGACTTGAAAAAGATTCTGATTTTAAGTAAAGATAATAATAGATCCTCCATGTTGTCCCCTTGCTATAAATGAAAATAATTATAACTAGAAAAAGAAGTCAAATCTTGCAACTCTTTGCTAAGGCAATAGATATCAAAATGAGAAAGAATAACTGCAATGGTCTTGACCCCTTTTGAGTGAAAATACAAAAAATGAACTCAATTAAATTAAATGCACACATAAAATTAAACAGGGGAGGTAATTCAGTATTTAAAATGATATAGTGGAGCTAAGTCAGTATTTGGCATTTGAAAGGTAAAAATTAAATTTTATTAATAAGACCAAAAAAATAACCCAGAAAATTTATCTTGGACTGGATCGAACCCAAAATCTACAAATCCAGTTTGTACCAGTCATGAAGTTAATCCCCCTGAACGTTTCATCTGAATCCATCCAGTGGGTCTTGAGATATCTTGATGACAGACAAGCACACAAACACAATCAAATAAAATACCTTTGTCTTAAGGCAAAGGTAATAAATTTATCAAATTTTTAATATACTGATACTTTTTTTGCAAAAATTTATAATGGTAACTAATAAAAACATAGATGACACATTATAGAAGGGTTCAAATATCCAATGTAGCAGTGGACATATTAAAGGAGAAAAAAAGTTATATAAAAGTCAATTTCATATCCATGTCTTGAAACTCTTGTGACGTAATTAGAGAGAAAGAAAGAGAGAGAGTTAATAGAGGAAAAGTAGAGGTAGTAAGAAAACAAGAGCCTCTTCTTTTCTGCAGATATAAAATTAGGACACTGCATGGTTACACATCTACTCTAAGCAGATGCACATTCAACAATGCACAATTCAACTGAAGAGGAGATTGTTTAATTGACATTCAAAATGATTTACATATCAAAATTAAGGACAATTTTAAAAACAAGAATTTTTGGCAAACATGTTAAAATCCTTGCAGTATTTAGTATTGTTGAAGTTATCACAAACATTTTTTATCAAGATTTAGAAAAGTCTACAATAGACGAAATTTGAATAAGCTAATTTGTTTGGAAAAATACTTTGACAAAAATCCTACTTTAAGGTTTAAGAATTTCTTTAATTTAATTTTATAGGACTTTATAGAAAATAATATTATTTTTAAGCAAATTTCTTTTTCTCCTTTTTAACAGCAAAAAATTAATTCTTAGGGCTTCCCTTTAGCATGGAACATACAACTGACCATGTGTAAATATTTTTTAAGCATTTGGCCTGGGGTTTGTCTATAGTTCTCACAAACGTAGGGTGAACTGGAAACTAGATTCTTGTATATAAAAACTTAAAGATATCCAAAAAACACTATTGCATTTTTATTAAATAAATATTTGTTATTTTAATCATTAAATTGTTTTTAAAATTGTGAGAATATTTTAATTGTTAAAAAATAAAACTTAATTTTCCCCAAAATGAATGGAAATTTATTGTACTAAGCTATGCACCCGAGCAAAACCAACTGTACTTTGTACCCCTTTACCTGTTTGCAATTCTTCCCAAAATTTAGTTGTGATCAGTCAATCTTTGGCTATTTTTTGAGAATGTGTTGTATGGACAGTCACAGAGTTCTATATATAGATATTGCAATTTAAGAGTTCCTTTAATGTAATATTTCTAGTTTAAATCTTTTATGACAATCATATCATTGACGTTCAGGATTTTAAGTTTTAACTTGAAAAAATAAACCTGAATTTCTCTTTCTACATCATTAGAAGGGCTCATTACAGAAAAATGAGTGAATTACTTATTTCTGTCATATATGCTTCAGAGGGTTGTGCTGTTAAAAATATATGCTAACAGCACAATCCTCTCAAAATATATATGGCAACTAAAAAACAAATCCAAAAATAACATAGAAAATAAAATATATTGCACAAGCTTACAACAACTCAATAACTATTGACACTGCATTTAAATATTTAAAGATCAAAATTGACTGGAAAGCAAGATGTCAGAAGGGAGTTCCGTAAGTGAGAAACTGTTAGTATAGAACTTATGGTTACATTTAACCAGTTCAACTGTAAAATGAATCCATCTATGTTAAATGTAAAGCTATCAATTCATCTCAAAATTTTTACTTATGCCATGGAATTTTTTAAAAAAAGTCTCCTTTCTTAAAAGAAATACTTACTTCCCTAGCCAAAATACGTGACCATAAAATGTTTTTAAAAAAGAAAAAGACAGCAGTTACCTCAGATCCTTCTATTATTTAAAATAAGTTGCATACAAAATTACTTTATCAAATTAATATAACAAAATTATAAATATTACATTATATAGAATATATGAATGATAGAAAAAAGAACAAAGTAGGAAATATATCTCAATCTAACATGTTTCACTTATTAAAGCTTCTTCAAAAACTGAGAGAATATATATATATATATATATATATATATATATGTGTGTGTGTGTGTGTGTGTGTGTGTGTGTGTGATAAAAATGTATGTTATATTTCTGGGTTAAAGTGCTCAATATCAGAGCTAGAGCATACTTAAATATAAGAATGGACATTGAAATCAACACACAACAGAGACAGTCTGTTTCATGCTTAAACACAATTATCAGGCCATATTTATTTATTTATAAAATTTTCCTTCATATTGAATATATGGATCAAAATCCGAGATGAATAGAATAAGTAAAAACAGGTAAGAAAAAGTGTCTTTAATTTAACGTTTCACTTTAAAAAGCTTCTT
The DNA here is from genome assembly GCA_037127315.1 of Ascarosepion bandense. NCBI lineage: Eukaryota > Metazoa > Mollusca > Cephalopoda > Sepiida > Sepiidae > Ascarosepion > Ascarosepion bandense. Next base: position 1,303,484 of record JBBBDQ010001761.1, on the reverse strand, counting down.
CAGAGATTTTTTAAAGACAAATGATTTAAAAATTTAAAAAATCTTTTAAAAATCCACAAAGTATGTTGTACATGTAACACATGCACTTAAACAGACATAAGTTTTTCCTCTACATTTAAAATATTCATCCATTACTTTATTACACGTGACATGTACCTGTCCAATGAAATTAAATCTCAATCAACATACAGTCTGTGGATTTTTAAAAGATTTTTTAGGCATTAAAATACATCGTTGCCACAGTACACCTTTACTTATACAGTTAACTTTAAAAATATTTTAGATTATTAAAATATAGTTTTAATTTATGTTATATTTCTGGGTTAAAGTGCTCAATATCAGGGAAAGAGCATATGTAAATATAAGAATAGACATTGAAGACAATACACAACAGAGACAGTCTGTTTCTTAATTAAGAACAATTGCCAGGCCATATTTATTTATTTATTTATAAATTTTTTTTATATTTTAAAATTTTCTTCATATGTATACATATATATATATAAAGAAATAAATTAAAGATTCAATGGCAAAATTAACACACTCTTGTTTATTAGGCATCAAATTATAAAACTTTGAGTTTGCCAGTTTACTTTTACTTGTACAGTTAAGTTTAAGAATATTTTAGATTATTCTTAAATTTATAAAGTTTGAAAACTTAATGATATTTCTATTTCTGTTTATAAATACTTCTAAAATCCTTCGTGACAAAACACATCAGTAGAGAAAAGTTTTTCTCTTCACTTTATTCATACTCTCTTTTTTTCCATGTTTTATTTTTTAATTTACACGCACATATTTGAAAAGAAGTAATGAATTTGTTATTTATCAATCTGATAGATTTTTTGTTACTTTAAACATTATTTTTACTTGATAACCATATTCCATATTTGAGTAAACACTATTTATTAAACAGTATATTTATTTATTTATTTTAATCTGCTGGCCTGAAAATATATTGTTTAATAAATAAACAGAGCATCTACTCAAATATGATTATCTACTAAAGGTAACGTTTATATATATATATATATATATATATATATAATCCTATGTTTTAAGCATGACTCAGTTTCATGCATCATCTGGTACATCGTATTAACTGAACATTTTCTGTTTTGAATTATTATTTCATCAAATTATATTTGAATTATTATTTTAAGTTGAATTATTAATTTATTATACATCAAAAGAGAAAGAGCAGATGTAGATTAAAATGCTTCAATTGTGAAATTATCTTGTGTATATTTTTTGCAATCTTTGTTGAAATTAATTCAAATTGTCTATTTGGAAATTTTAAAGAGTTTTTTCTATGCAGAGTAAATATAGTTTTGGTGTTTGTATATTTAATCAAATGAGCTTATAATGAACATTTTCAGCTTTAAAAAGAATTTATTGTTTTTCTGTATAACTGAACAGAAAAAAAAACTTGTTTAAATTGAGCAAATTTTTGAAGACGTAGAGTGACTAAGGATTGGTGGAGGTGTGGGTTCAAACCAAACTGTGGGTCAGGGTTATAAGGTTTTGAAAAGATTTTGATGATTTCATTTGATTTTACATATACGACGTTTGTCTAGAAAGTATCCAGCCATTTAATAACAAAACATGATCTGACAAGGGCAATAACACCTTAGTCCTCTTCAGAATACTCCTATTTGAACCTCTCACATTTATCCTTGTGTTCTTTCCTCTTTTCAAAACAGTTTGAAAAGTCTGTTTTTGGGATCACTATCAGCTGCTTTGGGATGTGCGTTGTGGTGCAGTGGATATTGGCTTGGAATGAGAAATCGGAGAGCCGTGTTCAAATTCCAGTTGAATTCCTTGCATTCACTTATGTGCAAATACCTTTGAAAAAGATATGAATCTGTTGCTTCTCCCTGTTGCACTTAACTGATTGATCATCTGTTTCCTTGTATTTCTCTTTAATCTCATTCCTGGTAATTTCCACATTGGAAAAGCTAAACATCACAGGGAGCCAAATATGGGTGTTAGATATGTGTTGGGGAAAAGTGATGGTCATAATTTATGGTGATGTGATATTTTGCCAAAAATAATTGCGCAATGAAGAATCTGTTTGCTTAGTCATTGTGAATGTGATGGCTAAAGAATATCTAAGCTTGCTCATTAAGGTCCAACAGGGAACTAGTTTTGGAGATATTAAAAAAAGACTGGATGCATTCATGGCAGACCTTGTATATAGGTTCTTGCATAGAATGTGTTTGACATGATTCACCAACTGTCTACATTCATCTACTAGAATTTGTATATCCTTTCTCAACATTTTCCAGAATAACACTTCCTGTACAATCAGCTTGAGCAGTGCAAAGTGACTGCACCTGGTGAACATATTGTATGAAATAGAAGTGGATATATTTGACGAAATAGAAACTGCATCTTTTTACAAATATATATATATATATACAAAAAATATATCAAGAACAATTTTAGGGGAAAGAAGTATAACAAAGTGGAAAAAAAACTTTTGTGTGATGTGTTTTTATGTGACGTCCTGCAGTCCAATGAAGGCCTCGAGAACAAAAGGCATCACACAAAAACTTTTTCCACTTTGTCATACTTCTGTCCTCTAATATATATATATATATATATATATATATATATATATATATGTATAATTATTATTATTTTTCTGAGCATTATATTTAGTAGATAGACATGTTTCAGTAGACTTCCCTCTATTTAAAAAAAACAATCAAATATTATCTACCAGCCTAGGAATAGAATGTTTTGTAAAAGAAAATCTGCCTCTCAAAATACAACCCATATTCCTGTTTTAATCTGAGAAGCTGTCTTCAAAGCCAGGCATGCTTTACCATTAGACTGCAAGGTGTCATTACAGCAAAGCAAAGATCAATTATTCTATTGAAGGAATATTCTGCCACTATGGCTTAAAGCTTAAAAGTAAAAAACACCTGGCCTTGAAGGTGGTTTTTAAGATTAAAAAGAGAATAGTGGTTCAATTCTTGAAAGGCATATTTTCTTTAATAAGCCTTTTGGTTTCTAGGCTAGTAGATATTAATATCATCTTGATATCTACTAAAACATATCTCCCAACTGAATATATTTATCATAATAAGAAATAATATCAGATTAAAAAATACATTAATTTATATATATATATATATATATATATATATATATATATATATATAGGTGCTAAAAGTTTTCTACCTGACCAACTTCTAAAAAGTCATTATTTTGATGATCAAACATCTGAATGCATACTTTTGAAACTGAGTTAGATTGAAAACTTACTGTACCTCCTTATGTCTATCTTATATATATATATATATATATATATATATATATATATATAATAAAAAAAACCCAGCTTGGAGGTAAATCCCAAAAGATCCTATTAATATTAAATATTAACACTGATCCAGCCAGAGGGCTCAATGTAATTAAATTTATTTATATACAGAGCCAATATTTATTACATATAAAAAATTTAAATTTTCTTAAATTGTATGGCTATTTTGATGGATGAATTTAACACCCATCTCATCAATAAGACCAAAGCAGAATGTTTTGGTCTTGCTGATGTGTTGGGTGTTAAACTTACCCATTGAAATGGCCTTTGCACACAATTACATTACATTGGTTTGCTGAGATACCCAAACTACCTACAGTGTGTGGATTTACAATGATACCGGCATGAATTATCAACTCTTAAAACAGTCAATTTAGATTTCACAGAATCTATTCTCGCATGTTACACTCCCTCAATACTGATCAAGGGGTCATATTGTAATTTAATATAAATTGTACATCTTTTTTAGTATTAGTGGGAGCCTCTAATCTAGTTCAGAGTTCCCTTGTGTCTTTTTATTTATTTATTTAAATGTTGGTTGGGCAAAAATTACTGAAAATTCAGACAAGTTTTCTACGGAGATGAATTATTGGACTTGTCTAGATTCTTACAATCTCAATGTGATATTAGAAATGAATAATTTCTCTTCAAAAGTGCTTTTTTAATTGTTTGCCAGCCTGTTTATTTTTATTTTATATTTTTATTGCATTACATTCCATATGGCAAAACATTTTTTAAAGGGTGTTTTAAAAAAAAGGTTTTTGAAATATGATTTCTTTGCAGTCAATGTTCAAGTCAAACACATTGTGGAAAAAATTGTTAACAATTTTTTTTTTTTTTAATAATGTTAAAATATTGAAAAGCTATAAAGAAATTATTCATACTAAAGTACAAATTAAATACAAATTAAGTACAAATTTAAATTGTTTCATTAATAAAATAAGAAATATGCAAAAGTATTTTTTAAACTTAATATTCCAGATTTTTTAATATGGATAAAAACAAAATCTCTGCCCTGTGTATCTTTTATATATAATATATATTATTTCTCACTGGTAGCATGACTTGAAGTTTCATGCACAATGCAATTTTCAGGTGCTGAGTAGACCACCTGAAGATTGTGTTGTGCATGAAACTCTAAGTGATACTACCAATGAGTAATAATATGTATTTTATTGATATATACTTAATAGTTCTGTTATATTACATCAAGCACTATTTCATTAGCACTAAGACTCAATGTGCAATATCTTATATACATACTGTATTAAATTAGAACTGGTTTAAATTAGACCATTAAACAGTTGTATTAAAAAGTGCTCAGTACATGTTTGAAGAAAAATGAAGAGTTAACATGTAGAGAATTTAGATATTTAGGTAAGGAAGATCAACCAGTTATGCCACCATGGTTTTTTGGTTCCATCAGGTAAAAATCACTTCATGAAACCAAAAAGGTGAAAAACCATAACTAGTTGGTCTTTTCTACCTTTTATATATAGTGTATTTGGAAAGTAGTCTCGTTTTATGCAGGTTTCATTGAAAATGACAGACAAGATATTATCATTAAGTTTTATATTTAATTTTTCATGTGTTATGACATTTTTTTTCTTTTGAGAACACAAATTGTATAAGAATTATCTAAGGGTTTTGTTTTTTGAAGCACTTTTGGCCACTTATTTAACCATTTTCAAGGGGTTTGTTGTAAATTTTCATTAATTAAATTATATATACATATATATATATATATATATATATATATATTACAATTAAAAATTTCAAATTTTCCAAAATGAGATGACTATTTTAACAAGTGAATTTAGCACACCAGTGATTACAAAACATTTTTGAAAATAAATTTATTCATTTGAGTGCGTTCTTTCAGATTTATAACAACTATATATATATAATGTTTCACCTAAAAAAATCCTGACCAGTGAAGATAATGCTTTTAAGGTAAGCCGTTTTTATAAATAAAGTGCTCAGAATTAAATAGAATATTAATAGCACACAAAGTGAAATAAAAAATAAATGTTGACAAGCTTGAAAAGTTACGAATTTTGTAGAAATTACTCCACATTTCAGGAGCAAAACATATCATTTGAATTATCTTGCCTGTGAAGGGCCCTCTGATTTGTGTGAAATTTGGACTTGGGAAATAAGTCTGTTTGCTTTTTATTTTAACTTATTTACTAATATATATATAATTATATATATATATATAAAGTAGCGAACAGGTAGGAAAAAAGTGGTTTTACTTACTTTCACTTTAAAAAATTTTTTGAATAAGTTTATTAAACTCGAATGATTTAAAACTTTTTTTAAATTTAAAAAGATCTAAACTGACAGTATGCTTAACACATGCATTATTTTCACATACATACGCTTACATTTAAAAGCATTTATTTCTTTTATTACATGTGGCACACACAGATAAACAGACATATGTTTTTTTTTTCTAAATTTAAAAATGATCATCAATTGCTTCATTAAATTAAACAGGTATCTGACCAATGAAATTAAGCCACAATCAATATACTGTCCCTTTGGATTTTTAAAAAAAATTTTAAATCATTTGTCTTTAAAAAATTTCTGAAGAAGCCTATTAAAGTGAAACGCATTAGATTAAAGGCACTTTTTTTCTACCTGTTCTTTGCTTATTCTATTCATCTAGTCAGATTTCAGTCAATATATACAACTTATATATATATATATATATATATATATATATAAAAATAATGCATACTTACATGTAGTCATTTTTATTTGCTAATAATCCCAGTGGAAATAAACGATTAACTCTCATTTGGCAAACTGAAAAATATTCATTTAAAAATTTAATTTATTGAAAAGTTTAAAAATGTTATCAAAATATTTGTTTTCTTAAGGCTTTTTTGTAATTTTTTTGAGTTTTGTTGCACAAAATTTACTGTGTTAAACAAAATATGGATTTATACAAACCCTATCATGTCAGCCATAATTTTTTTTTTTTCAAGCTAAAAATTTTCTTCTACAAAATAAGCAGCATTCACTTCAGAATGGCAAAAGTAGTGCAAAATTTCATTTACATCACCATCAACAAACTGACATCTGTAGAAACAAACATTTCATACTCATGTCTTTGGAAATATGGTTTCCAAGGGTTAGGAATCGGTGTAATATTTAATAAATTATTAATATTTTGTAATTGTAGGTAATTTACTAAATATACCTAACATAAAAATACTATGACAAAAATACCTAACCTTCCAACTAAATATTTATACACATCTAAACATATTCATCAGTGAATGAACCACTGGCAAAAGAAACGAAAACAAAGAAAATATTTGTCTATACTTCTGAGATGAGTTAGTATTTACATTATTTAAAGAAACTGTTCAGACTGTTATCCTCATCTTTACTGCCATATTTACGACATTTTGGCTGTTGTACGCTCTGGCCTTCTTCAGGTGCTAAGAATTTTGAACTGAACCCTTTAATACTATCACTGGGATATATAATTCTCATTCTTTGTGCAATGCCACTTCCACATGCCATGTAGTTATCACCCTTTAACTCAACCCTGTAAGTTATTTATTCACCACTGCTGTAGCCAGGTATTGAACTCACACCTCTTCCTGTGTCACTGGTGTCTTCAAAGACACATTGCCCAGTGAATATGATATAGGCATCGGTTAGTTCTAGTGACTTGCCATTAATTTCTGCTATAGACTGATTATCAACCAAGACTATAGAATTCAATCTGTTCTGCTATTTAACCTATAACAGGAGGGAAGAGATGGATTAATACCTTTCTGAAGGGTATTTGTGCATAAGTGAATGCAACAAATTTAACTGGAATTCGAACTCGGATCTCTGATTTCTTGTTCTTGTTCTGAGCCGATATCCACTGCACCTCAACTCACATCACATAAAGCATTAGGACGTCCTAAAATAGGTTGTCCAAATGTTTGATTTAAAAAGAGTTCTATGCTGAATGTTCCAGATAGTAGGTTTTTACAATAATAGGACAACAAATAACAGACATACATAACTGTGTTTTTTGTTGAGGCAGTACTGAGATTAATCTCACACAAAGCAAGTTGGGTCTTGCCTTACTAAGTACAGGGTCCCGGCAGAAATTCCTCTCATGTTTTAAAGGTTGACAAAAAGAACAAAGTAACTGCTATTAAAAAAAAAATATTTCACTTTTGTTTAAACAAAAGGCTGTAGTTTTTATTTATTTGATTTTAAAAATGACATCCTTTGAATGGTGGCCTCTATTTGCCATCTACTGTTGTAAACAATTTCTAAAATTTTCCATCATCATGAAGTCTGAGCACTTTGAGGTCTTCCAGTTAGGTTTTCTTTTTTTCTTTTGTTTTTTTAAGCATTAAATCTGTAGCCCTAAAATTTTCAGCTCATGTTTTTATTGACACACTATCTCTAAAATGGTTGCCAATTAAAGCTTGAAACACATTCCTTGCCTTATATATATATATATATATATAGGTCATAAATAAAAAAACAGCTTAGTAGTAAATCCCAAAAGACCCTATTAATATTAGATATTAACACTGACCCAGCCAGAGGGCTCAGTGTAATTAAATTTATTTATAAAACCAATATTTATTACATATAAAAATTATATGTATATATATATGAATAGAATAAATAAAGAACAAATAGGAAAAAAGTGTCTTTAATCTAACATGTTTCACTTATAACAGACTTCTTCAGAGATTTAATAAGGAACATTGAGAAATGAATGATAATAACATCTGTCAATGTTACAGCTCATTTCTGACATCTTTCAGTTATAATATGCAAAAGATTATCTGTGAGTATGAATGGATTTTATTATAAATAAGCAGACACAATGTTTGCCATTTATTTAATCTGACATATATATATATATATATTGTGTGTATTTTGGCAGCATCTTTTCATTAATACAGGTTTCATTGAATAATATAGACAAGTTCTGTCTATTTATTTTGTGTAAGATCCATTCGTATGATCTGATTAGCTTGATAGTGTTGTCATGGAAAGACGACAAGAATTCGCAATAATTGTTGATTTTTTTATCAGGTCTGAGCTTCAAAGGATGAACCTTTAATGTTCAGTGAACATAGAACATTTAAATTATTATTAACAGAGTGGAGTTATACAGAGAAAATTAGGTCCATTTTTTGTGTCGCACATGGCTGTAGGCTGAGAAAGAATGGTGGTAGTGGGTTTTTTGTTTAATTGAGTGTATAGTGGCATGAGGGATTGGTCTGGGAACTGCTGCTACTATGGTGTAGGGGGTAAGTATAATAACTATGACCTCTCCCGTCGATTATAGGCATTGAAGTATGTTAGTGGAGGTGTCGAAATTTATTTTATTTAGGCTAGGTTTAAACTGTTTGATGTAGATAGCTTCTAGAATTTTAAGTTTTCGTTTATTATTTTCTTGTTTAAGTACATGCGTATTTTCAACAAGTGTTTTCCTAAGAAGTGTGTGTTGATAGCCGTGGTGTTTTAAATGTCAGAATATGTTAGAATTTTCATTTAAGTACAATGTAAGTCTCCGCGAAAGCGAGTTAGTAGTATGTCCAATGTAGGTATTATTTAGTTTGTTAGAGATACATTCTCGAAAGGGGCATTTAAATTTATACACTACATTGTTTTTTTTTGCAAATCGCTAACGGTGGGGGAGGAGTCGTTGCAGACGATTGAGTTGGATGTTGTGGATTTAGCGTAATATATGATAAATTTAATTCTTTTGTTGGGGTCTGTCGGAGAGATATTAGTATTTATGAGTTTTTTTAGGATATTTTCATCTAGTTGGTAGTTGGTGTGCATTTGGCTACGATATAAGAGAGTGATTCACTATCTCACCATATAAAAAACCCACCAACAAAAATCCCTCCACACTTAATTATATTAACAAATGCCCCCACTATTACAAATTAGCAATCATAAAAAATCTACTACATCGAGCAAAAACCAACTAGTCTACAAAACACATCTTCCACAGTGAACCTAAAAACATAAAACAGACACTCATCAACAATAATTTTCCTAACTACATAGTTGATGAACAAATACGACATTTCCTTACAAACCTAAACACGAAAAAAACAACACATGGTAATAGCTCAACCAACCCCAAACATATAATTTTTTATATGGTGAGATAGTGAATATACTTAGACAAAAAAATAATAAACGAAAACTTAAAATTCTAGAAGCTATCTACATCAAACAGTTTAAACCTAGCCTAAATAAAATAAATTTCGACACCTCCACTAACATACTTCAATGCCTATAATCGACGGGAGAGGTCATAGTTATTATACTTACCCCCTACACCATAGTAGCAGCAGTTCCCAGACCAATCCCCTCATGCCACTATACACTCAATTGAACAAAAAACCCACTACCAACATTCCTTCTCGGCCTACAGCCATGTGCGACACAAAAAATGGACCTGTCTAATTTTCTCTGTATAACTCCACTCTGTTAATAATAATTTAAATGTTCTATGTTCACTGAACATTAAATATTCATCCTTTGATAATGGCTTGTGTAAGCCGAAAGCTCAGACCTGATAAAAAAATCAACAATTATTGCGATTTCTTGTCGTCTTTCCATGACAACACTATCAAGCTAATCAGATCATACGAATGGATCTTACACAAAATAAATAGACAGAACTTGTCTATATTATTCAATGAAACCTGTATTAATATATATATATATATATATATATATATATATATATATACATGTTTGCCATTGGTTCCTATAAGAAGTTCATCCTCCCTTTAACAGGACTTGTTTTTCATCCTATGGGATGACATGCCACCTTCCTCACCAGCAAAAAACCTTGTGGGTGAGCTGGTTTAGAGATCAACCACTCATCCACATGGCAGGTTGTACAAGGTTACATGTTACCTGTTGCAAGTCTAAGTCTGACATGACTCTATTGTCAATAAATGCACCAATTATGATATCTTGTTGATTTGATTTTAATTTCATGAACATAAACATCACATGACCAAAACATCACACATCGTTAATGAGGGGATATATAGGATTTGGACAATATTACTTTCATAAAGACTGAACAATTGAGCTGCAGTTAAAAGTCAGTTATCTTTGATCTGTAAAGACTGTTGAGATTGTTGGCATTTTTTGCGGTTACATTTTTAAAGTTGTAGGCTTATTACTAGAAGACAATTAAGCCATTAATTTTTATCATTAAGGTTCATAATATTACATTATTTCCAAGATTTTGATTCTCTTCATTCATGAACATGTCTACTTGGCTTTAAATATACAGTTGTATTTTCATAAGATATATTTTCTTGAATGTCAGTTTCTAATAAGGATATTTTGGAATAAATCTTTGATTTATTTCTTTTTCAAAAATGTTACCATAAAACAGTTCCTGGGTATGTTTAATACCATATTTTAATTAACAATTTATACAAAACTCATGTGTCAAATAATCATTTTTTTCTTTTTCCACTATGGTTACTTTCAAACATTGACTTACATTCAACCCATGCAGGCTTCTATTTATTTATTTTTATATTGCCCTCATCTTGGTGATCAGATGCCATTTTTCAACCCCTTTCTCTAACCCTAACCTTAACTGTATGCTTCCTCCGTCCTCTAGGGATCAGTTTAAACTTTTTTTTTTCGTTGCAATTTTAAATGTGAAAAATCTCAGTGTTGTCTAAAGTGTAAATGTTTTTACTTTTTGTTCTTTTATTCAAATATAAAAAGAAAAAAAAATTATCCATAAAAATAAAATTTACCTGACTTCATATTCTGAATGCAAATTTTGAAATTATTTCAACTACATCTTTAGTCTTTCTAGAGTCACCTAATACAGACATTAAAAAATACAAATTTTTTTAAAGAACTGAAACTTAACAGAAAAATAAAATAAAAAATTGCAAATATAAATTTTCAAACTAAAGACTGAAAATAGCTGATAAATTGTTTTTTTTTTTTGCAATAAATCCGTGATTAACAGCGTAGTGTACATTTATTATACTTCCACATCCTCGTTACTGAGAAAAGTCAACCATATTACATCATATAGAGGCTGGGGGAAGATAAAGAATAAGAAAAAATGAGACCATGAAAATCTGTCCCCCTCTACAGACTCAGACTCAGTTGCTCTTGTGTCATCGCCTCGCTAGCTAATTTCAAATTTTTCTTTGCCTTTAATTTGAAAAGTCACCTGCATTGTTCTCTTTTTTCCTTTTCTTTTTGGAGTTTAAAGGCAGGTAAAGCAAAAAAACAAAAACATATTTACCAGAAATTGGTATGCATATCCTGCAAATTTAGAACTAATTATTTATTTTGTATTTGATAGAATTTATATTTAAAACACAAACATGCATTCTTTACTTTTTAGATGAATCATCTTTATTCTAAAGGTTGTTTGGATTTTCAATCCTGCTTTTTTTTTATCGATTTTATTGCTATCCCAACATTTTAGCCAATTTGTTCCAAGATCTTCTTGGGGGGAAATTGATCAAACTATTCAAATAATTGATTGGAACAATGTTAGAGAGTGAGAAAATTGAAAGACCTTGCACACACATTTGAAGAAAAAAGTTATAAGCGTGAAAATCAACATGGTGTAGATTTCTTTGCTTAATAAAACAAAAAAATGGATAACGAGTCTGTATAAAATAAAATTGCCTGGTGTGAATTTTAGTATGATGGATTGGTTTAATCAGTTTAAGATGAGTTATAGTTCTTGACAAAAGGTATGTTTAATTATCTACACTTGGCAGAAAGAAAAATATAAAACCAGAATCTTCCATTATCACCGGTACTGATGAATTGCTCTGAATTTTGGTAAAATGAGTTGGCTTGATCAATATACTCAGTTTTCTCCCTTTACCAAAAGCTATATTTGGTTATCTGTCCTTGGTACAATCATAGATTATCACCAGTAGTTATTGTCTATACCAACTGTGTCTTGAATCTATGATCTGTCAAGTTTTACACTAGAGCAGAGCATAGTTATAAGGAAATGTAAGAAAGGAAACATGCCTTCTTAAATTTGTGAGTAACTTTGAAGTTTTCTTGGCTATATTTAAATGTTTCAAATGTGAATATGGTATAAAAGAACTTCTTTAATCCAAACAGAATATGTTTTGAAAAAAAAAAAAAAATATTTGGCACTACCTCTACTGAACACCACAGATAGGTATAAGAAATGGTTACAAAAGTTGAAGCAAAGAAAAGAGCATTTTAGAATTTTTCTTTTTTTGTAATGTTGAAGAGATTTTGCTAGAAATGAATTTAAAGGATATGCGTGAAAAAAGATGGAATAGAAAAAAAAAATTTATAATAAAAAAAAGAAATAAGAGATTGATTTATGCTGTTCCCAAAGGTATTAGTGCAAAATATGTGTATATCAGCTGTCATTTTTTTTTTTATTTTACACAATTGACAAACTCTACTCAAAGAAAAGTGCAGTGGCAAAGAAAACACACTTAGCAAAAAGTACAAGTTTCAGTCATGGCCATTTTGCACTAATGCCTTTGAGAAAGTCATGAAACAACTTCTTTATCTTTCTATATATAAATAACAGGTGAAAATGAGCTGTCTAACCTTAGTTGGCAAATATTCTATGAAACAAACTCAAAAGAAGAGTTTTGGTAAATTTTTGGTTATTACAAACATTATCAGAATTATGGTCAACCACGACATGAAAAAAACGTTAATCTGATCTCCGAACTTTTATATATAAATTGTATTCTTGAAGAATACCATAGAAAAGATCAGCCAAAAGACTGAGGTATCAAATAAAAGCAACAAAAGGTAATAGTCTAAATAATTATTGAAATGATAACTCATATCTGAATTAGATAAGTAATCTTCTATAGAGATAACACACCTGAAGAAGGTCAGGAAATAAATTGGCCAAAACATTGTGGCAACAAAAAAAAAACCCGAAAAAACAAACAAAAATGATCTGTTGTCCCAGCAACTATTGAAATAATTAAGCAAATCATATTTTTATTTTTTTTCATTTCATCTTATCCAAATTTTAGTGAACACAATCACTGCCACTATTCATCAATTTTTAAAGATCCACATATCTTTTTTTTTAATATTTACAAGAAGAAACTGAAACAAAAATATTTTCACACACATTAACATAAACTGCTATAAATTACATGAACTTTTGTAAAAAAAAATATTTTGATATCTCTTGACTATCTTTTTTTTTAATTTTTGTATATCTTTTGGATGTGTAAACAAATACTAGTATTTGAAGAATTGAATGCAGTCATAATTACAAGTATTCCTTTGGTTATGCCATTTCAAGTTAAGTCATTCTCAATTATACATTGTTTGTCAAAAAAAAAAATATATGGAAAAATAAAAATCAAGTTTAAGTCATTTTATTTGATTTTACGTCTGCCAGTCATAAATATTGAAGTCGTAATATCACTAGAAAAGCGTTAAAAGCACATAAAATTATGTTACTGTACAATAAATAAGAATAAAAGAATATAGAATCCTATTAAAATATGTACATTTACAGTAAATTTTAATATAATTGTCATAAATCCTAGAGAATGAAATATGAAAACATCTGTGAGTCTGTGCTGTTGTCTTATTTGATGTTGACGATACATAGTCAGCTACGTCTGCGATGTAAATAAACTTTAAATGTAAATATTGGTAAATTTAACATAAATTAGTTTATTTTCTACTATTGCAAAATAATTTTAATAACAGCATTTGTTATTTAATCTTACAAAATAATTTTATAATGTCTTAGAGTAAACCACATTCACAAATAAGAGTCTGCGATGTACAGTAAAAATCACTAAATTGTAAACATCAACATTTACAAGTATGTACATACATGTATTTGTAAATTTAGATTATTTTTTTCTGTACTATATTAAAAACTAAGATTTATTTGTTTGTAAGTTTAAAATACATTCCTATTGACCCTATATTATTAAAAATGCATTTATAAATAAAATACAGAACTGGGAATGGTTATTTGTGATTTAGCCTAGTGACAAGTCAATTCAACTAAAGTTGCCTTTTCTGGAACAAGTTACCGATGTAAGGTGAGGCATACCTGTACAGCCAAGCTTGGTGATAACTAGAACCTGTCGTCAGCTTCATTTCAGATGTTTTAATGCTTCACTCTTGTAATTTTTATTTAGTTGAGTTAGCTTGGACATTCATTATGCCAACTGTCATGGTTGGAAAGTCATTAGGGAGGTATGCTGTCACAATATAGCTGGTCAATGTAAGTGGTTGCTGGGCAACCAATCTATCTTGCTCTATGGCTCAGTGTCCAGATCCCTCACAAGTTTTTGTTTTGCTCATCAGTAGTGCATTGAAAAGTGTATTCTGTATTTGTGCAAGATTGTAAAAATATCGGGATGAGTCCATAGAGCCATGAGTTAATTGGATGTCTCCAGGAGATGCTAAGTAAAGCTTTCAGCATTCAAGTGTAGCTTCCATCAAGCTTAGACTCTAAGGTTTTAGTTAATGTTCAAGTAGTGTCACATTAACACCAACTCTACAGTGGCCATTTATGGCCACATTATGTTGAAACACCAGTTCCTGTATGATTATCAAAGTTAAGCAATGTTGAACCTGGTCAGTACTTAGATGGGGGACTGCCTGGGAATACCAGGTACTCTAAGCTTGGACGTGTGGGTGGTGTTCTGGAAAGTGCATTCTGCGGGATATATCAAGAATGTGTTCATAGAGCTGTGATTTAGTTGGATGTCTTCTAGAGATGCTAAGTATAGCTTTCAGCATTTGACTGTAGCTTTTATCAAGCTTAAATGCTAGGGTTTTAGTTAATTTCCAACCAATGTCACCATACTTTAAATTATTACTGTAATACTGAAATGTTATTTATCCAGATTTGTATAGGAAGTGTAGAATTACAAGAAAATATATATTTTGGTGGCACTATATATTACTAAGTATACATACTACTAAACTAAGCCATCTCGTTTGGCCTCCATAGATCTATAGCTAAGTTTGGTCAAGTTATAAAATGTTATCTTGTATAGTAACAAGTGAAAATCTTAGTACATTTATTACTATATTTGGCACCTTCATCAGAGAATATTAAATGGGAAAGAATGCACAATCATATGGGGGTAGCCCACCATTGATTAAAATACAAATTTGGCACACAATATCTCTCTGTATGGAAATTAATAGATGGCTGGCATACAGTATAGAAAGGTAGAGATGAATTTCTAAGGGTTACTAGTTGGGCAGATCAGAGAAACTGAAAACATATGGAAGTGCATACTATGAAAGGTTACTAGCTGGGCACGAGTGTTTAGAGAAACTAAAAAAGCTGTAGATAGAAAAATAGACGAAACTGTTCTTTGACTTGGAAACCTGGACATTATTGTGTACTGGAGGACCACGGCTCATAATTACTAAATGGTCTAAATAAAGCTACACCACAGTTTTTAGTGATTAACGGATTTAGCATTTATATTTTTCAATAAAGTTTTAAAACTGTAACTTTATTGAAAAATAAAAACATTTAATTCACATATAATTTACATTCAATAATGGTTGAATATAAGTTTCTAACAGTTAATGATGTTATAGAGATATGAGAACTTTAATTAGTGAGTCAAATATGTGCTATTGAAGTGCTATTACATAACTTCTCTTGATCTGACAAAATGGTTATTCTGATATGGTCCTGGAAGCAAGAATGCCAGAAAACTGGTGGTGTACCTGTATCAATATTTGGCCAAATTTATAAAAAAAATCTTTTCCAGGATTTTTTTTTCAAGGTGTAAAATGTAAAAAAAACATCAATTGATTGCCATGATATTTCTTTCAAAATGAATATTATAGAACAAGTGTACTCTACCATCAAAAATGATGGCAAAATATGAGAGGATTATTATTATAATATATATATATATATATATATATATATATACACACAACAGTCTTTATTATAATAGGGAAGGAATATATATATATATATATATATAATATTGATTTTTATTGATTCATATCAATCATGAAATAATATTTAAATGTGAAACATGTATTTTATTATTTTGCTATGATATAAAATAATGGCCAGTAAATAATAAAAAAATCTAAAATTAGCAATTGGTTATTGCTGCAAAACAGAGCTTACCCAGACTTCAAAGGGAATATGAGTTCAAGCCTTACCCAGCACATATTCACAATTATTTCTGATCCATGCTGTTTGCTTGCTACCATAGACTGACTGCCTGAGTAATTTCTTCTAAAAAGCAAAAAAAATCAAGATGAGAGGAAAGTACTCTAATTGAAATTATTGTTAAGTATACAATCTACAGTTTCAGGCATTCACTGTGGGTTGGGTATCTTGAAACATATTCCTCACAGAGAAGGCAGGAATATTTTGTATCTTTTGTTTAGAAATCTAAGAAAATATCAGGTCTGTGTAAAAGTACCCAGTTCACTCTCTTTTGAAACAAAAGATTGAATCTTCTTTAAGTGCTATGTTCTTTCACGAGACCTCTGGTGGTGACTGCTTGTTGTGGTGGAGGGGCTTGCATGGTCTAATGACCCTGAGAGTGATGCTGTTGGGAGATCTAAACTCCTTGTGGGCTAATCTTGAGGACCCAGACTAAGTGCAACCCACCCCAAATGTGGAACAAGTGAATGATGATTACACAATTCTGTATGTCTCATTTCATGTGTGCCACAGAGGAAGGTCGTTTAATCAAGTGTGTGGGTCATTTCCTGGCAAGTTGAGTTTCCCCTTAAATTCAAATCATCAGCATTTTCTTCTACTCTGATTTTGTTTCACCTCCAACCAACTCTTGGAAAGTGAAACAGCAATAAGGAATGGTTGATGGGAGCAGGTTGTGGTGAAACTGGAAGCTTCTAGTCCCAAACCTTGTTGATGGTGAATTTAGTCATCAATCCCAGCATCATTAAGGGAGCAATCAGCAAAGAAGAAATAAAATTCTTGGATAGAAGATAAAGCTGATGCAGCCATTGACAGCTTTCATGACATAGGTGATCATAACTTTGTTTTTTTCCTTTCAATTTCTCTTGCCTTCAATATGTCCTGTGAGGTTTAAATTCTCCAAACACTCTCTCCTCATTATTTGTCCTAAAAATTTCAGCTATATCAGATTGTAAGTATCAATCTCTTTGTTGTCCCTATTTTCTTCAAGACTTTCTCATTGCTCACATGTTCTGTCCATGGTATTCATGGCATTCATCAGTGGAATATCTCTGCCTCTACAAATCTCTTGTTAGATTTTTTACAGTTAATATCCTGTTTTTGCTGGAAACTTTTGCACACAAAATATATTGATTCTGTAAAGTATGGTCCAGCTGTATCACCAGGGCACCTCAATGGGGTGAAATGGTTAGTAAACTTGCCTCGCAAGATCATTTACGACTTTAAGCCTTGTGCCACATCTAAGCTATGCTTAGTAAATCATGATATTGATTCTGTAAAATAAAAGAGAAATTTTATACATAACATATTGTTTGGCATATGATGTGGACTAGTTGATCAATAATTAAAATTTTGATTGTTAAATTGTCAATATATGATTAGTTAGGGACCAGTTGAGGGTTTAATTTGAATTCAGATTTAGTTTTCTGATTCAATTTTCTGTGCTGATAAATATTATGATGCATTATAATAAAAACACTCCCAATATTCATAAGAATAGTAAATATATTGAAAAGGACATTTTTAAAAATCTATATACAATCGTATTAGTGAAAACTGAACATTAACAGTTTCAATTTAAATTCAAAGTTGGTTCACTTGAAAACCATTGTATAGAATTAGAAATTTTATTTCCTCTTCAAAAACAAATATCATAACACTCTCTGGGTCATATTTAATGTACATAAATAATTTTCATCTTAGATTCAAGGGATATAAATATCATTAAAATGGATTAAACCTTTATGCTTACATTGTCAGGTGCTGTGGGTTAATACCCTCATTCAGATGCATTTATAATTAAAAGTGGTCATAATTATTTCCAATTTACCTTCAAGGTCATGGTTTGAGGAATTTTTTATTTTCTGGCTTTATTCTTGATGAAAATATGTATGTTCATACACTTCCTGCTAAAACAACAACAACAACAACAGCAGTGCCTCAAACAAAGCCTTCATCCCAATGATAATCCTAGGGTAAGGTATGGTCCCAGGGTTCTCCAGCCATACCACACTGTATCATCAGGCTTTGTTGGATATTTTTTCTCACAATGTGAGAATATGCCAGATCTTTATATATACATCCTCTATCTTAATCTTGGAGCCTTTTTATATATTTTCCTTCTTTCTGATGGAAGCTTAGTCAAGTTTGCTCAAATGAGTCAATAGTAAATCTTTTTCCTACTTTGAAAGGAAATATGTTAATTTTCAGACATCTTTTTGCATTTTGCTTACAGATCTTCATATATTTTTTTTCACTCTCATACACATGGACATACTCACACACACATACACCTGTATGGACTATTTGTAGATAGAATTATAACTGACTTCTTTTGTATACAATGCTATACAAGTTTTCCTTCTTTTGTATACGATTTTATACAAATTTTTCTTCTTTGATTAAAAAAAAACTAAAAATAGACACCTGCAGGTTATACATACCAAAGTGACAGTAAATGTTCATTCGAAAGGATTATTTTGTTGCTGAATTTTTCTTTTTTACATATTGTTTGAAAAAAAAAACTTATTTTTATTGCTTTATTTAAAAAAATATTTTATTATTTATACATTGATATCTATGTATTGTTTATATTGTCTTTTCTTGATTTTATGTACAATATTTTGAATGTTATTTATTGAATAAATAAAACTGAAATATATTACAGAATTTTTTTGTTTTTTACTTTCTCTTTTGTTTATCATTAGAAATACATTATTTACATTTTTTGGACTGTTGTATTCTTCTTTATTGCCATGTTTACGATGTTTTGTCTGTTGTACTCTCTGGCCTTCTTCAGGTGTCAGGAATTTTAAACTGAACCCTTTATTTCAATCCCTAGGGTATATCATGAAACCAAAAATAACAATGATCTCGCTGAGAATGATTTCTATACAGTTACTCGAAATTGAGCATAACATTATTTGGTGAGAAAGGTTTCCAGGAACATCTGCTATAAACATTACAAATGGGAATAAGTGGTGGGCTATTTTGAAATCTAGTGTTAGATTGTTTCTTGCTGACTTTAGTCCAAGGTTCAACTTCAATAAATTAGCAGTGCAAGCAGCATGTTAATCTAGAATAAGTCGTGCTATCACATCCAGAGATAGTGGAGAAGTAGCCTGCTCAGTTCAATGCCTATTTAGCTGACTTTCTCTGCCTTGAGGTGGCTAAGTGCAAAGGGCTTGTTACAGGGCTGAGATTTGGGAAGTGTTGAAGCTGGTTGGTCATGATAAAACTTCAAGATTGGATGATCTTCCTTACAAACTGTACTTGAGGTAGTCTTGCACATTTGTTCTCTTGCTGGAACTGATTTACAACAACTGGATGAAACGGGTCTATACGCGATCAAGTTGTTATGCAAAGACAAAAATGATGGGGATAGGATTGATAATTTTCAGCCTTTAATGATGTTAAACACTGAGTTAAAGATTTTGGCCAAAATCTTAGCCGTTTTCAGGTTGCCCTGTCTAATATAATCGGCACTAAGCAGACTTGTGCTATACTTATTCAAAATAATCTTCATTTGGTATGCTTGATCATAGGACAAGTTAACAGTAAAACTGCGCTGATCAATTCAAGACATTCGATAATGTTGACCATCGCTATCAGTTTTTGCAGCAGTCAGTTTCATTCTTGGATCCAACTTTTGTATGCAACTTCTGGTTCACTGGTGGATGTGAATGGAGTAAGATCAGAACTGTTTGTATTGTCTTATGTGCGTTGTGGTGCAGTGGATATTGGCTTGGAACGAGAAATCGGGGAGCCAAGTTCAAATTCCAGTTGAATTCATTGCATTCACTTACGCACAAATACCCTTGGGAAAGGTATTAATCCATCTCTTCTTTCCAGTTATGGATTAAGTAACAGGACAGATTGGGTTCTATAGTCTTGGCTGGCAACTAATCTACTGCAAAAAGCAATGGTAACCTACTGCGGGATAATCTTCTGCCCAGTCAGTCATGTCTCGAAAGAGACATGATCGCCCAAGCGTGTTTCACGTATGGCACTTAACTGACTGACTGACTATCCACTTTCACCTTTGCTCTCTGTGCTTCCTTCATAAATTGATGGTGAATCTAGTTTTTACGCGGAATCATCTTACCTGGTGTTGCAACATCATCCAGGTATTCTGCCTATATGAACAACGTGACCGCACTTGTAACAAGCAATCTGAGGATATGAGAACATAACAGGGGCCAAAATCTCTGTAAGTCTGCTGACTTTCAGTTGAGCTCATAAAAGAAAGTTTCTCTTCTCTAGCCTTTCTTCTGGTTGGACGAGCCTTGTAAGATACTCGTCTGATTTGGTCCTTACCTCCAGTTGAATATGAACTGGTAGGTAGTTTGAGAGAAGGCTGAGGGCAATTTGGCTTTGGTTCTAGATGAATATTTCTTTAAAAGGGAAGGCGAAAGTTAGTGCTTTGCACATCTACCCGATCTTTCTTCACTTATTGTCCATGCTTCCACTCATATCTATTGTATC
This sequence comes from Ascarosepion bandense, assembly GCA_037127315.1. Lineage (NCBI taxonomy): Eukaryota > Metazoa > Mollusca > Cephalopoda > Sepiida > Sepiidae > Ascarosepion > Ascarosepion bandense. Next base: position 1,282,461 of record JBBBDQ010001761.1, on the reverse strand, counting down.
ATTATTTTAGTAAGATACTTGTCCCCTATCTTGTTAAGCATCAAAGTATGGCATGAGTTCTGCTATCTCTACTTGACTGAAAGTGATCTTGGTATGCTTGGCACTGACAATTGTCAATATATGCTTTGCATTGCTTTCCTAAACCAAATGTGTACACAATTCTGGAAGGAAGACATTAGTGAGAAATTTCAATCTGTGAGGAGTGTGCATTTGTGCGAGGAAGATGCCCGCTGTTTACTCTGATATAAGTGCTCTTTCTATCATGGATGCCAAAATGCTTTCAAGTTCTTCTTAGGGCCAATGGATGGCCTCTCTAACCCGGATGTAACTGGTGTTGGTAAACTTGTCTGCATTCGATCCAAGGCCTCTTCTGCATCTGTACTGATGCACATTTGCCACAAGCAGCAGATCTGGAGTAGCATCTCGATGTTGGTTAGGTGTCAGAATTTTAGTCCTTTGGACTGAATATTGAGAAATAGGGTAGATCAATTTTTTTCAGTTTCTTTCCTTGAAGTTAACTTATCTTGGAGATATATGCACTCAATTTTTATGGTTTCATTTTTTGTTCCTCTCTACTTAGGTAACAAATATTTCACTTCTCTAGTGGATATGGAACGATTCTTATAGATGTGTTATCATACTATCTGAATGAGTGCGTAGTTGAGTGAGTGTTTGGTGGAGTGATTGTCTCCATTTTTAAATTTAGCCCACATTGATTTAATCTGGTTAACAGATATTTCAGCCACAATTATGACTGTGGAGGGCTTTTATTACTAACACTTTTGTTTTGATTTTAGTAAATTGGATTCTTCTACAATGTAATTAGACATTAGGGTTAGAGTTTAAAAGTTGTTACATTTATTACTCACCCCCCACAGACAAATTGTACATATGTGGACGACTAGTTAGGACTTCATGGAGAAATTGTGGCATGATGATTGTAGCAAATATAGTAAGTAAAAATGTGTTGTTTTGATGTAAGGATAATTATATGTTCGGTTCAATGATTATTGCTAGACAAATGTAGATGACAGTTGGAGAACAACCTTTCCCATTTCTCTTTTTTGGCCTTGTGCCACATTTTCTGTATATACAGAAATATCACTCTTCTCCTTAGTACCTCAACCACACGAATTTAATCTTACAACTAGACTGGCTCTTAGGTCTTACAGTTTTATAATTGAAATAAAAAGATGTAACCATAAATTCTGTCCTAATAATTTGTTTTTTGCGCTTTTCACCTGTGGAACTCTCTTCCAATTTATTTCTTCCCTGTCACCTACAATCTTCAAAAATTTAAAAGCAATGCCAACGCCATCTGTTTTCCTGAAACCTTATTCTTTTATTGTTCTTTCTCTTTACTAAAGTCTTCTCATTCTCTTCCACTCCCAGTAACTCCTTGAATCTTAGTGGCATTATCACCTTGCTTGTAGGTAAAATGATTTAAACAAAAATAGTAATCAGTAGTAGTAGTAGTAGTAAGCCTTGTAGGAACCTCTTTGCAGTATAGAGCCAGAACATTAACATGCTAATTGTTGCTGCTGTTGTTTCTATAGCAATTAGGTTTTATTAGGTGGAGTTACTAAATCTACACCCAACCGGTTTTGAATTCAAACTTTAACCCCTAGCTGGAGGTAGAACAGAAGGATGCATTTCTTTCTAAGGTTACTTGTGTGAAAGTAAATGCAATGACTTCAGGAAGAATTTGAACTTGGCATACCAATTTAATTTTCTGTGCTGGTAGCCACTATACTAAGCATACAAGCAGGCAACACTGATCATAAATAAAAACTGAGCTTCTGGCAAGATTTGAACTCAGAATTCTTTGGCAGTCTGTCTTTTCACAATAACAGCTTACAAATTAGGCTACAAAAACTAAACAACATAAACCATTCTTTAGTAAAGAGAAAGAACAATAAAAGAATAAGGTTTCAGGAAAACAGAAGATGGCGGTCAGCATTGCATTTAAATTTTTGAAGATTGTAGGTGACAAGGAAGAAATAAATTGGAAGAGAGTTCCACAGGTGAAAAGTGTAAAAAAACAAAAACAACATAAATCATTCAAATTTATCCGTTATAATTATATTCTCCCAAACACTGCCAATATTTTTGTATCTTATTCTATTATTAAATGTTTGTTGGTCGTTTGTGTTTTTATGGCAAATCAACCTCGGTGGGTCATTTATTGCCAACTAAACTTTATTTATTGCTGGTAATACCTTTTTCTTTCAACAATTTATTGTTGTTTTTATATAAGTTTTTGTGTCTAGTAATACAGTTTTCTTTTCGAGTATCTAGATTCATTAGGATTTGTTTTTAAGGGCAGGGTCCCAAAGTCTTACCCTTGTTATTTAACCCATAACTGGAGGGAAGGGATGGATTAATACCTTTCCCAAGGGTACCAGTGCTTAAGTGAATGCAGGGTATTCAACTGGAATTCGAACTCGGCTCACCGATTTCTCTTTCTGAGCTGATATCCACTGCACCACAATGCACATCCGTCACTAAACATTTACAGCACCTGGTATTCCCAAGTGGTCACCCATCTAAGTACTGACCAGGCTCAACGTTGCTTAACTTCGGTGATCGAGCAAGAACCAGTGTATTCAGCGTGATAGGCTGTAAGCCACATTGTTAGATGTAATAGCATTTGAATTTCTTAGACAAGTCATTCATTGTCAGTTATCCTCTCTATTATAATAAAAGATAAAGACCATTGTGTTTATATATATATATATATATTATATATTCCTTCCTGTCATGCTCAGGGGTGAATAACCAGTGAGGAAATAACTAATAATCCTCTCAAATAGTTTGCTGTCATTTTTTATGGCAGAGTTACATTTGTTAATAATAATTATTAAAAACTTAAGTCTACTGATATTGTTAGTCTATCACTAGACTTGAATTCTTTAATAATATTGTTGATGGATGTGTGTTGGGTTGTGGTGGATATTGGTTCAGAATGAGATATTAAAAAGCCGTATTAGATTCCAGTTGGGTTTGCTATATTCATTTATGCACAAATACCCTTGGGAAAGGTATAAATCCACCTCTTCTCTCCCAGCTATGTGTTGAATAGCAGAAGAGACTGAGTCTTATAGCCTTGGTTGGCAACCAGTCTACTGCAGAAAGAAATTGCAACATACTTTGAGAAAATCTTGTGCCAAGTCAGCCATGAATTGAAAGACATGATGGCTGAAGTGTGTATTGTATATGGCATGAATGATATTCTTGGTATTGTAGGATAATTTTGGATTAACACTAATAATGTTTAATCATGCCTTATTCCAATCTTATGATATGTAGGTGGGGGAATGGCTAGTTGATTGGAATGAGAAATTGGTAAGGAGACTGAATTCCAGTTGAGTTTGTTACATTTATTTTTACATAACTCTTCTCTCTTCAGATGTGGGTTAAATAGTAAGAAAGACTAGTTGCTTTAGCCTTGCTTGGCAAACAGTCTAGGAGAAGGACAACTCTGAAAACTGGTTAGGCTTTGTGCTAACATGTCCATCCTATAAAAACTTATTTGGTGCAGAAATTGCAGCAACACCACCTAGCATGTTCATACTCTGCATGCCATAGTTGGAAATTATGGGATGTTTTAAGGGAAACGGAAACAAGAAGGATGTTTATATTTATAATCAGAAAGAGACAGTTTAAATTTCTAGAATGTATAATGAGGAAAAGGGCTTGGAAAATTCATAACTCACAGGGCATACTGAAAGCAAAAGGGGCATAAAAAACTGCAAGTAAAGTACCTAATGAGCTTGTGTAAATGGATGCCAGAAAAAAAAAAAAAGACATTGCTTCAAGCTACAAAGTATAGGAAATTGTGAAGAGCCATGATCAGGCACATCCTCAAGAGACACAGAAGGAAGTCTTCTCATCAGATCTACAATTAGAGGTAATCGAAATGTACTCTGATAACATTCTGTAAAACAGTAATAAAATGATTAAGGATTTATTGTTTGAAAGATCATTTCCACAACAATATATATGAGTGTTAAATAGTTGAGTACACTGGTTTCTTCAGTATTGCTTGGCAACAATCCTATAAAAATCTAGTTGCTATAAGAAGACCTAGTTAGAGCTTACAAGGACTTGATTAATTGCTTTGTTCTTTACGGGCTATCAACACTGCAGTTTATTTAAAGCCAGGAAGTATTTTAAGATTGTAAGAATTTTATTTTTGGCAATAATAATGGTTTAGAGATACAAATCCTACTAATTAATCCATACTTACAAGAAGTGGATTCATGCCTTTCCCAAGTGTATTTGCAGATAAGTGAATTTATCAAACCCACCTGAAATTGGAACTCAGCGCCCTGATTAACAATTCTGAGCTATTATCCATTACATCACCTGCACATCCAAGCTTACAGCACTAGGTATTTCCAAATGGTCACCCATCTAGATACTGACCAGGCCTGCTGCAGCTCAACTTCAGTGAATGTAAGGGGGCCAGTGTTTCATTGTGATATGATATGTAATTGTAATGTGATATGGATGTGAATAGGTGAGTATTCTAGTATAAACATCTGATGTGCGTTGTGGTGCAGTGAATATCGGCTCGGAATAAGAAATCAGGGAGCCGAGTTTGAATTCCAGTTGAATTCATTGCATTCACTTATGCGCAAATACCCTTAGGAAAGGTATTAATCCATCTCTTCCTTCCAGTTATGGGTTAAATAACATGACAGATTGGGTTCTATAGCCTTGGCTGCCAACCAGTCTACCGCAGAAAGCAATAGCAACCTACTGCGGGGTAATCTTCTGCCCAGTTAGTCATGTCTCTTTCGAGACATGATTGCCCAAGCATGTTTCATGTATGGCACTTAACTGACTGAATGTAGAGATAGGTATAAATCAACCTGAATTGATTGTTTTTTACAGCTTCTCAACCTTTTGCGGGTTATTTAAAGCCAGAAAATATTTTTAAATTGTAAGAAATTTTGGGAGATAATGATATGTCATCCGGCACTTTTACTCTATCAGTTTCTTTTCTTGTACTTCATGCCTGTGGAACTCCTTTCCATATATTTACTTCTCTCATAGCTACAATCTCCAAAAGTTTAAGTGCAACGCCATTGCCATCTTCCATCTCTTTGATTAGCATTTTTCTCTTATCCTTTCTTCGACATTACGTGTAACTTTTTTCTTTCCTTTGTCCTCCCACTGTAACTCCCTGTCCATCAGTGGCAGTACTACCTTGCTTGGGGTGAAACAATTTAAAAAGAAAATTAACCCATAGCTGGGGAGGAGAATAAGTGGATTCATATCTTTCTGATGGGTATTTGTGTTTAAGTAAATATAATGAACCCAACTGGAATTGGAATTTGACTCTCTGATTTTCAATTCCAAGTTGTTATCAATGATATCACCCAAACATCCAAGTTTACAACACCTGGCAGTCACCCATCTATGTACTGAACAAGGTGAACATTGCTTAAATTCAGTGATTGTATAAGAACCGGGGTTTCAATATGACATACAAAACAAAGTTACAAACCTAATGTAACATGTGGCATGTAGCACTCCTTGTAAAATCCATAACAGCCTTAATATTTATGTGGCATCAGAAGGGATGGCTACCATGAAACTGTGGGCAAATAAAGATGCAAAACAATAAAATTTCTGCACGGCAAATGTAAAAATTCAACTTTGGGTCTCGAAGCAAATTAACTTGAGAACACGATTTCCAGCACATGGGAATTTCTCTTCAGATTTTGAAATAGTATATGGAGAGCTGATGGAAACTTGCTAGAAAACAATTATAAAACTTGGGTACATTACATAATCCCAGAAACAAAAATTAATTTTATGGTCTGAAAGTGTCCATCATCACAGATACTCCAAATGTAAAATCAACCTTCAGCAAAGAAATTGGTGCTATTCGAACTTTTGGATGCATAAGGCATATTTTTTGTGAACTTTATACTGCATGGTTAATCTTGTCATAAATTGTAAAACATTGGAATGACTGAAGCAAGCTGTTTATTGAAAGTGATCTGGACATTTGCATAAATGTGACATTTTACCTGATAACAATGTCCTTCCTCAAGAACATGGCTAAGCAGACTCAAGTGTGGAGCGTGTGACTCCTGTTCATATCAACTGTTAAAAGGTCAAAATGTTTTTCTTTTGGCTTGAGCAGAAGCCTGACTCTGCAAATTAAGATACAGGTTGGCATAAACTGTTCCGGATTAAAACACTGTGAAATCTGAAAACATGAATCAAGTGCAGATGCAATGCTTTTCATAAGTCTTAATATTGAATTCATGTATATGGTTGGTTGGTTGTTTTTACTTAGCGGCATATCAACAATTCTATGGGTTATTTAATGAAGAAATCTAAATATTTTGTATGCAATTTTATGGTCTTGACTAGACATTTTGTATATAATTTTATTTCAGGTCAAACATATTTTTAGATATATAGTTTGTAGATAATAAATGTATTGCTGGTAATTTTACTAAAAATGTACTTTGATACTTTAGTGCTGTATTGATTATCATTTTTCTATAAAAATGTATTACAATTGGTCATTTCTTTTAGAACTATATTGATGGTTTTTTTACCATAAAGTATTTTGTACTTCATGAATCACTAAACAAAAGTCAAAACATTATTTTCCTATAACTGGGTGAACCTGGGAACAACAGCTATTAAGATGTGGTTCCACACTCCTCAAAACCTCTAATCTATTGATCAAAACCCTTGCGGCCAGATGTAGTTTATTCTCATACCCAGGACTAGTCATGCCTATATGACATCATAAAGATGACTAACACCATAAAACAGTAGAGAAATTATGGTGATTTCTTAAGTGTAGCTTAGATGTGGCACAAAATTACACCACGTTGAATTGCATGAAGGTTTGTACACGAGGGAATAAAATTTTGGCAGTCCAGGATTAAAATGGTAATATAAGCCATTTCCTTATCAGGAAACATTCAATATTCATTCATGGAACAGCCAGTGCTTTTGCCAGTTGAATTTATAAAATCTTTCTCTTAAAACAATTTTTAATGAAAATAGGTTTCTAAAGTCCAGTATTGATGTTTTTTTCCCCTAACCTTTTGTTTGAAGTAGTATAGAATGTCAACATCTTCATTATTCCATCATTTCTGGCACAAGAAGTTATCATTATTTACACTATTTATATACAGACTATTTTCTTCATCTTTGTTATTACAGGCCTTCATCAGATGTAGATCAACTCAGGTAGCCTACAAGGAATTCCAAACTGAATCCTTTATTTACTTTATTGGGTAGACTGTTCCCATTCCACTGCCCATGTCTAGTTCTTATTTTTAATATTGCTCAGTTATTGCAAGCCCTGTTTCTGCTAAGCCCAAGTGTACATTGCCTGGCCCAGAAATTGAACCCATAATTACTATGTCACCAATTTCAATGTTATTATTTTCTCTTTATATGTGTTTTCCATTTTAATTGTTGCTGCAGTTGAAAGTTTTCAAGTGATGTGGTTTCTGTTATTTGGTACAATTCTTTGTGATTCTGTAGGGCCAGTCTACAAGGTTTAAAGAGGGATCATCTTTGCTAAGTTCTACAAGTGTCATTTACTCAAAGCCATTTTATCTAAGAAAGCTGACTGTTTAATATACTGTGAACATGTGGCTGTGTCTGGCAAATATGTAATAAGCAGGAAATATGTATTGGTCTGGTGTAGTGTTCACAGAAGCAGCACAAACCTGCAGGATAAGCCTCATGCAAGGTGCCTAGATTCCTTAATATGCTATCTGCTTAGTGCTTCATGGTACAGGAAGCCTCTGGTGAGGTTTTTGTAATTAAACTCTTCTATAGTGTGGGGTGATTATGATTAGCCTCACAAAGGGTTGGTTTTCTATTAGGGTTTTTCTTATCTTAGATGACCATGATTTTTCTTACTAATGAAATCCATCTACCCAGGTTTGGGACTTTAGAATTTTCCTTCTAGATTAATAACAGATGATAATATTACATGCATTGAAATTTAAGATTTGCTTTTGGTGTAGTCAAGTTCTGAGAAGCAGTTATATATATAACATCACTTATATGATACATATACTGGAAATAAATTTGAATTCTAGCATTCCAAACTATGGTAGGATGTAACTGACAACATTTGGTTCTTGATAATGACAGAGAGTTGAAAGTGTTCAAAAAACAGAACAAAATATGAACTTTGAACAGTTTATCTACAATTTTGATTTGACTGAACAACTTATTTAAAAATTGGAAAAATACAACAGAAAATTAAATGGACAGATAGGGTTAGCTGAATTTAATACAAATTGTTTGAATGTATACTTCTATTTTAGAAGTTTATTATTAATTAATTTATTGTCTGGTTCATACTACTCTCCAGTCTTTTGAACAGGAGTAGAGGTTTATTCTTTATTTCCTGTTTAGGATTGGGTTCCAGTTTCTTCCAGTCTTTTTCATTCTCTTTCCCTCTCAGTATCCCCCCTTGCATCTTAGTAGCATTATTGCCTTGCTTGGGGTGAATTGATTAAAAAATTATAAAGTAAACAGTACCATTTTTAAAAAAGGGAGTTTTATATTAAAAAAAAAATCTCGAAATGTGAAACTAAACAGTATTTCTGAACTAATCTATTTTTGAATATGGTGGCATGTACAGAAGAATATTGCCATTACAGATTCAATTTCTGGGACTTATAAACTTAACATCTCAGTAACATTTTTTTACCAGAGCTCATATTGCAATCTTTGACGCTAATGATTTTCTTTAGCACCCTATATTACTGGTTCCCATATTATATTCCTTACTATGCTTGGCCAGCTTACGAGGGTTTGGTTTGAAATTTCTAGCACCTGAAGAAGGCCAGAGCATACAACAGTTGAAATGTTGTAAACATGGCAATAAAGATTAGGACAACAGTTCGAACAATGTAGTAATGTGAACATAATAAACATGGTCAGAATTTGAACATGCCACACTAATTCTCCATTCTGTGTTGATATCTGCTAGGTTACACAAACATCCAAAATGACTTTCATTTAATTTTGCCTTGACTAAAGTGGCAAAAATATTTTCATTGTAAAAAGTGAAAAAAAAAAAAAAAAAAAAAAAAAAAAAAGTGTGTATTTACATATGTATATCCAAAGTATGAACAAAAAAAGTCAAGGGAATTTGGGAAAAATGATATCAATCAGCCCACTTTTTAAATTACCCGACACTTCCTGTGTCTCCTGCTGACATAAATATAAAAAAAAGAGGAAAACTTTTTGTGATAACATATTTTGTTCCTTGGGGAACTTTATCAGGGCAAGTGAGTGTAATGAAGTTGCTTGTATATACATATATATTAGGGGAATAAAAAAATGACAAAGTGAAAATGTTTTTGTATGATGTCTTTCATCCTTTAGGATGATATCAAACTTAAGTGACCCTTATGTTGATGTATCTACACACATGCACAAAAGAAAAGGGATACTAAGAATTTATTTATTTTTTTTATATGTTTTGGGTAGCAAGTTTCATTTAATTTCTTTTTTTTTATGTGTGATAAAAGATCTGCCAAAAAAAGTGAAACATAGGAACCTGGATAAAAATTGATTTTGGGTGACCTAGCAATTAAAGCACTTTCCATACGTTTTTTTTCTTAGTATAATACTTTGTCATTTTAATTGGAGTAACATTTTTAAATTAAAATTATGGTCAGTATCATTCAGATTTTCTTTTATCGCAACATTTAATAACAAATATAAAAAACAAAAAACAAAAAAAAAAACAAAAAAAACTATATATATCAAATTAACTAGACTATATACCCAAAACATAAAATTTTTCCCCTGAATTCTCTACATCATATTTCCTCCATGTACATCAACATAAACATCCTTTTAATCTAATGAAGTAATAAAGGATGGAATGTGTCACATGAAAACTTTTTCCACTTTGTCATAGTTTCCCTTAAAACTGTTAATGATATATAAAATTAATATATTGTTTTCCCATATAGATAAGATATTGCACATTGAGTGGTGGTGTTAATAAAATACTACTTCATGTAATACATTAGAGCTATTAAGTGTATATTAATAAATATATTAATAATATAATTATCTTTCACTGGTAGAACACCTCAAAGTTTCATGCACAACACAATCTTCAGCCTCTACACAGTACCTGAAGATTGCATTGTGCATGAAACTCCAAGTTACATCAGCAGTGAGGGATCATATATATATATATATATCCAGGTGAAGATAACAAATGGCTTTAGAATTCCAAGTTCTCCAGCAGTTACTTTTTTTAAAAATACAACATATATCATTATAATTAAATCTTTTAAAAAATTAATATAGCTTTTATATATATATATATATATATATATATATATATATATATATATATAAAATAGCTCTGTTCATACTACATTGAAGTAATGTTTTATTAACACCTGAATAATAATATACGTGTACCCTCATAGGTATATTTATTAATTCATGCAACATAGATATATATGTTATATGAATTAATAATTATACATATAAGGGCACAATTAGTGTAGATAAAATTTGAAAATAGAGAGAATTGAAGACAGGACAAAAAATAAAGTTCAAGACAATATGGTGATTGACATATTTTTGAAGATTGTAGTTATGTAGTATGAACAGAGCTATTATTTATATATATATAAAGCACTCTTGATGCTGGCATTGTTTACTTTTCGTAAAACACATTACGTGCTGTGAGATCAGCCTTTCCCTGATGTTGTGCCAATGGCCTGGTGGGTGAATATCCAACTGCTGTCAAATCAGTTGGGTTTGAGTCCCTGGCTTGAGGCAAAGTGGTTAATCTAGTTGCACTGAAGAGTTGTGATGCAGTGAAACAGGCCTGTCTGCAGATGATTTATATATATATATATATATATATATATATATATAGATATATGGTGAGAGAGAGATAGAAAGAGACTAAAATTTTCCACATCATAAGCAAGATTAATAGAAAGGGATATTTTTAAAGATCCTGAATTCATTACCAAATATCAACCATATTTTCTTTTTAAACTAAAAATGATAAAAAGACAGGTTTATTTTTGTCTTGTAATTAAACATTTCACCTCAAGCAAAGTGATAAAGCCACAGAAAGAGAATTGATTTTCTAAGTGTTTGGATGAAGCACAAGACCAAAAGTAAGAGGTATGCAGTGAGGAATGAACTCACTACTCAGTTGTAATAGATTGTAGCAAGACAAGCTTGTTAACCATTATGAATGTGTGTGTTTCTACATGCATTTATAAATATCATATATATAATCAATATTAACAAAAATAGTTTTTCTGGTAAAACAATTGTTTCAACACCATTTTGTAATTTGTCAAGTGTTGCTGAAATGTCTGGCAATTGTTCCACTTGATTAACTGAAGTCATTTTTTAATGTTTCATATATTGAAAACCAGAGAAAAAATCAACAAACAAAAAATTGCTTGAAAATGTTGGTTGAAGATTTGTGGTAGTATTTTTTTTTATCGTCATTCTTTATTGTTTTCTTGCATTATGAATCATCATTTATCCATCACACCCAGATGGTGCATAGGGCAGCAACTTTTTGTTGCTGTTTCTGTAACAAACTGTTTTTTTACGGGGCAGGGTTGTTAGTCCTGCACCCAACCCCCTAATCTGGTGGACCATTCTTGGTCCTTACATTTACAGCACCTGGTATTCCCAAATGGTCACCCATTTAAGTACTGACCAGGCTTTATGGGCTATTTAATGCCAAAATTTAAACACTTTGAATACAATTTTATGGCTTCAGATAAATATATTTTGAATGCAATTGTATGCCTTCAACTATAGAGAAAATGTATTGTTGGTAATGTTGCTATAAAATGTATTGTCGGTCATTTTACTATAAGTAGATATTAGTGGTATCTTTACTATAAAAATGTATTTTTATACTTTCATAGTGTTTTGTTTTGGAAATTCACTATTTGCCCATAGCTGAGGGCCCTAACAGGTGCTACCACCCCAGGTCAGGGTAGACCTGGGAACAAAAGCAATTAAGAGGTGGTTCTGTGTTCCTCAGAACCATTGAATCTCTGGGTCAAAGGCCTTGCTGCTGGTTGTAGTTTATCCTCAAACCAAGGACTAAAGATCAGACAGAGAGTGCCTTTTGCAGGTATTTGTCATTTTATATAATGTATACCTTTGAAGTGATAGGATACTAGACTTCATTCCAGTTCTTTTTCATGTAGGACTTTAAATCTTGTTGTATAGAATGCAATATTGCAATAACTGCGATAATAGTGGCCTGAATGTCCTACCTTCTGGCAATTTCAATCTGGCTGTTGTTATTGTTGTTGTAGTAGTAGTCCTCTTCCTATGTTACTGTTGTAATAGTAGTAATAATGAACTTTTCCTTCTTTCTAACCTTTTCTTCTTTTGATGCTATTGTTATAGTAGTAGTAATAGGACTCTTCCCTCTTCCATGTTGTTGTTATAGTAGTAATAACCCTTTTCTGCCTTTCATATTGTTGTTGTGTAGTGGTGGTAGTGGCCCTCTTCTTTCATGTTATTGTTATGAAAGTAGTAATAGCTCTCTTCAACCCCATTGTCCCAGTAGTAGTATTAATAATAACCTTTCTTCTCCTGTCATGTTATTGTTATTATAGTAGAAGTATTAGACAGCTTCCTCTTTTCACATTGTTGTGGTAGGATAATTAGTAATAACCCTTTTTCTTCTTTCATGTTATCATTGTTGTAGTAGTAGTAATAGCCCTCTTCTTTTCATATTATTGTTGTTCTAGTAGTAGTAGTAGCTTTTTCTTCTTGTATGTTAAATGTCGCAAGTACTTTTTTTTAACAATATAGGATTTTGTTTATTGGTAATTTATACATTGTTTCTGAATCGATTCTTTGCTGCTTTAGACTTTGAACCAGCTCTGATGACTACTAAACTATAGCCTGTTTTGCTGTTTACCCATGACTGAAGGGAAAAGTAGTTTCATTCCTTTCACAAGGGCATTAGTGCAAAGTGATCATAAACAGTTTGGCTGAAACTCAAACTTAAGTTTACTAAGTTCTGTTTTTTGCACTAGGAACCAGTACTCTATTATTCTTTAACTAATTTCCCCTTCAGCTATGGGTCAAATAATAGGATTTTATCTAGCAAAATTGTTATTCAAAAACTAAAATGGCTAATACAATATTCACTAGCAAGGAATTTTTCTTACAATCCAAAATATGTTTCTGTTATAAATAACCCACAAAAGGTTGATAAGCTGTAAAAAGCAAATCAATCCCCTTCAGTGATAAGTTTCTGTGGATTTTGAGCACAAATTACCATTTAATCCATAAAAGTAGATTGTTGTTCTTACCTCATATGAGTAAATTTGGTTTCTTTTTTCCACTGAATTAAAATGCATGAACTTGCCTAATCCAGAGACTGAATATATGATATCAGATAACTATATATCTTCAAATAAATCAGTGTGTAATAATGGTAATATTAACCAGTTCCTTATGAAGAAGTGTTCAGTACTCATTGACTGAACAGTCTGCGCTAATCAAGTAACACTTTTCTTCACACCCTGGTTATTGGGCTGGGATCAAAGTGTAGTATCTGCCTTCAGGTGGAAAACTACATTTTACCTCTCAATTGTATTTGTCTTCAGAAAGAGCGCAACTGAAAATATTAAGTACCCGGTTTTGGGCAACAGTTACCTTTGACACTACCTCCCTCATTGCAGTAAAGAGAGGGGACTGATAGTAATACTGATGCCATCGCAAGTGACAGTTGCTGGGGTTGAGCTATTTTGGGATCTGGCCTGGATGTATATGCTCAGTCCCCCCATATTAAACTGTGTCACATCCTGCTAATGGAGCAGCAAATAAATACTAAGTGCAGTATCTGTTCTCATTGCACCAAAGAGCGAAGATCAGTAGAATATCGATGCCAGTGCAATGTTTGTTGTGAGGGCTCAACAATTTGGGGCCTTGTCCCATGTACATAGGTCCAGGCTTCTCACTTTAAATACCAAGTGTAGTACCTGTTCACATTTCTAATGGTAATTGTAATTATTACCTATTTCATTATAAGAAAACTGTCAGTATTCATAGTTGAGCAGTCAGTACTATCAATGAGGCATCACTTGCCAGGCTCATGGTGCAAAGGACCAAAAAGCTGCTTTGATCAATGGGACTGGTAATTTCGTCTGAGTGCATTAACTGCAGTGAGTGGGAAGAAAAAACTGAACATACCTTCTTTCACTGTAGTGTCATATATCCAATGACAGGCTGATAAAAGGCTTCATAATCTGCATGCTGTGTGAAATGTTCTGTATCCTCAAAGCTAGTACTGGCTGTAATAATGTGGTGCTGTTGGTGACAAGGACTGACCACTATGTGTTCTGCTTACTCAACATTATCTGAGTCATGGAGCAGATAATAGACCAGAATTAATTCTATGGGGAAGAGAAGTTTTCCTCTTCCCAACTGATATTGCTCTTTAAGCATGAACTTAAATAAAGTCAAAATCAGAATGGAAAGGTACTGGCCATCTTCATCAGAATTTGGTGAAAAGTGGGTGAGTATTTCAGGTCTATGTTAAGTAAAAGTAATTGATCTCAATGTTGGTTAAGTGTTAAAATTTTGGTTGTCTAGGTTGAACATTTGCAACTCAGTATTTGTCTATATTTCTGAGATGAGGTAGTATTTACACTATTTATATTATTTGAACTATTGTCCTCATCATTTGTACGACATTTTGGCCGTTGTACGCTTCGGCCTTCTTCTTGAAACATTGTGCTAATGGCAACAAAGATGAAGACAATAGTCCAAATATTGGCAACTCAGTTCAAAAGTAAGTAGATTAAGCTTGTTTTTCTCTTTAGTTTCTTCCCTTGAAGTTAGCTTAGAGAATGTATGCTTGTCAGACCCTTTATTTTCATCCCTTCTTTTTTTAGTTTAATTCTTCCCTCCCTTTTCCTGAAAGATGTTAGTTTTGTAGTGGATGCGAGATGCTTTTCAATTTCAGGTATGTTTTTTCATATTTGTTGCTTTGTTTGAGGAAGTATTTGGTAGAATGCTCATTTCAATTTTTGTATTTTGTCCTGCATTAATTTCATATGGTTAACTGATATTTTGACCTCAACTTAAGATGAAAGAGGGTATTACAAACACAGCATTTCATAATTGAAAATATGCATTGTGTTAAATTTTTTAAAAATTTGTTATCCCACACCATCTTCTACAGACAAACTGTACTTATAGAGACAAGTGAAGAATTCCTAGAGAAATGGTGACTGTAGTAATAATGTGTTGTTTTAGTGTAATAGAAATTATAGTATATTTAGGTCAGTGATTGTAGCTAGCCAAGTTAAATTTAGGACATATGAAAACCAGCCTTCTACAATCCCCTTATGTAATATTTTCTGTAAAAAGCAGAAATAAGTATTGCAGCCAGTACTACTTTCAGTTGAAATTAATAATATGAAAAGTCCTTATTCCACTAAGTCATCTAAAATTGTATTATTTTTATCCCCTAAATTTTATGTTTTAAGTTTTTTTTTGTTACAATTATTTTGACAATATAATAAGCAGTAATCTTACAACCAGGTATCTAAAGCCATTTGGCTGATTAGTAAAAGATTAATTTTTAAAAAAATCTAACAAATTTATTTTTAACTGGAAAAACGCTTAATATATATTTGGTACATTCTTTTTACAAATTTAAAAAAAAATCAATGAGAGTTAATGCTGTTAAAATTTTTACAAGAGGCAGATTTTGAATATGAGCACAGTTAAAAATTAATTTAGCTGCTTTCTTAACAGGCTGATAAAGAAAGATTTTTAAAATTAATAGATGTATGGGAATATTCTGTATTTTACTTTTTCACAGTATTTTTGCCAACTGGGTCCATATTTCCTCTGGCAATGTTTGGAGTCTCTTCTTTCCCGGTGAACTAGAAGGATAACAAAATAAATTGGATAAAAATAAGGAATGATGCTATTAAAACCACAGGTTAAAGACCAGCAGACCGACATAATGATATCTCCAAGGTAGTTAGGCTTCCGACACATTCCCCACCAACCGGATACCAATAAACGGTTTTTACTAGGCGTTGGAATACTTTCTAGGTGTGCAACCGAGGGATGTTTGGGATCCTGTCGAAACTGGTTCTTCTGAGAATTTGAAAGCCTGAAGATTAAATAGCCGATACAGTTGACAATTGAAATACCAATAAGAATTAATAATGGTGTGTCATGTACGTAGTTCATTAGGTATTTTCCTTGAAGGGTATAAAGAAATGGAACCCAAACGAGATCTCCGAAACACAGCATGAAACCAAATCCATCATGGGTGATGTCCATTGTTGTGAGAATTGCATCCTCAAACCACAGGGCATCAAAAACATAAAGCCCTTGGAATATAGTCACAAGGAGGTGGGCTGGAGAAGGGCCAGCATTGTCTTTAAATGATTTGATGACCATGCAAAGGTTTATAATTAGCCAACCAATAAGACCTGGGCGCATCTCGCAAAAGAATTTTAGATCCAGATTTCCGATTTTGGGATTAAGTTCGTTGCCCATGAAAAAATCATAGATTATGTAACCAGTGCTGCCAGTGGGTGCCAACTTCGAAGGAGGTAAATAAAGAGACCTGATGTATAGTAGCAAGCTCATCAGATAGCTGAAAATCAGGGCTGTCACCATAATTTGGAATAACTTGTTGTAAACGTGTTCTATCGGAAGTTCGTAGTGCATAGCGCCCATAAAAGCTGACACCGAGAGACACAGACAGATGAATCCATTGCATCGATATCTCAGACGGGTTCCATCTTTCAATGGGAGACCATAGTGGATTTTCCCAACAGGAAGAAGAGCTAAAAATGCTTGAAAAAATAGCCAACCAAAAAATATAAAAACAGCATCCCAATCAAAAAAGTAAGCCCAACCGTTGTAGAAGATGGGGAATTGGCCAAATTTACAGGACTGCTCGTTGCACATGAGGTTTAAGAAAAGAACGAGCATCGGCAATGCGACAATATTAAAAGCGGTTCCAAGAACACCACCGAATTCCATGTTATCTTCTATTTTGTTAGATTCAAGCTCGGGGTGATCGTTTGTTTTTTTGCTTGTGTCTTTCATCGTTTTATTCCAGTCTTTTCTCTCCATTTTATTTTGTTAGAGAAAGAATCTTAAAAGCAATAAACTTTTCTTTTTTTTTTCTTGGATAATAATTGCGTTGTATCCAAAAAACGTAGATATCAGAACGAATGACAACAACTTTTACTTGTAAAAATTAATTTCGACAAAATTAAATTGTTTCATCAATTCGTAAGTTTTCTGTTATTAGAATAATTTCGCTGACAACGCTCAAATATTTTTTTAGTTTTTCAAGTAACAATTTGCTTTTTTGGTAAACGGCACGCGTTTTGTGATTGCTTGTTTTGCAATTTGAAAGTTTTTTTTGCGAACAAGAAGCACTTGGCAGTCAAAAAATACGGAACTGTTTTTGGTTAGTATCACACAAAGCCAAACGAGGAATAAAAAGAATATTACGCCAATTTTTCAAAGGTTTTTTTTCAAGTTGACTAATACAAAAAATAAAAATAAAGGTAAAACAATTTTTTAGCCTAGCTGTGCAGGCAACAGAAAATTAATAATAAAAAACATTTTCTCGTCCTTTACCTAAAAAAAAAATTTTCTTTTCGCTCATTTACTCACCATGCACACAAATAGGGTATTTAGATGATAATCAGCAAAACCACAACGAACAAATTCGCTTTTCAAAACATGTGCATCATTAGTGGTGAAGTAACTTTGAGTGACCTCCCCTGATGATTTTCCCGTCAGTCCTGCAGGGCGGCGCTATCTACATCCTTTGTTTCTTCTTCCAGAATCAACCAATCAGATTCAAGTTTATAGGAAACGAAATTCAAAGATGGCAACTGCCTGTTGTTGTTGTCATTGTCGTCTTGTTTTTGTTTCCTTGTGACATGATATGAAATTCGTCCCTGTTGTTGCCACGGCCGATCATTCCTTGACGGCTAAACGTCGGGAATCTTGTCCTGACGAGTAGTGGTAGTTAACCAGAGCTTTAGAAGGGGATTATTTATTTCGGTTGTTAACGTTTATTAATTACATTTAATTTTTGTTATGCTTTGAATCATGACCCTAACTGGTCAACAGAAGGAAGAGGAAGAGTCGTCGCTGGACGATGTTGGGGCAATGGACTTCCGAAATAAATTGAGAAGATGCATAGAGTTAAATAAAACAAGAACAGGTAAATTAATCAACTTATTTATTAATTACTCTTTGTTTTTGTACTTCCGTATTTATTGCTGTCGTTGTCATTAAATGACTGATATTGATTTTTTTTAAATAAAAAATTAAAAATGTCTCCAAGTTTATAATTCTTAATTTGCTAAAAAAAAAAATTATTTAATTTAATACTCCTTTTTTTAGTCAATCAGTTACTTAATATAAACAGAGAAAAAAATCTAATAACACTTACACTTTAAAGTTTAAATTGAATTTTGAAACATTACCAATAATAAAGTTTTTAAAAAAGGTGTAAAATCTTTTTTGTACTTTAGTTACTGTTTTAAGTGTTTTACACATGGCAATCTTTAGAGATTGCCATGTATCAATGTATAAAAAAATTAAAATTAAAAACATGAAATAATACAATAGGTAATAATATTTTCGCTGTGATTGATTTTCTTTTTTTTCTAAGAAAAGTTTTTATTTTTTTTAAAATTTGATTTTCATCCGAACAGATACTAGTAGGATGGGAGATTTTAAAAAAAAATTAACATGTTCTATTTTTTCTTGAAAATAACGACATTAAAAGATTAATAATCCAACCAAAACGTTTTTTCTGCTATCAGGAAAACAAAATGTTTGGTTGAAAGCTACAAAAAACAATTTTGTAGTTTCAAAATATTTAAAAACAAATTAAAATTTATTTCTGCTTCTCAAATAATATTTTAGTTTACTTTCATTTTTATTATTTTTTAAAAAGCTGTTTGCTATAGCAATTTTTTTTATTGCTATTTTTTTTTTAATTTTGGGGAAGGACAGCAAAAAAAAGAAAGTTAAAATTAAGTAAGTAGCCCTGTTTGTTTCAAAAACTAAAAAAAAATAAAACTTACTTATCTAATTAATTATTAATTACTAATAAAAAATCTTAAATTGAAAAAAAAAATTGTGTAATTAACGAAATTTACCTGCATTTTTAAATTTAAAAGATGCAGATAAATTTCGACAATTTTTCTTTTTGCATTTTTTAATTAAAAGTTTTAATTAAATGCAAAAAGAAAAAAATCAGGATATGGTTTTTTATTCGTTCGTGTTTTTAGTTTTGACACTGACAGTCAACAAGAAGAATCAAGATTCAAGATATTTTTTATTTTGTTTGACTGACTTATTCGAACTGGTGTTCTCATCTTTGCCTGTTACGCAGGATGATGAAGAAAAGTTTCCAAGAAAGGATTCCCCAAAAATTCTGTTTTGTCAGATTTTGGGAAATGAGATATAAAAAAAAAACAAAAACAACAGCACCCTTACACACACAACTTGGCCCAAGTAAATCTGATCATTAAAAAAAAAAAACTGGTTGTATGTTTCTATGTCCGTCCAGAAACTGTTCAAATCTGTCGCTCGTGTGAAGGAAAAACTATCAAAAGCAAATTGTAACAGTTTTTGTGTTTTTTGTAGGTATATCAGTCACTTAACCGAAGGCCATAGCAGACATTGCACGAGGAAACGAATTCTTTTCTCTTTTTAAAGAAAAAGAAGGCACCCTCCCTAGTCCTAATCCCTTTTGTCGTCAGCTATGTTTTTCAAAATTTTCATTAATGAAAAAAAAAAAAAAAAAGGGATAATGAACAATGTTCATTATCTCTTTTATGATTCATAATTTTAATAAATTAAAAACTAAAAGAAAACCAAAAACATCACAAAAGCTGCTTCTCAAAAAAGGGAGGGCCGGTGATTGTCTCGGACTTG
Organism: Ascarosepion bandense; assembly: GCA_037127315.1. NCBI lineage: Eukaryota > Metazoa > Mollusca > Cephalopoda > Sepiida > Sepiidae > Ascarosepion > Ascarosepion bandense. The sequence goes on along the minus strand of JBBBDQ010001761.1, from coordinate 1,262,469 downwards.
GTGATTTAAAAATATTTTCTGTCCTGTTTGTATTTCAGACATAGAGACATCCTCCATTTTATTTTAATTTTACTTTCTTTTTAAGGTTTTAGTTTTTTATTATTATTTCAAATTTTAATTAGAAATTTTCATTTCATTTAACTGTGGATAAAATATTTTAATTGTTTAAGACATAAATTTGCCTTTCCATAAGTGAATTTTTTTTGTGAAATACCCCCCCCCCCCCCGAGAAGAACAGTTAAAAAATGACCACTATCATGGTAAGTACTTGTGCGTGTGTGTGATGGTTATTGTTCCTGAAAGTGGAATTGGTGCTAACTGTCACACAAAAATACCTTTAGAAAAATTATGAATTCATCTCTTGTTCCTCTAATAGCTATGGACAACCTTAGATATTTTGTCATCACTTATTTTTGCAACAAGATGAGCCTAGTGAAGTTGTGACTGCATCAGGAAGGTTGCAATTCCACTAATGTTGCATTTTGTAAAAAGCTTGGCATTATCAAAATTATAGTCACAAAATACACACACACACACACACACACACACACACATATATGTATGAGTTAAATATATAGATCGGAATCTGACAAGATGATAGGTTTCCTATTGTAACACTGCACGGCTTTCCCCCAGGCCAGATCCTGGTCGAAATGGCACCAGATGTGACGTCTCAGGGTGGCTGGCCGCCTGTCTAATGTGACGCTTGCTCTTGCTGATGGTTGTGACGATCCCAGTTGTCACACTGCCATCCGGTCATGACAATCTTGTCCGATGATGTTGCCACAAAAGCTGGGTTACAGGACATCTTTTGCAACAACGGGCAACTGTCCCACGTTGTGATTAGAGCCCAGAGGTCACGTCTTGCAATCTTAATAGTCGTCCCTTTTAGCCAGTCCGGACACTGGTGTACACTTGTGGTTTGGAAAAAATAAACACGGCACCAAAAAAAAATGAATAAAATAAATGAACAAGGTTGAACATGTCTGGAGAGCTACGAAGAATGTCTTTATATAAGAAAAAAACAATGTCTTTCTTTTCCCAAGGATACAGTTGTCGAAAATGATATTTACAATGGAGAGAGAAAGTTTGCCAAAAGCATCATAGCTTCTAATCCTTATTAAAAACATCTTGTTTAAGCTTCGTTAGCGTTGAGATCTCTTCAAAATTTCACCAAAGCTTTTTCACGTATTCTCAATAGTCAGCATCGTAAAGTTTTCTATGTAACTTCTAAAACAGTAAAGTTCTTTCGGGTTCTTGATGGAATCTGACGGAATGTGCCAAATCGGAGGTGGCCGCTGGTGGTGTTGACAGCAGTGACTTCCTGCCCAACTGCTCAAACTGCGACTCAAAACTGTCACCCAACTGAACTTTTCTTGTCGAGCATCTATTTTTATAACCAATTTCGATCCTCTCTGGGGATCCGGCCGGCTCACAGTCTTTGGCCATTGAAATCAGTCTCCACCCACACGATTTGCCAACTCATATTGGAGCTCGATTCATTTTTGGGTTATCACGGACTGCTGTGTCCACCAGCGGCCTTAGCCTTCATGTGACCTTATCAAATCACTCTGACACTTGTTTTGTCTATGCGTTTTCAGATTAGCGGAATCAACATTTCAACTCCAAAAGAAGGGAAATTTATATGAACATGAAAGGAGCAAAATTTATATAAACATGAAAGATGAGAAATGTATATTTATCCAAAATAATTTTATGCTCCCAGCTTTTTAGAAATACTTGAAAAATAATAAAATTATTATTTTTTTCCTAAGCTCACATCGCGTGACGCAATAGAACTCCAATAACATTGCCAGTATTGATTTCTCTCTCTGTTGTTTTTAAACCAACCAAAGGAAAGTATTCCTGTGGGAGAAGGGAAAGTATCACCGTCGGAGATAGTGTCACATATTTGTTTTTTTTTATCTAACATGTTTCACTTTTATTAAATCTTCTTCAGAGATGAAGAGAAAAATGAAAAACAACAAAGAGACAATATAATATTTTGTGAGGTTAGTTTTTATTGGTCAGATATTGTTGTATATCGATAAACAACAAACAAGCATGTATATATAAAAATATATTAATATTTTTATTAATGAACGCTGGACCGTGTCCTAGTGGACAGAGAGTTGAGGGAGCGCTTTTCTAATGGGTTGACGAATGCTTCTAAGGGTCGACGTTGACGAATGGATGAATGACGAATGCGTACCCCCCAATAGCATGTATGCTATTGGGGGCAGCTGTGAACTGCTTCTCTACTGCCGACCAGACTCTTCTTCTCTTCTACTGTCAACTTCTGGAGACTGTCAAAACTGATTCGCTTCGACTTCTCTTCTACTGGAGACTTCTGTTAAGACTGTGTTTTTCGCAGTCTTTATATATCTTCCAAAACCGGGGACTCGTTTCTTCTGGTTTTGCCTTGATCATGCGACGCCTACGTAAATTCTCAGAGACCCTGTCTGTTTGCTCTGAGCTATTTCCGCTCTGCCGGAAATAGGGTCAAAATGACATCCGCTGCTTTCAATGACCGAAAACACCCACGCTTCATCGCCTTCTTGGGTGGGGCCAGATTATTATATTACACTCCTCGCCCACCCATTTTCCAAAATGTTCGCCTAAGAACATTTTAAGCGCAACATCCTCACTCTCCTCCCCATGCCACACAAGCCCTACAATTGTATAAACATGTGCATGCCAAAACAACAAAAACATGTGCATGCCAAAACAACAAAAACAAAAAAACAACAAAAAAAAATATATATAGGGGAGCCTACATCGGCAACCCGACAATGTTCGTGTCCATCTTGAAAATTGTTCTACCAGCTCGATGTTTCATTGTGCTTTTTTTTTCTTTTTTTTTTTTTTTTAATATCCATTTTCACAGAATTGGGCAAAGTTCTTAAAAATGTTCATTTTCCTTCTCGCGTCTGTCCATAAGCGTAGACTCTTCGATGCATAATCACATGATTATTAAGCGGTAACCGCGCTCTAGTTTCAAAACTAACATCGAGTAAATGACCTTTGACCAACACCATGCGTGTCTCTGCCTGAGTTTATTGTTACCACGTAACCTCATTTAATTTAATTTAATTTCAAACATACTATGTTTGAACACAGAAAAAAAAATGGTCATTATTTGCCGTACATAACATTCGTAGTCTGACCGAGAAATGTTCAATAGAAATTTAAGAAAATTACCCTGATTCCAACTTTAATCCGCATGCAATTTACTTGTGGAGGATATTAATTTAGTCTAAAAAAAAAATTTTTAAAAAATGGACCCGTGACTCGTAGTTCCTTAGTTTGTACAATGCTTTCCATTCCCTGAACTACTTCCTCTGGATTCGAAACCAAGTATATCTGATTTGTTAACATCTCTCTGTTTAACGCCGAGACATTTGAACGCCCGTTGACCCCGGAGTATTATTCACAGTGGATAACTCAATTTCCTTTTCCGAAGCACTGTTGCTTCTTTTACACTTAAAAATCCGCTTCCTGGCTATTATTCCCAGGATTATTATTACGACGACCACGCTAGCAATAACACCTATCGTCAATTTCTTCGGGAGTTCCTCATATCCTTCACTAAATCTCTCCATATTTACTAGTTTTCAGAAATTAATATATCTTCAAAAGATATTTCCCAAGTCACATAAATGAAAATTCACAGAGGATGTTGAATTTATGGGAACCTGCACAAAAGCATAAAAGTGAAGTACTTTCACGTAAATAAAAATAAGTTTTAGATTTTAATTTAATTTTCCCAAATCTCCCCAAATAATCCGATTCCACCATATTGATAACAAAATATCTTTTCAATATCTGACTCATATCGCGAAACACTGAGACGCGGGTGAATGTTTTAAGAATATATATAATCGGTGTATTCGCAACGAAATAACCAAACAATGCAGTTGTTTTCAAGCAACAATGTCGAGATATATTTGTAATTGGCGATTTTGTTGGCTGTTGTTAACTGCATAATTAAAATTACACTTTAAAACTCTCGATAACATTTAAGTCATTTCTATGCTGTAGAAATGTCACGCAAAACACAAACATTTTTAAATTTTGACAATATCTGTGTAAAGATTACAAATTAACGTTTACGAACAAATTTTGTTGATGAGATCAAAATTAAAGAACCCTTTCGTTTCTCTGATTTTCCTATTGTGGTAGCATTCAGCTACATTTATAATTTGTCAATGTCTACCAATTTTGATTTAGTTCATGCAATACAAGGCCAAATGGAGAAAATGAAGAGGGTCATTTTACGCTAATACTCCAATTGGGGAAAGTTTGTGTACGTAGAACATCGATTGTGTTTTTTTTTGTTTTTTTTTTTTAATTCGGCTCGAGTACTGATCAGAAAAACTCAACTATTTCAACCATACAACTGACCTTCATAATCACATTGAGAATAGTTGTTCGTCAATATTTCTATCGGGTTGTCTGAAAAGTTCATGCCGCTTTTTAAGTAAAATTAAGACACAACCCAAAATTATTTCAATAAATATTTATTCTACGAAATATTAACTATTTTCTTGCACAAACCCAAGAAAACCATTGCTAAACTCACTTCACATATATGGTAAAACATCAACAAAAAAAAAATAAATCATCAACTCAGATGCTCTGCACCCACAGATAGGTAAATATTTCAGCTTTAACACCCCACTGTCAATTTTAACACTTTCTTCCTCATTTTAACACCTTCTTCCTCATCAACCCCAAACCTAATGCGCTACTCCCTACATGTAGTCTGTTTCACCACCTCCGTTCTACCGAATAATCCATATTTCTCATTTCTACGGTCAGATCAGCAACAGTATGCTGTCCCATTTTTTTCTTTCTTTTTTCTTTTTTAACGAAACCTACTATAACACGAGCAGAGAACACACACACTATTAAATCAAAGTGACACTTTACCTTGCGATGTCCAGTCATACGGCTGCTATATTTTCGTCTTCTTTTTTTTTCTTTTTCTTCCTTCCTCGCTTGTCATCCTGTTGTTTACTATTCTCATCTTCTTTCCGGTAGTTTTAAGTCCGGAATTTTCAATTGTTGTTGTGGTAAACCCTCGTATCAATCTGTTTTGTTGTTTTCAAAACAGCAGGTCACTAGCACCAAATGACATTTGTTTTATACTCAAGAAACAACAAACAAGCATGTATATATAAAAATATATTAATATTTTTATTAATGAACGCTGGACCGTGTCCTAGTGGACAGAGAGTTGAGGGAGCGCTTTTCTAATGGGTTGACGAATGCTTCTAAGGGTCGACGTTGACGAATGACGAATGCGTACCCCCCAATAGCATGTATGCTGTGAACTGCTTCTCTACTGCCGACCAGACTCTTCTTCTCTTCTACTGTCGACTTCTGGAGACTGTCAAAACTGATTCGCTTCGACTTCTCTTCTACTGTCGACTTCTGGAGACTTCTGTTAAGACTGTGTTTTTTGCAGTCTTTATATATCTTCCAAAACCGGGGACTCGTTTCTTCCGGTTTTGCCTTGATCATGCGACGCCTACGTCAATTCTCAGAGACCCTGTCTGTTTGCTCTGAGCTATTTCCGCTCTGCCGGAAATAGGGTCAAAATGACATCCGCTGCTTTCAATGACCGAAAACACCCACGCTTCATCGCCTTCTTGGGTGGGGCCAGATTATTATATTACAATATGTATCAAGTGTGTTAAAAAATAAATATAAAACACATATATGGTAATTATTATTATAATAATGGCATACTGCAACTTGATAGCTATTATAGTAGGTTGATTATCTATTCCTTTTCCGTTCGTAGTGAAAGGTAGTTGTATATTGTTGCAGGTTAACAGAATTTGGCCTTGTGGTAGATAGCCCACTATAAGTCATAAAATGATTATAAATCAAGAAAGGCAATTTGAGTGGAAAAGTAATATTTGGAGTAGAGGTCCAACGGAGGTTAAAATGTTCATGGTAAATAATATGCTAAAAGAGAATCAATGCTTAGGAATGTTGGGAGCGTGTAAGTGAGGAATGTCTTTGATGTAGTTGCCCCTTAGGTCAGTAAGTAGTTTTGAGACAGGGGAGAAGGAAAGAGGCAAGTGTAGTAGCCACTTGCCTTAGGTCAAGGGGATATTGATTACACTCTTCTCCTCTAGGTCTGCCTGCTGGGGTCTGTCTGTATCCGCTTTTTATATCTTCTTTTTGGATCACAGCAGCTTGTTTTGGATTTCACACTTGTATTTGATTCAGGACTTCCCATTGGCTGATAAATAAAATTCGTGTAGGCTTGCAAAATGGAAATTTAATATTTGATTAATTTTTATTTTTCAACTAGAACATCTGCGCAGATCCACCTGTGCACAGACAACTTTTGGTCATTTGCTTTCTGGTCGTTATAGAGCAAACATCCAGTCCCTTGCTTTTGCTCGGTATCACCACACGATAAAGTTTCGGTGTTAAAATACCATCATCAGGCAGTAAAATGTGGTTAATTTATTTTGTAATATAATGTATGTTTTTTTTTAAGTTTCCTTATCTATATATTACAGAATACATTAACCACATTTTATTGCCTGATGATGGTGTTTTAGCACCAGAACTTTATAGTTGCAGTATGCCATTATTATCATAATAATTACCATATATTTATGCTCTACTTTTGGATTGAACACTTTTTAAAGTAAATATCTAACTGTAGAATATACTTTCATTAGTAACCATTATTCAATATAACAGACTGTACGTCTATTATGTTTAATCACGAGTCGTTTTAGACAGTATTTTAGCTTTAATTTTTTGGTGAAAATAAAGACAAAAATTGTCTAACATTTGAATTTTTTTTTTACACTGGTTCTAAGCTTTCAGCTCAAATGAGCCATCTTCAGAGTGGTTGTAGGGCCATTAATGTAAAGATATTAACCGTCAAAGATGATATTCTCTTGTATTGACATGAAACATTGTTATGCGATGATAACAGTCACTGAATAGCAGACGCAGGTCGTAAATTAGTAATGCGGTTCTATGATGTCATACTATGTGAGAGACCAAAATGTTAACAACAGAACCATATGTCTAAATGTAATGTGTTGTGACCAGATTGAAATGTGATTTCATTGAATGTGGGTTGCTTTGATTTAATAGTCTCCAATATCTGAAAGTTCTTTTTACTGTATGTATGTGTGAGTATTATTGTGTTATCGACTAAAATATGTCTAATATTACATGTTTTTTTTTAAGCTATATTGTTTAATAGAACTATGATCAGAAAGGTGACAGGTAAGTCTACGAGAGAGTATGGTTGTAGTAAAACCAATATATGTAGTGGGTTTATTATTAGTATCAGAGATACAATTTCTGAACAAGAATGTAAATTGATACACTACGTTGGTTTTCTGTAGAGGATTTAGTTGTGTGGTTGTAGGGTTATTAGAGGCTGTGAGGTCAATTGTTTGAAATTTTTTATAATATATGATGAGCTTAATTTGATTATTATTTATTCTATATATGTTTGTTGAGTGTTGTTTCATCATGTTTGTAATTATTATGCATTTAGTTGCAATAGTATAAGTTAATAGTGTTATGTTTATTGGACCATGAATGTATATCATTTAAAGATCACAACTTGTCCTTTGTTTTCGGGAAGAATGTTTTATAACTGATGAAATTATGCCCTCAATCAATGCTTTCATTAGGCAAATATCTTTTTTTTCTCTCATGTCATCATTCACTTTTTTTTCTCTTGTCTTAGTCTGCACATTTAGTTTGACGTTTTATCTTTTTCATCTGTACGTATTTATATTGTACTCATTTATCTACTTACCTGAAATGATTAAAGTATTTTTAATCACATTCAACAAGATGAATAGAATAAGTAAAGAACAAGTAAGAAAAAAGTGTCTTTATTCTGACATGTTTCACTTTAATAAGCTTCTTCAGAGATTCATTAAAAACGAATGATTAAAAAATTAAGAGAGTATAGTTTGAGGTATAGCTTCATTTCATCTGACCAAAGAAACCATACCTAAATCAACATACTTTTAGATTTTTAAATCATTTGTCTTTAATGAATCGCTGAAGAACCTTACTAAAGTGTAACATGTTAGATTAAAGACACTTTTTTTCCTACTTGTTCTTTGCTTATTTATTCTATGTGTGTATATATATATATATATATATATATATATATATATATATATATTACGAGTTATGACACGACCTAGGTTTCTACCATGTCGTTTCTTCAGGTGATTCGTGATAACTGATTTTACTGTTTTTTTTCCCCTGTTTTTTTTTTTTTTTTTTTTTTTTTTTTTTTTTTTTAAGAATGCTCGCTATCATTGTATTTTATTTGTCTGTCTGGTTGGGAATAGAATACAATTCCCAACCAAACAGACAAATAAAAATAATGATAGAAAACAAAACATTATCTGGTTAAAGTCACCATTTAACTTTGAGGTAAAAGCCAAAATAGGACAAATATTTTTTAAACTGATAGAGAAACACTCCCCCAAAAAGCTCAGAACTAAACAAATTTTTCAATAAGAATACAATCAAACTGAGTTATAGCTGTACTAGTAATTTAGAAAATTTCATAAACAAACAAAATTGACAGAAATTTAAATAGCATCATACAAAACAAGATCACTAATAAAGAATACACCTGCAGGGACAAAAATGAATGCCCACTTCAAGGACTTTGTAATACAAAAGAAGTCATTTACAAGGCAAAAGTACATGATTTAAATGGTCAAAACAAAATATATTTGGGTTCAACCAAAGACACCTTTAAGACCAAGTGGTTCAATCACAAGTCTACATTCAAAATAGAAAATTTAAAAAATTGTACAAAATTGGCTAGCCACGTGTGGAAATTAAAATTAAAATATGGAAAAGACCCAGACATAATGTGGAGTTTAGTGAAAACAGCCAAGCCTTGCAGCGGTGGTAAGATATGCAGACTGTGCCAGGAAGAACAGTTAGCGATTATGTTATTCCCAAACAAAAATGAATTATTGAATGAAAGAACAGAAATTATGACTATGTGTAACCATACCATAAAATACCGATTAGGTTCATACAACCATGGATGAAAACATTATAATTTTGTCTAATTTTAAAAATTGCGCATTCAAAAACTCACTGTTACATGAACATTCTTTAAAAAAATGGTAAAAAAAATCGATAAAATCAGTTATTGCAAATTGCCTGAAGACACCACATGGTAGAAACCTAGGTTGTGTAATAACTCGTTCACAAATGAATATTCAAAAGTTCTATAATATAATTGTATTGAACACTTTACAAAACACAGTTTTTACAGTTTTAGAACAATACTGTTCTTCTTCAGGTGATATGTTAAAGTAAATGGTAAAAATATTTAATTTTTATTCTAACCTAAACATTCAAGCCCTTTTACTTGAGGTAGTAAAAAACAATCTAATTTTTAATAAAAAAATCTAAAATCCAACTGGTTGTTAAAAACTGTCTACCCATTTAAAAAATCTTTGGTCCCACTATGTATCTTACCCAGACAAAATTAAAAAGTGACATATCTAGACACCAGGCCGTCCTGCTTCTTTTCCTGACCTAAATCTTAAAACACCATGGTTACGTAATTCTCGTTTTTGATTGAACAATATTGACACACCTAAAGCATTTTCTCCAACTATCACTCACTAATTTTCTAAATAACAATGAATTCATCTTACATTTTCAAAATAAATCATTTTTACAATTTATGTTAACATATCACCTGAAGAACAGTATTGTTCTGAAACATGAAAATTTTTGTGATTTTTAGTGATATAATGCTTTTATAAATCATTGTAACAACAAAATCACAATGTTAAGCTCTACTCTGTATCAAGCACTCTTTATAAAAGTAAAAGCTTGAGCAGTGGGTTTAAATCTATGTGTGCTTTCAGTTTCTTTTATATATATATATATATATATATATATATTTGTAGGTACAAAATTTAATTATCAAAATAAGTGTGTAGCTTGATATTACAAGACATTCTAAAAGTGAAGCAATTAGTTTTGCTCCTGCTCTTCAATCATCTACAGGAGATTTAAACTTGGAATAAAATAACCATGATAATGTGTAATGGAAAGAAAAAAAAACAAAATGCAGAAAAAAACATGCATGAAAAACAAAGAGCTAGAGACAAATAATAACGAGCCCCAACAAACATTCATGCTGTTTACACAGGGAAAGTTTGTGGGACATGATATAAAAACCCTCTAGCACTTTCAGATGAAATATTGAGTGCGACTGGGACACTACAGTGAGCCAGTCAACACTGAAAATATTTTGGATGATAAAGTGTGATGGTGAATGTGTATTTGTAAAAACAAATAAACGACAAGAGGAAAAACTTTTGTACCAACATGATTTGTTCCTTGAGGAACTTTGAGGCAAGTGTTATGTTCCTTAAGAAATGAAACCTGTTGGCATAAAATTTTTCCCTCTTGTCATTTCTTATAGATATGTTATTTCTTATCACTCATTATTATGTTGCATTGTCTTTGCCCGTGACATGAGTAAGTCATTTCTGAAAGGTTTCTATTGTGTGTAACAATGTTGAGGTTAGGCAGTCTTCAGCCTGGACCATTCATAGATGTTATCATGCCACCCCTTTGGGGGTCTGCCTCTATTCCTGCTTTCTTCAACAATACCTTCCAAGCAGAGTTTTGATAGGCCTGATCGAGAATGTTTAATGTGACTGTAGTTTCAGGGTTTAGTTCTGTATGATTGCCATAATGGGCCTGAGACCTGTTGTTTGCCAAACATCTGTGATCTTGATCTGATCTATCATCCTATGGTTAGTCATGAACCTCATAACGTGATTTGGAATGTCTCAATCTCTTTGCATTGCTTTGAAGTCCAATTAACACATTCTAATCCATACAAAACAACAGGCAATATGAATGTATTAAAAACTCATGTTTTGATGAAATGGGGTACTTGTTTAGATATCAAAACTTCTTTATTCCCTTTAACGGTTGTCCAACCTAGTCTTATTCTGTGTTTTACAGCTGCTGTACCATCATCTATAGTAGACAGCCTATTGCCGAGATATATAAATTCTGTGACTTGTTTGATTTGTTTACCGTAAATTGTGAGGTGGTGTTGTTGGTTACTTTACTAGTTGTCATCCACTTAGTATTGGAGACATTAATAAAAAAAATAAAGAGATCAGCAGAATACTTAGTAAGAAGGTCAAGGAATTTTTTCAGTTCATGTTGGTATTTACTAATTGTAGCTTATATCTTATCACTATAAATATTATTTTTGGTGGGTACACGTTTGAGTTGCTATCCCTGTTTTTGTTTTCTTAAACCGTGAAATCAACAACTGGCCTAAATTTATAAATGTCGAAAAAAAATATCCGTTCAAATTTGTGTGTATGTTTTTGTCACACTACCATCTTTATTTTTATAAAATTTAAATTGCTAGATAAAGCACTCTTTTTTTTTTTTTGTGATGAGTCACAAGTCTGATCTTATCTCCTTTACAGACCTTAGAGTGGGAATCTCTGTTTTTATTACTTCAATAGTTTTTTAAGTAACAAGTGTTTACTTGTAATAAAGAAAAAACTGCTTCATGTATTTTATCAAACCTGAAGATGTTTTAAATTTTTTTTACACTAGGATTCACTCAACAGAGCCTGGGGGCCACTTGAGATAGAGGCTTATGTTAAGGGATAGTTTATATGGATAGAAGGGGAAGATAATGGTTAACTCTAGACTTGAACAGGTTAAGATTGTAGTGATTGGGGGAAACATCTTGGGAGTTTGTTCTGCAGAGCAGTGGCTCACAGGGAGAAGCTGTTCGAGTGGAAGTACTTCTCGCTGATGTAATATGGAGGCATATGTGGGCGGTTTGCTACTGTATTGGTGATATGACAAGTCTTAGCTGTGAAGGTTAGACCTGGCAGAACCAAGAGATGTAGATCATCCAAGCCCTTTTCTGTGGTAGTAGTGAAAGTGTAATATGAGACTCGTCACATCCTTCTAATAAGAGAGAGGTTGTAAAGTGAAAAAAGTTTTCTCCAACAAAGGCTCGGAGACACTTTTGAACTTGAAAGTAAGGTTTGAGCACCTCCTACCTAAATATGGCAACAGTACATCATTTTTGGCCTGATCTGGCTTTTATAAAGGTAGAGGATAGCATGAGAGTCAGGTACTTATTGGAATTGTATAAGGAGCCAATCATTTTACCTGCATTTTTAGTGATGGATTGTATATAGGAGTCCAACTTAAGGTCACATGTAAGTTTAAGGCTCAATATCCTCTCAGTGCATGGGTTCTTCTTGACCGGACATCTGTTCATTGTGATTAGAAGTAGTTCAGGGTCTGATCGGTGGTGTTGGAATGTAATTAATTTGGTCTTAGAGGCATTAAATGTAACAAGCCAGTTTTCTTTCCCCACTGAGAAGAAAAATCAGCTGCCAATCTTTGATCGTCAAGGATTTTAGAGAGGCACTCATATGTCAATGTATCATAAGTATAAATATTTACAAATGATCAGAGTATATTCTTCGGTAGATCATTTATTTAGATCAGAAAGAGGGATGGTCTGAGAAGTGACCCCCTAGAGGGCTTCTCGGAAGACTGGACATTAATAACTACTTCCAGGGATCTACCTGTTAGAAAGAATTTTATAATATAGAAAACCCTTCCAGTGATTCCATAGCTGGAGAGCTTGTTGCAAATCTTTGCACCACACCTTTTTGAAGAACTTTGAGATATCTAATGCTATGGTACTTGCAGTGTGTGTGTGTGTGTTTGTTGTCAAGGGCCTCACTAATTGTGTGTGTGTAAAATGATAGGATGTCAGCAGTGGATTGGGTTGATTGAAATTTATACTGCTTGTCGCACAAGAGGTTGTTCCTATCTAAGTGTTTGACAACTTTCTTGTTGATTAAGGCCTCAAAAAGCATACTGATGATACTGAGATGACTATTGGGTATTGACCCATTAGTCATTTGAGATCGAGAAGATCGGTTGCCTGTATTCTTTAAGACTGGGCATGTGTTTACCACCTTCTAACAGCTCGAAAGATTTTTCCTTCAAGCAGCAGTTAAATAACTTGAATCAGGAATAATTCTGGGTTGTTGTTCTTAAAAACGACCACTGGAATTTTATATGGGCCAATGGTGTTTTTGATAAGTCAAGAGATTTCTTTTACTGAAATGATTATATTACTGAGATTATGCTCAGTGAAATGTGGGAAGGGGTAACCTTTGTTGTCTAATGTTGAGTTTGAGACAAAGAGCTTCACCTTGTTTGTTGCGGAGGATATAACCTCTGGGCTCATTTATAATATTGGGTACAGCTGCTTTGCTTCTGTTCCTAATTTGGTTGGTGATCTTCCAGAATTCCAATTTGTTTCTTTTCAACCTTGAAACTTTTCCTGAACAACTTGTGCATAGCTACATTTTTTGTTTTCCAGAACTCTCCAAGCCAGGAAGTTATGACTTAAACCCCATTTGTCCCCTTGGTTCTCCCCTGCTTGCTCAGCCACTATTCCTCACAGGAATCTCTTCTGGCTTTATCTGAGCCATATGTCTGACCATAATAGGCACCTTTTTGCTTCTACTTGTAATAAGTGCAAGTGGATCCTAAATGATGCTAACCTGTTGTTTGCTGACAGAATAAAGCAGTGTATAGCACTTTGCAAGTTCAGCAACAAAGACTACTGGCGGCTCCGTAAAAATGTGTTAAACAACAGCAAGTCCTCAATCCCCACTTTAATCAATAAATTTGAGGTCCCCATATCTTCAGTGGACAAAAGAATGGACATATGTACAGGTCAAAGAAAAATGTGGAAAAAAGGAAATAAACCTGTTTCAGATCTTGAAGATAACTGTCTCTTTAAGAATCTGAAATGCTGCAAGTGAGGTAAAGTACAAACAAAGAAAAAATTGATACACCGAAAACAAAAGAAAATTTGTAAATATGAAAATTGTGTCGATGTGAAAAGACACTGGTGGTGATAGCACAGTAACAAGTGAAGCTACATAAAAAGAAATTGGAAAGCGTATATTAAAAATGACATTGAAAGTTGCAAGTAGTATCTTCATGAGAATTTTTTTATTGACTAAATGACTTGTAATGTTTCATTCTGTAGTGTGTAAAGGCTAAGGTTTATGTGTCAAAAATGCTATGTACTTATTTGGTACTGACTAAATGGAATTATTTCAAATGTTTTCCAGGTGTTCTGGCAAATGGGTTGTCAAGGTTACAAATTCAAAGTGAATTTTCAAGTAAAAAGACCAAGTATTTCAGTGTACCATTTGCAGCATTAGATTGAAGAATTAGACAGACTTGGAAAAAATTGGTGTAATTGAAAAGATTAACCATTTAAAATGGCCAACACATGAAGTATATGTAAAGAAAAAAGAAATAAAATTTATGTTTGTGTAGTTTTTTTCCACAGAATTAAAGAAATCTTTAGAAGCCCATAAGTACACAGAGGAAATTTTTGCATAGTGGTAAAATTTTACTGAAACTGGATCTTTCTGAAGTGTATTTACATGTAAAGGTTGAAGAAAGATTTTCACAGTTAACAATCATAAACATGCACGAGTGATTGCATAAGTTCAAGTGACTTCTTTTTGGTGAAAAAGTGGCTTGAGATATATTTCAAAAAGCTATGGATACCACATGATTGTGATTTTGCAGTGGCTCATATGGATGATATATTAATTAAAAGTATATCTAAGTAACAACATATTTGGCATGTGAGAACAGTTTTTGAAAAAATATGAGAGTATAAGTTCAAACTCAGTAAGAAAAAGTGCAAATTGTTTTTGCCTAAATTTAAGTACATAGATACAAATTGACAAAAATAGTCATCAACTAGATTCATTAAGGGCCAGTGCAATCAAGAATATGACTCTCCCAGCAAATGTTACTAGGTTACAAGCTTTCCTGGTACTAGCAAACTACTATCAAATTTATGTAGCTAATCTGCAGAATTTGAGAGCTCTACTGAACAATCTACTTAAAAAAGGCACAAAGTGGAATTAGACTGATAAGTGCCGAAGGTATTTGAAGAAATAAAAAAAAAATACTAACGTCACACTTATCATTAGCACACTACAATCTAAAAGCAGAAATTGTAGTGGCTTCAGATGCTAGTGATTATGGAATAGGAGCAGTAATTTTATATAAATACAATGACAGTAATATGAAAGCTTCATGTTCACTACTACTAGCAGAAAAAACTACAGCCAGATCAAAAAACAGACGTTAACAATTTGCAGTGAAAAAAATTCACAAATTTGTACAGGGAACGACTTTTTGGTTGCAGACAGACATTTGTTATCAATTTATGGTTTGAAAAACATTCCTATGTATACAGCAAATAGATTCTAATGCTGGGGTACCATCTTATTAAATGATGATTTTAGGACGGAATACCAACTGTCCCAAAAATTACGACATGCAGATGGGTTATCACGATTAATACCAAAAATTACTGAAATGTTGTTTGAGGACACAGTTCTTGCAGCATTAAAAATGAAATAGAAATTAAAAATATATTATGCAATGTATTATGCAAATAACAAGTTACCCTGGAAGAAATAAAGACAAAAGCAGGAAAAGATGTTTATTGTGAAAATAAAAAACAACTTAACACAATCCAGACTTGTACGCTTACTTGCTATCAATTTTCACACACAGAGTTGTAAAAACAAACATATTGCAACAGCAAATATTAAATAAATTTCATAGTGGGCATCTGGGAATTTCAATAATGAAATCTATGAGAATCTATGTATATTAGACCAAAATGGATGAAGACATTGAAAAAGTAGTAAAAACCTGCAGAGGTTGTGCTCTGGCAACAAAATTATCCACCATGTGAATACAACTTTGGCCAAAAACAGATACTCCATGGTCAAGACTGTAGATAGATTTTGCAGGTCTAATAAACAGATCACATTATCTTGTGATAGTGTATAGCTTTACTGAGTGGCCTGAAATTTGCAAGTGAAAAAAAACAACTTCTTCAGTGATGGTGAATTTTTTACATGAACTATTTGCAAGATATGACATTCCAGATACCACAGTCTTGGATAATGGTACACAACTCACGACTCCCAAATTTGAAGCTTTTTGTAAAATGTTCATGATTAAACATATTGATACCCCACCATATCACTCAAGGTCAAATGATCAAGCTGAATGATTTCTGGGTACTTTCAAGAGAGCTTTGAAAAAAAGCAAGTAATGAAGAAGCACTACAAAAGTTTTTGAGAGTTTATTGTATAATGCCAAATCCCAGTACACCATTAGGTTTGCAAATTCTACTTCATCAGCTTCTTTTCTCGCACTTCCCACCTGTGGAATTCCCTTCCATTTACTTTCTTTACTGACAGCTACAATCTCCAAGAATTTAAATGTAAAGTCTATAGTCATCTCCTATCTCACTAACCTGTATCCTCTCTCTCATGCTCCCTTCTCTGTCCACTCCACTCTCATCAGTATTCTCATCCTTCTCTTACCAACTTCCTGACACCCCCTATAACCTGTCACTCTTTCTCATAACTTTCCTCCTATGTAGCCCCCTGCAAAACAGTAGCAGTAAAATGTCTTGCTTGGAGCGATATGGTTATAAAAAAAAGTTATGTCATTGGCAGAATTAATGTTTGCAAGAAAAATTAAATCGATGTTTGGCAAATTACCAGGTAAAATAGAATAAAAATGGATAGCAGAAAGCATACTAAATTTTTAAAAATTGATGAAAACAGTTTCTCCAGAGTGTATAAAGATGGAAGAGAATGTGGGAAGACGGTGTAATGTCACAAATCAAAAAGAGGATAGACATGGTAAAAGGCAAAATATGGGAACATAAAAGACATTATAATCAGCTAACAAAAAAGGTCTACCAAAGAAAGAAGAGAAGAACCTATGACAGTATTTTTTGGTGTTTTTGATATTACTACACTTCAAAAATTCATTAACTTACAAGTGTGATTTCAAGAAAAAGGAAACATACAAAAAAAACAAACTGAAGGTTGAACCTCGACATAAGATACAGAGTATATTGGAGAATTTACCAGCAACAGGAGTTGTGATCACTAAGAAATTAAAGAAATAAAATATTTTTTAGTAAAAGGAATCTCAAGGGGGGGAGGGTGTCATGCAGTAATTAATACATACCCTTTGACAAAATGAACTAGTCTAGTTGCCTAAAGAAAGACGTTCAAGTGAGTCAAAAACAGTTGGAGTCAATCTTCAGAGTATTTTTTCCAGACTTCAAGGTGAGTGCCTAAGCAAGTTCATATTATAACCACTAGAAACTGAGTTATAACAATTTTGGAGCAAGAAGAAAAAGATAGAGAAGCAAATGTTTGCCTTTTTATAGACTTAAATAGTGCCATCTAATGGGTGTTTTTGGTGATCCCAAACTACATTTTCATACTTTTTGATCAGATTGCCTTTAAAATGTTGCTACATTTCAAATTAATTAAAAAAATGCCATTAATATGGTTTTGGCTACTTTCAGTATTTACTACATTGAAGCTACCAAATAAAAAAATAATAGAGGGAAAAAAATGAAATACTCCAGGGACCTTTCATTGGTTACTTGTCATCCTTCTGATATTTGTCTTGCCTAAAACCAAGTGTTTTGTTACTGAAATTTCTCCTATTTTGTTTTAGCTATTTTATTTTAAAACTTTAATGAGATTTGTGGTGCAGTGAATATCGCCTCAGAATGAGAAATCAGAACTGAGTTTGAATCCCAGTTGAATTCGTTGCATTTACTTATGCACAAATACCCTTTAGAAAGGTATAAATCTGTTCTCTCTCCAGCTATGGGTTGAAAAACAGGACAAATTAGGTTCTATAGCCTTTGTTGGCAACTAGTCTACCGCAAAAAGTAATGGCAACCTACTGGTCAGTCATGTCTCTTTCGAGACATGATTGCCCAAGCGTGTATCATGTATGGCACTTAATGGACTGACTCTGACAGTAAGAACTTCTGTTTCTTCCCCTGGAAAACTGCAACAGTAGAAGGAGCAAGCATGAACCCCGTTTTCCTCACCTTGTCAGCATTGGCCTATTTTCATGTATTTTTCTGGAGCATTTTCGATGCATTTTCACCAAAAGCTCTTCATTTCATGTTTTTTTATTAAAAAACCCCCCCAAAAAAACACTGTTTCAATTCTGTAAAATTCTAGTGAATACCAATGAATGTCGGTGTGTACAATTTTTTCTTCTGTATCTCTTCAGGGTGAAAGTGATCATGACACTTGATAACTTCCTTTTCTTTTGTAGCTCTTAACAAGGTTTGTCTTTTTTTATTATCCCTCGCATTTACTATTTTGTCATTCATTTACACAAGCTTGTTAGGTAGGTTACTCACTATTAGCCTTTATCCCTTAGTATGTCTTGTCAGCGTCCTTCCTTTCTTTTCTCCAGTATTTATATCATTCAGACTATTGTCTTTATCTTTGTTGCCATTTGTACAACGTTTCAGCTGTTGACAATCCAGCCTTTTTCTGCTAGGAATTTTGAGATGAACCCTTTATGATCACTGTGGTATATCATTCTCATTCTTTGTTTTCATGTTATCTAAGTTACTTGTTCACCACTGCTGTAGCCTGGTATTGAACTCACAACGTTAGGTGAAGTCACAGGAATAACCAATGTCTATATCTGCTGGGCCATGTGTCCTTAAGGACAACAACAACTGAATTTCTGGGACTGATAAATCTAATGTTCAGTAACCATTTTTTTACTAGAGTTCATATTACAATTTCTTTTTTTTTTTATTCATTTTTTATTTTATTTTATTTTTTTTTATGTTAATGGTTTACAAGTTTATGGCAAACAAATAACTTAGAAAGTCCAGTTTGAGGGAGATAAGTCATGATTACCAAAAGAGGCTTTGCACAAGTAATGAGAAGGATATACGCCAGTGATTGTAATACAGTGTTTGGTTCGAAATTCCTATCAGAAGAAGGCTGGAGTGTCAACAGCCGAAATGTCGTGCAAATGGGAATAAAGATGAGGACAATAGTTTGAATAATGTAAATAGTGTAAATACTGGTGCGGGTCAAAAGCTAAGTATATCTCTGTTATGGGACCTACCCTTTTTGGACTATAATGAACTCTTCCTATTATGAATATCGGGAGAATATGCCTGTCAAGGTGTGATGTTGAGTCTGGTTGAGTCACCCCAGTCTAATACTTGGCAGTCAGACTGACATGTAACACTCTTGTTTTTCGTTTAATATATATGTTTCACTAATTTCCGAGTTCGAGTTTTCTTCCGGACCTATTCTGTATCCACAACAATCTCCAATCTCTCTCTCTCTCTCATATTTTTTTTAAGCAAATGACATTATGGTATGTGTTTTATTATTAAATTAATTTTTGAATGTATTCTTTGAATCTTCAGACCAACCAATTGTCTCTGAAGGTGAAAAAGAGGCTGAAGAAACTCGGTTGTTTTCAACATATTATCATCAGTGGAAAGGAGAGGATAATTGTTACAATACTGGCACCTATCGTATAATTCCAAAATTTTATCACAAGGTAAGTCTTGATATTTACTCAGATTAATATGGCACAAGGTTAAATCAACTTCAATGGTGAAGGGAGGTAATAGTTTTGTGTTGCATTGGTCTTTCTCGTGGGAAGGATGATTTTGCCTTGAAAATCAATGTTTGAATTCTTGGTTTTTATTTGGTATTAAATTTTGACCATTAGCCAGAGTATGAAGACTATGACCTCAGGCATGCGATGTTCAAATTAAATAATTTAGTAAGATTTGGTTTGTAACAAAGCCATATTTGGAGGTTACCTACCAAGGACTATTCATAGGTTATGTTGAAAATAATTAATGTAACTTACAAAAATCTAGATTGCTGATGAAAAATGAGATTTTACTGTGATGTTAAAATGCTAGCTAATGATCAATTTGATTGAGTATAAAGTAAGGATACAGAAGGCGATTATCTCCCTTTGGTAAAAATAAGTCATGGAGGTCACGAGGTGGCAGCTTAGTGGTATCACTCCATACAGTGATGATAGTGGCAATCAGGTTTGTTTACAGTTGCCACCATGTGACATTGCTTTCTTTTAGACTGGGCCAAGCAGTCAGGATGTTATTTCTCTTTGGGAAAATATCTTTCCCAGATATATAATGAAACTCCAGCTCACATTTTTGGGAAAATCCAAGACTGATTGTTTCCTGTGTGTGGAATATGTTCTTGCCTAGGATATAGATGAATCTGGCCCATTTGAATCTAGAGTCCTAAACATGGCTTCTTCAGACACAGGAGTATCTCCATATTAATGTAAAACACTGTTTTTCCTTACACTCTATTTTGCTGCGTGGATATATATGAAATATTGTTCTCCACATAGGACGTGTTTATATAGTTTTGTGTATGTCTTAGCGATATAAAGTCTGTCTTAGAATAAAGCATGTTTGCCATTCCTTTTCCTTTCGGCCATTCTATTCTAGCTGCAAAATATCACAATGGGAGAAACATGAATGGCAAAATAAACCTTTCTCCCATAGAGCAACCTCCTGTTATAATGTGAAGTTATATAAATTAGCAGCTTGCAATGCAATAAGTGGGCTTTTGAGGCATTGTGGGTCATGATAATGCAACAATTGTTTTAGGGATGACAGTACTATGTTTTAGCTAACTGAATGTGTATTATTTCTGTTCAGGATAAGTAAAAGTTAGTCTCAGGCACATTGATAACTGAGAGGTTTTTCTTCAGCTTGTCTTTATACCTGAGCCACAGCTGTCCAACACTCCTTTGTCTACTGTCAAGCAGGCTAAACATGAGGATGTTAGGTATTCTGTTGTAACTTACCTGTGCTACATAACCAGTCCAGTGAAGTTGTGACTGTATCAGGAAGGTCTCAATTCCATCGATGTTGCCTTTTATGAGAAGATCAGCATTGGCAACCATGTCATCAAAAGTATGCCACAGTTTGCAGAGAGACAACTATATCTATCTATATTCATTTTATAATAGTTTCTTTATTGTTTTGTTGAAACTTTGTTTCAGTGTTTTTTATGCACAAACCAATGAACAAACTGTTAACATTGAAAACAGTTTCACAAAATGATAAAGAAATTATTAAAAAATGAAAAATATGTTGGTCTAGATAAATAGATTACCACCCCATATATATATATATATATATATAAAAAAAGAAGACAAGGGGAAAACTATATCTTGTCTTTATTTTCATACTGTTCTTATCCTCAAATCATAACCATTTTTGAGCAATTGACACATTTATAAACAAAAGTTAAATTTCGGTTTTAAAAATCTTGCAAAAATAAAATATACATCTGTGACATTATTTTTGAAAAATTTAATGTTAAATTAATCTGATTTACATAAGTGTTATTTATAGCATGACACATTTTTTATTAAACTTTTCAATTTTCGATTAGTAAATGTAATCTTCACTTAATAAGTTTATGAATCTTTGAAGTAGTTTTAAAATACTTTTGAAACTTTATAAATTATTATGATTTAGGAAAAAAAATGAAAACAATTCTTCTAAAATTTCATTATTAATCGAAAAAATTAATTAATTTATATTATTTATTAAAGCAATTAAAAGTTTATCAAGTTAAATAATGTCATAGTTTTATTCCATTTTTTTATTTTGCTATTGGGATCAGATTAAAGGGAAAATGTTAAAAAAATAAGATGATTTACATTCTCTAATCAGTCCTGTGTTTAACTAATAAAACCAATTTTTGCAACAAAATTTAATTTCTTAAAATTTCATGAATTTACATAGAGGGGAGAAAACATGTTTAAAAAAATATTTTTACCAAGATTTTTAAAAATAATAATTTAAAAAATAATTTAATTCATTTGTGAATAAGTCCTGAAAGTTTCATTAAAATCTGACAATTATTTGATTCTTGCAAGAATTTTCAAATTAATGTTTGTCACCGGAAAAAAAAAAGTTATGTAATATTATGTTTACCATTGTAAACTCTCATAACGATTTGGTTATCTACTAACTAAAATCAAAACAAGATTTTTACCAAAATTTTGAACGTGTTAGAAGGGATTAAAAAACTTTTTAAAATAATTAAAAAATACTTTGAGCTTTCCTCTTAATAATAACATAAACATTTTGATGGAAAAAGTTTGTTTTTATTAAGTTTGGGGCCTTTTTTTATTCATACTATGCTGTTTTTCAGCAATTTAGTGGAAGTGTGATATGGAAATCCGAAGGCATATTGGCATGGCCAAGGATGCATTCCAGAAGTTGAGTAGAGTATTAAGAGACAGGAAAGTTTTGCTAGAAACAAAGAAGAGAGTACTGGATTGTTATGTGATGTATGTTCTTCAATATGGTAGAAAATGCTGAACAATCTCATCAAAGATGAAGGAAAGATTTGAAGCTACTGAAATCTAGTTCTACAGAAGGATGCTGAGGATACTGTGGATGGAACCCGGGAGCAATGACTAGGTTTTGGAGAGGATGAACACAAGAAGGAAACTTATACTAAACATCAAAGAAAAGACAGCTGAAGTCTTTGGGACATGTAATGAGGAAGGAGGGCTTGGAGAACCTGATGCGCATGGAACAGATAGAGGGGAAGAGAGACAAGAGAAAGTAATACATGACATACTTGATAGACGAGCAGATGGATGGTGGAGTGGGGATTGAGTGGGATAACAGGAGAAGGGGTATGAAGAGCAGCAAGGTAGAGGGAGATGTGGAATGACATGATTGCCTACATCCTTGAAGGGATATAACATGTGAAAGAAATTGTGGATATGGATTCTTAACCGTTTTTTAATCATACCCTTGGTATTTTTTACTCTAAACTGATTTATAACTTCGAGAATTATGACTCCAGATTTCTCATTTGGCATCTGTCCAACCCACTTCCCATGTAATAATTTCCTATGATGATATAAGAGTAATCTGAAATATTTAAGATTTTTTTATAGGTTGTATTTGCAGTGGATGTTGATAGTAGAGCAATTGAAAAAAGAAATATAGTTTGTTTTTTTTTTTTTTGTTCACCCCAAAAGTTAGTTTATGATTGCTTATCATTTGAGAGATTGGCAATGTATAAGGTTTGGTTTATCTTTGTTTGTAATATCTCCACAAAAGAGACACCAACTGAGGATTGAACTCAGTATACATTAGTAACTGTTTTAGTGACCCTCCCCAATAAAGCCACAAGTGTTTTTGTAAAAAAAATTCCTTGTCCAGTGTATTGACTTATGTTACCTTTGAAATCCCTTCATGCCAAAGGTCATTTTTTTCATTTTGTGATGTGAAGTTAAGTAAATTTGCAAACTGCAGGGTGATTTGGTGGGCTTGAGGCATTGTGGGCCACAATAAAGCAACCATTGTTATGTTGTTCGAGTTTCTTTCCGACTGCATTGATAGTGCTTTGTTTCAGCTAAATGATTGATAAGTGGCTGCTCAGATTGCTACTACTAAAAACCTGCCTGCATAAATTGCAGTTACCTTTACCACTAACAGAAGATTACTTTGTAATGGTTTTGTCTTGTGGGTGGGAAACCTGGTTATTGCATCAAGCAAGTGAAGTTAACACATTTTGTTTCTGAGGAGTGTACTTGGTGATGTCTCAGTCAAGAATTTAGAGTACGCTCGATGCTACACATTATCAACACTAGAACTAATGGATAATGTGCTGGATCTGGACAAACAACAAGGAAAACGTATATATAAAAATATAATCTTACATTTTTTATTCTTTGTTGATGATGCTTGTGTAGAGCAGTTAGAGAAAGTTCACACTTATGAAGGGACCAGTGAGAGTTGGAAGCCAGCGGGTGTTCTCTGTCTCTTCAGTCAAAAATTCTAGACTATATATAGTCTTAAAACTCCCACACATTGTCATTTTATTGCCATCATCTATGGCTACACCTGGTGGTCCATTGTTTTCTTTTTGCACTGTGTTGACATCGTCTATGGCTGGATATATTTGTCACCCACCTTTGTCCTTTGTTGACCTTACCTATGGCCAGATGTACCTGTCAAGTACATCTACTGCTCAAGGTACATGGCACTTTGAAATGACATCAGCCAATGCTGAAGACATAAACTGATTCAGATTCTAACAACCATTTTATAAATCAAATTTCATACAAAATGATAAAAAAGTAATCAATAATCAAATACAGATAAGCAGGAATTGGAAAACTTCTTGTCATTAAAAATAAGACACCAAATTCAACTTTTTTTTTATTTCAATCACATTTTACAGAAACTTGACATTGAAACATGTAAACATTTCATTAGTTTTCTGTCATTAAGGGTAATTCTAATAGTAGTTGTTTCCTTGTAAGGAAACATTTGGTATTCATTGACCTAGCAGCTACTGCAACTTTTGGTCATGAATGCTTTGTGATGAAGAATGTTTTCTAATGAGTTTGATCCTTACCAGGAGTTCTCCAATTTTGACACCATGCCAAACTAAGGTAAACTTAGTTATCTTCTGTTTTCTTAATTTCTCTTTGCTGATTGCTCTCTTTCTTTTTCATATATTATTTCACACCTTGTGTCTTTATTGTCCTGCTAAAAAAAAAAAACATGAAGGAGAGCCCAGTCAGCCTTG
Source organism: Ascarosepion bandense (assembly GCA_037127315.1). Lineage (NCBI taxonomy): Eukaryota > Metazoa > Mollusca > Cephalopoda > Sepiida > Sepiidae > Ascarosepion > Ascarosepion bandense. Next base: position 1,237,858 of record JBBBDQ010001761.1, on the reverse strand, counting down.
ATATTTAACCCATAGATGTGAAAGAGGCTTCTTGACATGATTTATAAGTAGGTTAAGGACATCAAAGAGGAAACAATGAACATCTGCAGTGATTTGAAGGAGTGTCACAAGGATTGTTTTTGGCATCATTGCTTTGTTTGCTTGACATACAAAAGAAAAATACCCACCCACTTGACTGAGAAACTCTGATGGCAGCTTGACATTTCTATCTTTCAATTTCATGTCAGCATTTGATTGTAACACATAAAGTCTGGTTGTAAGAGGATTTTTTTTTTTTTTACATAGTCATTTTTAATCAATAAGTACAGAATGTCTGGGTAGCATAAGGAACAGCAGCATGGGAGTGGAATCATGTGTCAAGTTCAAATGATGGGTTAGTTTTTTGTGTTCATTTTTTGGGATGTGCGTTGTGGTGCATTGGATATCGGCTCGGAACGAGAAATCAGGGAGCCGAGTTTGAATTCCAGCCGAATTCATTGCATTCACTTACGTGCAAATACCCTTGGGAAAGGCATTAATCTGTCTATTCCTTCCAGTTATGGGTTAAATAACAGGACAGATTGGGTTCTATAGCCTTGGTCGGCAACCAGTCTACTGCAGAAAGCAATGGCAACCTAGTGCGGGATAATCTTCTGCCCAGTCAGTCATATCTCTTTCGAGACATGATCGCCCAAGCGTGTATCACGTATGGCACTTAACTGACTGACTGACCCTTAGGAGGTAGGAATCTCTCTTGTCACCCAAGTTAAATACCAGGGTAGATTGGGCTCTTTAGCCTTGTGTAGCAACCAATCTAATAGAAGAAAGACTCTGAATGTTAAATTGTGAAGAAGGTAATGGGAAACCACTGTTTTGTTTTTTGCTTGTTTTTTTCCATAATTCATAGTAGATCACTGATAATAAAGAAGAGAAATCAATGAAAAACCATGTTTGCTTACATTCTGAAGGTATATGACTTTTGAGAATTAAAAGAAAAACAAAACAAACTTGAAACTACTATAATGGTAAAAATGAAAAGATTAACAGGTACTATCAGATGATTTTTACACTTTTGGTGACAAAAACTTGTTAAAATACAAGAACAGTAAAAATTATTTCTAAAGAATATAATCACTGAAATAAATAGTCCTGAAATAAATTCTTATATTCTTTGTGAGAAGAATTTTTTGTGTGTGTGTGGTGGTGGTGGTGGTGGTGGGGGAAACTAAAGCCAACAAAACCAAAGCTCAACTCTGATAAAATCTTGGACAATTATTGTATGTTTTTTCTATTATATTGTCTTGTATAATAAAAGACAATCAGAACACATGCACACACACACACACACACACACATATATATATATATATATGGCAATACAGCCACTAAAATGTAAGGCATTACTGAGAGTAAAAGAATTGGTGAAAAATCATTATTAAGGAGAGAAGACAATAAAAGAACAGGAATTACGGATACATAAGGTAATCATTGACATTGCTTTTAAATTTTTGGAGGTCATAGTTGTTTGGAAAGCAATAAGCAAGAAGAGAGTTCTACAAAAGAGAAGTGCGGGAGAAGAAACTGTTCACATAAAGCTTATGGCTACATCAAGCCATTTCAGCTGTAAAATGATGAAACCTGGCTGCCAATCTACTACTGTGCTTAACTTCATGAATAAGAGTAAAACTCATCAGAATAATTACCATGAAAATATATAAAAAAGCACAGGAAAGCTACATTATGATTGTGGGAAAGTAACTGATAACATTTGCAGATTCTTCTTTGAATTTTATTTAGAATCTCTAAATGCATAGAAGTATGAGACTAGATATTAGAGAAATCTTCAATGCACAGATGAATGGTAGACTTACAAAGTTTTAAGATTGATTCTGGTGAGAAAAATTGTTTAGCATGACACTGATCCAACTTTCCCAGCAGCAGATGTTAATGATGAAATGAAGGATACAACAAAAGAAATTCATGCCCCAAAATCCACAGCTTTGGTGAACAAAAAATTTTGTATACTTGAGAATTACAGGAGAAAATCAGTTCATTAAATTAAACAAACAAAAAAAAATCTTTTTAAAAGTGGTAGAGGGTCCCTAATGGTATGGGGTGCCTTTTTTTACAGAGGGACGATGGAGTTCCAGGTGATGCAGGTTTGTCAGAGAGCGGATGGTTGTGTTAACATGCTACAAAAAGCATCTTTGATGATGGAGGGCCATCGTTTGTGTGTGGATGGATGGTTATTCCAACAGGATAACTGCAATCCACGCTGCAAGACGGACCTCGACCTTTCTACAAGAAAATGGGGTCCATCTCTTGAGACATCCTGCATGCTCACCGGACTTGAACCCAATTGAAAATGTTTCGGGATGGATGACAAGAGATGTTTATCAAAATGGCAAACAATATTCAACAAAAAATGAACGTCGTGAAGCCATCTTCAGAAGCTGGAGCAATATCCCCCGCACCTTAATGGAAACGCTTATTTCTAGCATGCCGGACAGAATTTTTGCAGTCATCAAAAGCAGTGGAGGTAGACTTCATTATTAAATTTGGTTGTTGAATGTTTTCATACACTTTTTGTACAATTTCGTAGAATTTTTGTCTCTGGTCTTATAATTTTGATCATGTGTAAATCTCCTCATTTTATAAAAATGTAAATTTCTAAATAAAATGTTTGGAATGTAGCTTTTTGTTTCCATAACCTTTTAGATTGTAGTATTGGTAACCTTAAGTGGGAGGAGTTTAAAATCTATCTGTAAAAAAAAAATTCTTTTTAAAGATTTTTAAGTGGTATTAAATTTTTGATCGGGAGTGTATTAACATTTTTAACCTTTTTAGTGACTGTACGAGAATATCAGGTGCTGTAAGATTGGACGTGTCAGTAGTGTCATGGATAATGGCTTGGAATTGTTACTTGAAAAGTTGAGTTTATATTCCTGTTGGGTTTGTTATAGTCACTTGCATGCCTTGCCCTTGGGACATGTATGAATCCCCCCTCTCCTCCCCCATGTATCACTAAACTATTAATCATTTAAAAAAAAAACCTTTTTACAATCTAAAAATATTTTCTGGCTTTAAATAATCTGCAAAGAATTGATAAACTATAAAAATGAATGAATCAATATAGTAGTCCTTCTTCCATGACAGACATTAGTTTTTGATTTTATTGATAATAAACACTGAAAAGGTGAAAATATAGAATGTTGATTTCATGCATTAAAATACAATTTGTTTTATCAATTTTTACTGATTTTCATTAAATTTTGCAACTAAGTCCAGTTAAATATTTGCATTTAATCAGCTCCCTGGAAAAATTTCTTTGTAGCAAAACATTTAAAAGTTGAGATTCAATTTGGCATTAGTAAAATTCTCTTTGAGCCAGAATCCCAGATTCTTTCAACAAGAAATAAGATTTATTTTCATGCTAGGCTTTTCTTATTATTCTTAATGATGCTCATGTTCTTGATGATTTTACTTTCTTTTGCTTTTTTAGCCTTTGATTTATTATTTTTATTCTTTTATTTCATCTCCAACAATACAACATTTCTATCCAAACAATCTCTACTATTTTCCAATGTGCAACTCTATTGTTCAAATAACTAAGGGGATAAAAAAAACAAAAAACAAAACATGTTTGTTTTGTCGTTCATGGGCATGAAAAAATTAGTCTTTGAATTGAAGACTATTCTCTGTGTGGGGTAGTTGTCATATTTCAAAAGCTGGATTTGTCTGAACAAGCACTTAAGACAGAAAAAACCCCCCAACCAAGGTGTTTTATTCTAGACTAGTTAAAAGCAGATAATTTGTTACATTCAGCTATATCTACTCTCAATTCATTTGACCTATTGTATTTTTTCATCACTTTCAAATTTAGCCATTGAATTTATATAAAAGTCCTGAATCCAGATTTCCTTTTGTCATTTAAACTAGTCTCATTACACAATGAGTAAGAGTGGATTATTGAGGGCATGTATTACCAACTTTCCTATAATTACCCACTCATATATAATATCAACAAAAATGACTAGTATATTCATTGGCATCTTTGACAGAAGGCACTAAAAATCTGTTTCCTTTTATGTTGCAAATGTGTTTGTAAAATCTGTTGTGTGTGTTTATGTATCTATACAAGTGTGTTTTATTTATATATAGGATATTGAAGTCAAGATCCATTGGAGACAATCTGTTTCATGCTTAAATGCAATTGGCAGGCTTGACTTCAATATCCCCTTATATATTTACATACACTCTGTTTTTTGGTATTGAGCAAGTTAACCCATAAATATACCATACCTTAAAAGTATATTTTATGACACACACAGTTATGTTTCAAACTATTCTATAGGCTATTGAGTAGGACTGATTGTTTTGTTTTTTCTTCAATCGTTTCACCCCAAGCAAGGCATTAATGCCACTGATGTGCAGGGGATACATAAGAGAGAAAGATTAGATGGGAGGAGAGTAAAGAGAAAGACAAACCAGTTACAGGAGGTGTCTGAGAAAGGAGCAAGAGAAGAATGGGAATACAGGTGTGATGACAGTTGTGAAGGTAGAGAGAAAGGAAAAGAACAAGATATACAGGGTGATGTAGAAAGAACTGGAGTCAAGTGGTTAAGAGATGAATATTGACATTGTATTGAAATTCCTAGAGGGTGTAGCTGTCAGGAAAGCAAGAATATAGAAGAGTTCATGTTGCTTGGTGTTGACCTCAGTGTTAAATTGTACATGCATACCTTAAAACTATATTTTTATCATTTTATATATATATATATATATATATATATATATATATATATATAATAGCTTACTGGAATTGCTTGCCTATTGAATGTGGATTTTTTACGATATAGCAGTATCATGTCTGAGAGGGACATGAAGGCCATAAAAAAAGAAGAAAATGTGATTTTTACCCGGAATCAGCTTAGCTCTGAAACTAGGACAACTGGAAGGGGACAAACATGATATCAAGAAAAATATCCCTGAAAAATTCGTCCAGGAAAAAGTAATTAAGAAATTTATGGAATTACACAATATTTTGCTGTTTGCTTTGTGTGTGTTTTTCTTAATATACAGTTATTGGAATTTGCTTTTCTGCATGTATGGTGTAGGACTTCATTCAGCAACAAGTACCATATTTCTGAGTTTTTTTGCCTATTATCGTACATACCATTGTTCATTGATACTAGTAAATTTCTTTGTAGCTATTATGAATTTACTGTATGTGCAGATGTTGCTCCCTGAAAAACAGCTAAAACAATTTTCAATAAATGCATGATGTAATGTACTAAAATACTTCTCTTTCCAAAAATATCCTGGTAATTAAATCATATTTCACTTCTATTTAAAAAAAAAAAAAAAAAAAATAGTACCAGTTGTATAGTTGTGCTAATACTGTAAGTGTTTCTTCATGGTTAGGGAGAATGTCACATAGAGATAAGGTTATAATTTTGATTTTTGTTTTGGTTGTATAGTGGGCATTATTTATTTATTTATTTTTTTCCTAAATATTCCATGCCAAAATCTGTGTGCATCCAATGGGCTGGCAAGTACAGTAATTTAGATATTTGAACACATTAGCATAAGTAATTTTTTAACCATAGTACTAGAAGTAAAATTAATACATTTTATGCATTTTAATGATGTCGAGAATAGGGACGTGATATAAACCTCCCACTGCAAGAAGGTAAGTTTTCTTCAGTAGCCCACAGTGTCGCTTCATATAGCTTGGATTTTAGGGATTCAAAAATGCAGAGGGCTTGTTTATTTAGTGGGAACCAACAGATTTTAAATAAGGAACATTTTATGTGAAAATTCAGGTATCAATTATGGATAATATGCAAACAGACCCCTGAACCTATTAAATGTTCTCATATCTTTGCTGGAGTGGGGAGGTGTTTCCATTTCAAGTAATGGGTCCATCTGTTCTAGGTCAGGTCAGTTAAGTGCTATACTTGATACATGCTTGGGCAATCATAACTGACTGAAGATTATCCTGCAGTTGACTGGTTGCCAGCCAAAGCTATAGAACCCAATTTGTCCTGTTATTTAACCCATAACTGGAGGGAAGAGACAGATTAATACCTTTCCCAAGGCTATTTTTCCGTAAGTGAATGCAATGAATTCAACTGGAATTCAAACTCAGCTCCCCGATTTGTTGTTTCAAGCTGATATCCACTGCACCACAGTGCACATAGTAATGCTGTTTTCCACAAAATACCTGAAAGAGTTCAGTGTTGTTACCTTGTGAATAGTTTTAGCAGCATTTAAAGTTAATTTTTTTTCCTTTATGACTTTCAGAAATTCTTCAACATTTGTATCATGCTCCCTTTCAATTTCAATGCCAATGATAAAATTATCAAAATAAGGTAGAGTACTTTTAAGGCTTTTATTTTTATGATCTTGTTTATTGATTATTGAAAATTAGAGACCTTACTCCAAAAAGAAGCCTAGTAAATTGATAAAGTTGACCATTGGCCTTGAAAGTGGTGTACATTTTGTTGGATTGTTTTATCTTAACTTGGTGATAGACACCTTTTTAAGTGAAAGGTTGAAAAATACTTGCATTTGACAAGCTTTGTAACTAGATCATCAATCATTGACAATGGCTATGCATCAGGTTCAGTATATAACTTTTGTGAATAATCCACAGATAATCTCTTCCTGTGCCTTCTGGTTTTGTCTTTAATGAAGATTACTTGTGCATTGGAGAATTTGAACAAATACTGGCTAGTCAAAAGTTTAAGACCATATTTACATAAATTATTTACAGGTAATTAGTAAACACTTAATGAAATTTAATCATTTTGTTCAAGCATTAGTGCCATCAACATCTCCCACTTATATCTCCTGTTTTGTGTTAGGTAAAAACATGGCAAAGGCTGAAAAGTTGATAGTGTTTCAACGTGGCAGAATTGTCAAAGTGCAAAAGCAAGGTCTCTCAAAGTACAATTCCTGGTGAGATTGGACAGAGTAAAACTTGTTGCAAATTTCTTAAAAGTTCCTGAGAGATATGGAATGAGAATTTCAAGTGGTTGACCCAAGAATATTTTGTTGGAATTAAGCAGAGAGATTTGATGGCTTTGTCTGGCAAAACACCAGCTTATCATTGAAAGCTGATAAGTGCCTGTATGGACTGAGATTGTGGCTCAAAAACAATAAGATGGCATCTCCAAAGGAAAGGCTTTAAAAACTGTAAGATTCTTCAATGTCCATGCTTCCTTTTTCACTACAAAACAGCTCAGTTAAACTTTGCTGAGAAGTGCCAGACATATGACATGGATGAAGGTTTTGTTCTCTGATGAGAAAAAATTTAACCTTCTTCTTCAACTACAATATCCAAACATAATATTAAACTAATTACAACTATGTCAAAAACTATTACGGGAATAATCAACAGAAAAAAATAACAGAAAAACAGCTTCATCTGTGCATCTTCTATAAATATTTTTGTTGTAAATATTCTGATGACCTTTTTTTTTTTTTGGTACTTTATGAATTTAAATGCAGCACTAGATTGGTAGTTAGGTCTCAGCATTTTACAGTTGAAATAGCTAGATGTAAGCATAAAATTTATGGTTAATATTTTTTTTGGCTTAGAGCCATATCACGTTGAATACACTGGTTCTTGCTTGATCACCGAAGTTAAGCAACGTTGAGCCTGGTCAGTACTTAGATGGGTGACCGCTTGGGAATACCAGGTGCTGTAAGTGTTTAGTGACGGATGTGCATTGTGGTGCAGTGGATATCAGCTTGGAAAGAGAAATCGGTGAGCCGAGTTCGAATTCCAGTTGAATACCCTGCATACACTTAAGCACTGGTACCCTTGGGAAAGGTATTAATCCGTCCCTTCCCTCCAGTTATGGATTAAATAACAGGGTAGGACTTCGGGACCCTGCCCTTAAAAACAAATCCCAAGAATCTTGGTACTCGAAAAGAAAAAAGTATTACTAGACATAAAACTTATATAAAAACAACAATAAATTGTTGAAAGGAAAAGGTATTACCAGCAATAAATAAATAAAATTTAGTTGGCAATAAATGACCTGCCGAGGTTGATATGCCATAAAACAAAAACAACCAACCAACCAACCAACCAAATGATATTTTTTTTCTTTCACACTTCTTACTTATGGGACTATCTTCCAGCTTTTTGCTTTCCAGTTAAGTTTAATCTTCAAAAGTTTAAATACGATGTTAGTTGTTACCTTACATCTTAATTCCTTTTCTTTTATCATCCTCTCTCCTTAGTAATATTTTTCTTTTTCTCATATTCTTTTACACTCAGTAAACCCTAGTGTTTTAGTGATTTTTTTTTTTTAATTTTTTTAATTTTTTTAAATTTTTTTTTTATGGTCTTGCTTGGGAAGAAATGATTAAAGAAATAATTCATGTTGCTTCCATAGTAAATATGAAACCATTTTTAAGAGAAATGCTTTTCATGAAACATTGTTAATGAACAAACACAAAAGAATTGAATGGAAATGGTTAATTTACTGCATGTAAAACAAAAAAATCAAGCAAACAAACAAAACACTCACAAAAATGAACTTTTGATTAACATCACAAAAATTACATCACTTAGCATCTTCCATAATGTCATTTCCTTTTGATGACACAGAAATTTTAAAATATTTCAGTTTTTTCTTGGGTTTAAATTTGAATTTTATTTTTCTGTGTGTACAAATACATGTATTTTTTGAATTTGTCTTTTGAAGTTTCTGAAGGAACAAAATGTTGCAAAAATAATTTTCCGTGTTTTATCACTTAATTTTTTGTCAATATTGTATTTCAGATATATTGATTTATACATCAATTTTCATGTATGTGCGGATATGTATGTATGTACATAATCTACTTTATTCTAGTTTTGATATTATTTTCTCTGCAGCTTCCATCTGAAGATGAAATCCTTCTACAGAAAGTCCGTGAGGAAGCAAGGTAAATCATTTGAATATTTCCCAATAAAAAACCTACAATAATGTGAAAAGGCAGAAAAAATGTGTGTGTGTGTGTATATATATATATATACACACACACTGTGATGCTTATAGGTACGTGTCCTGCATCCCTGACACATAAAAATATAAAAGGACGCAAGAAAATCGTATCCATGTGTCCCAGGTATGCGCCTCAATTTTTTCTATAATAAAAAATGATATACATGGGTCCTCAGCTAAGTGGCAGAAAGTAGCTTTGTTTCATTTTGAACTGGAAATTTCCACCAAAAGCAATAATTTATTCATTTAAAGTTTTAATACAAAACTACTTCATAAAAATGTTTAAATTTAATTAAAAAATGATTTGAATTTATTCAGTACAAAGCTCAATTTTAAATTTCTGTAGAATAAATTAAAAGTTAAATAAAACTAAAATACAACAAATGTTACAAGCCATGAAAGATTTGTGACTTCTTTTTTTTGTGATTCTTTTCCTGTAACTTTATTATTACCGGCTAGAAGGCTTTCTATTTTGAGGTGAATTAACAGAAAAGATCAATTTTATTTATTTTTGAATGTTTTTTTTTTCTAGGCGCTAAAAAAAACGCTTTTTTTAATATATGATTATTTGAAGTTGTTGATACTCATGGCTTTAATCCAGTCTCAATAATGGTATTGCTAAGGTTTGTTTTCAATAGCCCAAAATTATTTTGAAGAAAATTAATTTATTCAAATGAGAATTAGTTCAAATCAACTTTTTTTTCTCTCTTAAACAACTCCTAATTTGTGATTATGAACTGGGGTAGGGGATGGGGAAAGTTTTCTTTGATGAAACATCTAAAGCCATCTACTCCCTCCCCTGGACTTTGTACCCTATGCTGTGGAATTCATTTCCTCTTTTTGATCTTCTCACAAATTTCAATTGTTCAGTTTCCAAGAAAGCAAACATTTAGCTTTTAAATGGTGAAAGGAAGAAAAAAGAAAACCTGCAAAAAAGGAGGTAAATTCTCTCATGTAGATTTAATGTAGATTAAACCCCCTTCAATCATTTTTAAAAACAGTCTCTATAATTATAATTTATTAAGGTGAATTAATAAATCAAATACATGCACCAACATTCGACCCTCACTCGTCATGTTTTATGAAAAGAGCATCAATTCGGCCTTAATATTCTTGTTCTACAAAAAGACGTAGAACTAAGTAAGGTGAAGTTTGACAGTCAATAGTATAAAGCAGCACTGGTGCTGTTAAAAAACTACTCACTTGATGGCCCAGGAAGAAGTACCCCTGTCAAAGTTTGAGTCTATACACAACTTTCTGACAGAGATTGGAGTCCCAGATCTTCAACCTCTACAGCAACAAGCAGTAGCATACAGATCATGATATGCAGGTGAGTAATTGCTATTTAGTATGGCAGACACCGTACGGGCAGCTCTAAAAACAAAGGTAACTAAATCCCCATTTGTTACTGTGCTCGTAGATGAATCTACAGACATAACCAACCACAAATGCCTTGTTGTATATGTCCATATTATCAACCCTTCAACGAAGCACTCATTTTGTTGCAAATAAAGAGTGTGTTAATACAACAGGTGTAGGAATTGCAAAATCTATCCAGGAAGTCATATTAAAACTAGAAATCCCATTAACACAAGTGATGAGCATGGGCTTGAATGGAGCGTCCATAATGACTGGGAGAAATGAGCTACACAGGCATACTGCTTAGGTCCAACCCACACATGGTGAATGTGCACTGTGTTGTCCACTCCCTGGCCTTGTGCACATCTCAAGCAGCAGAGTCAATAGCAGATCTCAAAGGGCATCAGCACATACTGACTGATCTGTTTTATTACTCTCATGCTAGTCTCAAACAAGCAGCCAAAATAAGACGCATACAGAAACTACTGGAAGACCTAATGTTTTATTACAAAGAACTGCATTCCAACCGATGGATATTATATTACAATGCTCTTCAGGCTGTGCATAGGACAATTGATATCCTGCTGATGTACTTCACTGAAGTGTCCCAGAATTTCATTAAAGACCCAAAGTTAAAAGACCTTAAAAAACCCCCCAAAAAACCCAAAAAGCATTACAACAGAGTTTATCAGCATCACTGCTCTCTCATAATGGATGTCAGTTACTATCTTCTCCAAATTTCTGCAAATGGAAAATGTGTATGTGACTTTAATAAAAGGAAAATTAGATATTGCTATAAAAGATTTGGAAAAGATCAAGAAAATGACATCTCCGAACCTGATAGTATTAGCCAGTGAAATTCAAGGCATTATGTACAAGGGTAAGCATCAGATCATGAAGACCACATTTAATCTAGAACAACTGTATCACATTTATTAATAACTTAATAAATGCACTCCAGTTTTCCAAACATCTCTCTGTTGTGTGCATTTGGTGTGTTAAGTCTCTATCCCATCTGCTTCATGAGTGAGAAAGAGCTGAAGGTCTGTAGAAAGGAGGAGTTGGAAATTCTAATTTCCCCACTATGGACATCAGCAAACCCACAAATGAATTGAGGATGGAAAGGATTGTCAGATGATTACACAGCCCCTCATCAATGCTGTTCAGTCTCGACTGGAGTGGAACCTGGTGAAGAAAGTTGTCAAAGCACATCACTACTCCAGAGACAGCATGTGGAAACTTTGGATATTGATAACAAAATATCACCTAAAAGTCTTCTCTAACCTCAGTATCTTTGATCAACTGGCTACCACCTTGGCTTTACATACAGCTGGCAGTGAATGAGGGTTCTCTGCTTAGAACCCTACCCTCACCCATCACCGGGAACAGGCTGCCATTGGAACAACAAGAGCAGCTTCTTTGCATCAACCTTTGACCCAAAACGTTCCCTTTTGAAGAGGCACTTGCCAAATGGAAAGGGGCAAAGCAGAGAAAGCTCTTCACATTAATCTGCTCAGAATACACCATAAACATAACTGCATCATTTGATATTTCTCAACATACTTTCCACTGTCTTTGTTAAGTCTCATACTGATTGACTTGGTTAATTTTATCATCCATTAAAATCAAATTTGATTTAATTGATTATTTTCAGACTAAAAGATCTTGGTGACAGTCAAGGTGATGAGAATGTTTTGTTAATGTACTAAAATCAGCACTCTTCTTATTTATTCATTTTGGTGCATTTGTTTTCATTTTGTTTTTATTTGAATTAGTGCAATATTTTGTTCACATGATATATCCTCACCTATTTTATTTCATAATTTATTTCAGTATTATTTATGTTATTACAGAAAATATTTTCTTTCAATTTTGTTTCCTACAGAAAGTTGGCAGCATCACTGATTAATTTTAACCCCATGTTAAGCTGATTCAAGGGATTACATTGTTTCACCTAATCTAATTTTTTTTCAAGTTAACACAACCAATTTATTAATATAATTTACAAAAACAAAACAACTTGTTCTGTCATAATTCTCAAAAAATATAGTTTCTTAATTGAACTGTGATTAAGTGTAAACACTGTTTTTGTTTTAAATGTAAGAAGTTAATTTAGAAAAAAAGTTTTGTTCTGTCAATTTAAGTGATTCAAAATGATTACGATTGTTTTTTTTTGGGATGTTTTAGCCAGGAGCCCTGCAGTTTAACACTACAATTTATTAAGAAACTATAGTTTGGACTGATAGAACTTGTGGTTCCCGGAACTCATTAAATTAAAAAGCTATCAAAATCACTCTCTCTCTCTCTCTCTCTCTCTCTCTCTATATATATATATATATATATATATAGTCCTCTGCATACAGTTCAGTTTCACTGTATCACAGCTCATCAATATGGCTAGACATCCAATTGCTTCCAGCCTGGATTGAAACTTGAGACTGATTTGACATCAGTCTGGTGTTCTACCTTTAAGCTATTGGTGCATGGCAGAGAAAAGCAGACTTTTGTGTGTTATATACATAATGTAAACAAATGCCAGCAGCTAATCGTGGCACAAGATTGAAAGTATGGGGCACCCAGTGAGAATTGAACTTGCTACTCTGTCATAATTTATTCAGTGTAATGAGCTTGCTAATTATTACACCATATTGACGTGTATATATGAAGGAAAAATTAGTTTTCAAATTTTAAATTTAAGAATGTTCTAAAATATTATTAAAGCTAACTGTATAAGGAAAAGTAAACTGGATGATGCTAAGTCATGTAATTAATAACCAAGAAAACAGTTAACTCAATATCTTCAAATAAATGATAATTCAACAAAATATACTCACTTTTGTTTATTAGGCAATAAATTACATGAATCTTCGAAGTCTACATAAACCTGCTCAGGTAAAGTGATTAACTCTTTGTGCTTATCAAGGCCCCAATATCGAGCACTTGTGATAAAAAACCTGCTTGCCAAAACAGATTTTATCAGTAAAACCATTGATAATTTAAGATTTTATTCATGTGTCAATTTCTTTTGCCAACAGCACCCTCTGTTGGCCGAGAGGATCCTTAAAGTTTTTAAAAAAAAAATGCTTCCTCTTTTCAAAATTCTGTTTGTGTGATATCAAGACTTTATTCACACACACACACACATATATATATATATATATATATATATATACACACACACACACATATATACTAGCAGTATAGCCCGGCGTTGCTCGGGTGTAATGAAAGCTTTAAAACTAATCCATGGTCCTGGAGCTCAGACTCAATGGACGTTGGCACGAAAGACTAAAAAGCAATAGTTGTTTCCAGTTAAACCAGAAAGAAAAATGAATGGATGTAAGTCAAATTTTGATTTCCTGGTATTGACATCAAACAAGTTTTTTTTTTTTTTTCGTCGTAAACTGAATTTTGAAGGCTAAATAAGTCCACTGAGTAAATGGTATCATGGTTGAGACTAAGAACTACAATTATACCTACTTAGAGCCAAACCCAAAGCAAAAAATAAAATAAAAGGGCTGAAAAAAATACAGGCATATGGGCAGGTAAACAGACACACACAAACATCTTGCCTTTTATATAAATATATTATCGATTTTCTGCACTATTGTAAGAACTGCAATCTTAAAACTTCTGAATATCGTTTCTTATGTTTTTGTCTATGAGTGTATCAAATTTGATTAAAATCAGACCACTCCTATTACCCGATTTTTTTTTTGATTATCAATTTTCAATATTTATCGGGGATACCTCGCCACAAAACCTAGCTAAGAACACTCGCAGACACTTATAATAGAACTGTGTAAATTTTCAAGAAAATCGGTTCAGCTGTTTTGGAGTCTATAGGTAACGGACACAGAGACACACACAGACAAAGTTCCATTTATAAATAAGTTTAGATTAGATATGTGTGTGTGTGCGTGTAAGACAAAAGTTCAAAAGGAAAACTTATCTTAGCTGATGAGTTGTCCTCTGAGGGACTTTATCAAGGTTAATGCAAGGATTTTATAAGAATTTTATTCAATGTCTAATAAACAAAAAGTAAGTAAGTGATGTTCTTGAAATCTTTTTTTGATGGTGGGGAGACTGTGTTATATATTTTAGAAAACTTTGGAGTTCCAGCATTGTCATATCTGTCCACTCTTTGTTGCTTGATCAGCTCTTGTGTTGACATCCACTTACATGATGGTCTTGTCATGGTTGTTAAGCCGTGTGACTTGGCCAAACCATGATCTTTTCTGATGTGTGTGTGTGTGTAAGTTGGCCATCAGCTTCATAAAAAAATCATCCATGCTTTGACAGATCTTGTTTTTTTTTGTCTTGTGAAATGACCTGCCACCCGCCTCAGAAAAGCTAGTGGTGGGAGCTGGTCCATATGGCTGGTTGTAGTGGGTTACATGTTATCAGTAGCAGGCTTAAGCTTCAGCTAACTTGATCTTGAGCCAGTTGGAATTGGATCCTAGAACAAATACCAGAAATTGAATTCAAATATAAGAAAATAAATGGCATATAATTTGCCATTTTTACTGCAATCGGAAATAATTAGATATTCTTTTTACTTTTTTCAGAGCTCTTTTTTTGCAACGGAGGAGTCGAGACTTATTGGGCAATGAAGAATTACAGGTAATAATTACCATTACAAAACTTTTTCAGACTGAACATTTTTTTTTTTTTTATTTATTTATTTATTTTTTTTAAGGAAAAAGTTGTCAAAAAGAAATAGTAGCTAACAAACTGATCAGCTTGGCTTATTGTTTCAATTTGAATAAAGTTGATGTATGTAAGTGCAAAAAGTTGTTAATATGATTTACACTTTCCCTGCTGTGGACATACTTGCACATCTTTAGGAAACTTACCTGTTGTTGGTGTATATGCATGGCCGCCTCGGTCTTACCCTCTCTTCTGATCTTAAGTGGAACCATTACATTGAATCAATAGCTAAATCCACTGTTAGGAAGGTTGGGTCACTGTGTAGGGCCAGGGTGTTTTTTCCGCCTAAATCCATTCTGCACATATACAAATCAACCATCCATCCGTGCATGGAATATTCCTGTCATATATGGTCAGGCGCCCCCACTGTTCATCTCAGGCTCCAAAGGAGAATCAGTAATGTGATAGGTACCGACTTGGCAGCTCAACTCCTGCCACTTTCTCACCGACGAGATGTGCCTTTCCTTTTGTCTGTTCTATAGATATTTTCATGGCTTCTGCTCCGACGAACTTAAGTCACTGGTGCCCCTGCCACAGGTGTTTACTTGTGCAATCAGGATGGCAACTGGGTCCTACTCATTCACAGTTAAATCAACCAAATGCAGACGACAATTCTACTCTAGCAGCTTCTTTTCTCGCATTTCCCGCTTGTGGAACTTGCTTCCATATTCTTGCTTTCCTGACGGCTATAACCTCCAGGAATTAAAATGCAATATCAATACCCATCTCTTAATCACTTGACTCCAGTTCTTTCTACATTACCCCGTATATCCTTTCCTTTCTCTCCACCTTTGCAACTGTCATCACACCTGTATTCCCATTCTTCTCTTGCTCCTTTCTCTGACACCTCCTGTAACTGGTCCATCTTTCTATTTACTCTCCTCCTATCTAATCTTTTACTCTTATGTATCCCCCTGCACATCAGTGGCGTTACCATCTTGCATGATATGAAATGATTAAAAAAAAAAAACAAACTATGAAATGTTGGTGCCTGGCGTTTGGTTTCCAAACCAGTGTAGATGTATAATAGCTTACAATATGTCCAGTTTTGTAGCAAATTCTTTTTTATGTTGTATTGTTTAACAGTGGCTGTAAGGCAGAATATCATGACTAAAATGAGAAATTTCTGTTTGCTTCTTTATAATTACTTATTTCTATTAAATGGTAATTTCCATTTTTATTCTTCAAAAATGGGCCAGCACAACCAGGCAATAATACTATAACAATACAGTAAGTTGAAAGTGTTAAATTAATTGTTTTATTTTTTCTGCTGTTACTATAGTATATCTGCTTATCCATTCTACAGCCTTCTTTAGGTGTATAATTTGTAAAGTAGTGGACAGGGAGGGTCTCTCTTTTTTTTTTTTTCTTCTTCATAAATCATTTCACCCCAGGCAAGGCAATAAAGACACAAAGGATTACTGTGTGTGAAAGAATATGAAAAAAAAAAAAAACATTAAAGTGAGAGAATTTAATTTTAATTTTAATTTTAATTTTTAAAAATAACTTATTTATTTTTAAAAAAATTTTTCTTGAAGTTTCAATTTTAGCTTTAATTGAAAGCCAAGAGATTAAATTTACTAATTCTAGTAAGCAAAATATTCTGGTGTATTTCAAACCGAAATTATATTGATTGGAATCTAACATTTCATTGATTTTAAAAAAAAATTTCAATTTTTTGGCCATTTTTCATTTTTTGTAAACAGTAGCCAATTCTCAGTTTGAAAAAATCTTGCAAAAATAAAATATACCTCTCTGAAATAATATTTTTTAAAAATTAGCAAATTTAAACTTACCTTATTTTGATTTCAAACAAGAATAACTTGCTTACTGTGAAATGTACTTTCAATGCATTTCTTAATCAAGGTAGTCCTCTTATCAGGGTCATATATATATATTTATATATAACGGACACACAGACAAAGTTCCATTTATAAATAAGTTTATATCTCCCAGTGAATAAGGAATGAGGAAAAATTTTATGTCCAAAACATTAAGACTTATTTCCTTATTGCTAACCCCCGCCAACATTCCACACATAACTCGCCAAATATAAGAAAAGAGGCCTTCTATTCTTTTCCACACCACCTGATGAGACATTGTAATTTCAATGTTGAAACAAAATGTACACTTTGTAGTGGATATTAAAAAAAAATTGTACATGTTCTAAAATATAATTTATAATATATATATATATATATATATATATATATATATATTTTGCTATTTACCTGGAACTTTATTGAGGCTTTCACAATCAAGAAACTCAATTTTGTATTTCTGAACTACAGAATTGAATTTCCTGTTTTTTTCAACCACCTGATGATTGTATAACTGCCAATAAATAATCAGCACATGCAGATGAAATGTTAAGTCATAGGAAAGCAGTGAAATTTAAGTATTGTTTTCTTATATACATTATTTTGTATATAACTCTGTATGGAAGTAATGAATTTTTTTATTTATTAATCTAACAGATTTCATTGCTTAAATGTTATTTTTAGTTGATAACCGTATTCAAAACATATACTGTTAAATATAAGAGACAATGAATGTCTATTATGTTTAATCATGAGTCGTTCTAAACATCGTATTTTGGCTTTAATTTCAGCTGAAAACAAAGACAAGAATTCTCCAACATTTTTTTAATAATAAACCCACTACATATATTGGTTTTACTACAACCACGCTCTCCCGTAGACTTACCTGTCACCTTTCTGATCAGAGTTCAATTAACCAACATTTCTTAGAAAAACATAGTCATGTAGGTAATATCAGACAGATTTTAGTCAACAATACAATAATACTCACTCATACACACAGTAAAAAAAACCTTCAGATATTGGAGGTCATCTACATTAAATTGAAACAACCCACACTTAATAAAATCATGTTTAAATCTGGTCATAACGCACATTACATTGCATTTAAATATATGGTTCTGTTAACATTTTGGGCTCTTGTGTGACGTCATAAAACTGCATTTCAAATTTACAAGCTGCGTTTGCTATTTGGTGACCGTTGTCGTTGCTTAGCAAAGTTTTATGTTGACACAAGATAAAATTGTCTTTGATGGTGGATATTTTTATGTTAACATCCCTGTAACCTCTCTGAAGATGGCTCATGTGAGCTGAAAGCTTAGAACCAGCTTAATAAAAAATTATCCAAATGTTGGACAATTTTTGTCTTTATTTTCACCTGAAATTAAAGCCAAAATATGATGTTTAGAATGGCTCATGATTAAGCATAAGACATTCATTGTCTCTTATATTTAACAGTATATGTTTAGAAAATTATTTGCTGCCTCGATATACTAAAACATATTCAAGTAGACACACCATATTTTTCATTTTTAAACAGCATATTTATTGTCATGTACAGGCTGGAATATTCAAGAAATCTTATTAAAAAAAAATATTCAGGCCAGTATATGATAATAAATATGCTGCTTAAAAATGAAAAATATGGAATGTCGACTCGAATATTGATATCCAGTAAAAATGTGTAAGTAATAAAAATTGGTTGTGTGTGTATAGAATTAATGCAAATATGAAATTTATCACTAAGCTGATTAATATTATATTCAGTACTCTGGCTCCAAAGTTTTGTTGATGGACATTTTTAGTAATTGCTCTGTTCACTCTTCAGGAGCTATGAGCAATATCTATTTTATATTTTACATCAGGCATTGTAATTTTCCTAGCATCTTCACTATTATATTAAAAGTGATACTCTTTTCTATTTCAAATTTCTATAGGCCTGGAGAAGCAAATGAATATTTAACAAGCTTTTTTTGCTAACCAGAATATTGGTGTTCATACTCATGAGTGATGAGTGTGCCATTCTAACATTGTCAGATTAATTTGAGCTCAGTAAAACTTGGTACATGAAGAAAAATAAAATCGTATGCCAAATTATAACTTAGCACTCTGCATTATTAATATTACTTCAATTTTTACTGCATTCTTTTTCAAAGGCAGTGTCTTTATTGTTAATTTCACTCAAAGTTGTTTTCTGTTACCATAGCAGGATATGACAACTATGAAATTTGAACACACTATTCTTCAAGATTCAATGGCAGGATAAACCTTTTGTACAGCAAATGAAATAATATACAGAGTGATAAAGTTTAAAGTGAGGTGGCTCACAAACTTGTCATACTTGTTAATATTGTAAATTCAATACCCACTTGATTCTCTATTATTGTGGACTTGTGCCAGAGAAAACAGTCAATTTCATGTGTGTTTCTTGTACAATAACAATTAGCCAATTAGTGTTGCAGATTTGTTTGTATAATGAGTTTGGTTTTTGCAGCTTCCACATTATTTTAGCCCTTTGCCAGATTAAACTAAATTTACTATCATATTTCTTTAGTAGCTCGCATAAGTGATTTTCTATGAAGGGAATGAATGAAATAATGTGAAGAAAACTTTTTCTGTCATAAAAATAAAATGAACTGTCACAGAGCTGAATGTCCATATAGTTGTAAACCCACTCTTCCTGCAATCGGTTTTCTTCTCTTTGCTACTTGTTTCCTGCCACTGACTTTATATGTATCAGAAGCCTGCTATGTTAATCCGTAAACAGCACATCCAAGTTATTCCATCAGCAATTTTCTGTTGTTAAACAATAGAATAAGTCTGTCGTGGTTTTCCTTTGTATCATGGAGCCAATTGCATTTGCAGGCATATGCCATCAGCCTTTTTGAAGGTAAGTGGATTTATTGTGCACACTTTCATAAAAGTCTTTTTTTTTTTTTTGCAGCACCTGTGGTTTCTCCTTGACAAACATCACACCCCCCCAGTTATTGCTGACGAACAGATGATCAACTATACAGACTTCCTTAAGGTTGCCACGGAAGCTGGGACCAAGTGCAAGTATGACTTCCCTCTTTAGTGTGGATGAGAAAGAGAGGGAAAAGATAATCTATATATAAAATTTTGTAACTTCTGTTTGTCTGTCACACCCTCTAAAATAGCCATACATTGACCAATGAAAACAAAATTTTGGGTAGAAGTGTAAACAGGCAAGGAGTACAAAATACAGTCTTACTCAGGTGCATAGTTTAGGACAATAAATTTTGATTAAGTTTTTTGGAAAAATTAAGTTTTATTATTTAGCAATCAAAATATTCCCACTATTTTAAAAACAATTTAATGATTAAAATAACAAATACTTATTTAATAAAAATGCAATATTGTTTTTTTTGCATATCTTTAAGTTTTTATATACAAGAATCTATTTTCCAGTTCACTCTACGTTTGTGAGAACTATAGACAAACCCCAAAGCCAAATGCTTAAAAAGGTTAGAATTTGGCTCCAGAAAGAAATATTTACATATGGTCAGTTGTATGTTCCATGCTCAAGGGAAACCCTAAGAATTTATTCTTCGCTGTTAAAAAGGAAAAAAAGAAATTTGCTTAAAAATATTATTTACTATAAAGTCCTATTAAATTAAAGAAATTATTAACCATGAAGTAGAATTTTTGTCAAAGTATTTTTCCAAACAAATTAGCTTATTCAAATTTCGTCTGTTGTAGACTTTTCTAAATCTTGATAAAAAATGTTTGTGATAACTTCAACAATACTAAATACTGCAAGGATTTTAACATGTGTTGCCAAAAATTCTTGTTTTTAAAATTGTCCTTAATTTTGATATGTAAATCATCTTGAATGTCAATTAAACAATCTCCTCTTCAGTTGAATTGTGCGTTGTTGAATGTGCATCTGCTTAGAGTAGATGTGTAACCATGCAGTGTCCTAATTTTATATCTGCAGAAAAGAAGAGGCTCTTGTTTTCTTACTGCCTCTACTTTTCCTCTATTAACTCTCTCTTTCTTTCTCTCTAATTACGTCACAAGAGTTTCAAGACATGGATATGAAATTGACTTTTATATAACTTTTTTTTCTCCTTTAATATGTCCACTGCTACATTGGATATTTGAACCCTTCTATAATGTGTCATCTATGTTTTTATTAGTTACCATTATAAATTGCTTTTAAGACTGTTTATGCTTTAGGAATAAAATTAAATTTATTAATGGTACCTTAGAAATTTAAACTATTATATAATATTGTCTATGTTTTAGAGTTACAAATAGAAATTGTTACATTACACTACTTATACATTAATTTGTTAAATAAGTTTTTAATATGTTAATTTCTACCTTTCATATTGGAACCCTTATATAAAACCATCTATGTTTCTGATAGTTATGCTTTATTTTCGTATATAAAATGATTAAAATATAATAAATGTTACTTGGGTGTAACTTTTTAATACTGACTTTTTTCTATTTGACCATTTAGTGCATTTATGTCTTCATTTGTTACTTAAAGACAACACTACAAATCAAAGTAAAAAAAATAAGATTTTGAATATCTATGTTCCTATAGCCATTGATATTACTCTAAATAGAACAGTGGAATGGGTGCACATATGTGTCGGATGTAAGATGCAACATACCACACGAAGCATGTTTATGACCAGAAAATCATTGAAACACTTAGTCATTACATTGTGTTGCATTTGGAGAATTTTCACACTGTTCACGCTATGATTAAGCATTGATATGTTGATGCTGGAGAATAGTCACCCTTTTTCTGAAATCCCTGGCCATCAAAATTGTAACAAATT
This sequence comes from Ascarosepion bandense, assembly GCA_037127315.1. Classification (NCBI taxonomy): domain Eukaryota; kingdom Metazoa; phylum Mollusca; class Cephalopoda; order Sepiida; family Sepiidae; genus Ascarosepion; species Ascarosepion bandense. The sequence goes on along the minus strand of JBBBDQ010001761.1, from coordinate 1,216,168 downwards.
GTAATGTTTAAATGTTGAAGGCTTAATTCTCTGTTGATTTTATTCGATAAATTTTCTGTCATGGCACTCCAAAATGTGCCAGGTTAAGAACAATATATTGGCAGTGAAGTTGGCAATTTCTACAAAGCTGAAGGGTTGAACCTGGCGTGAGAAAATAAAATTAACAAGGATCGCAAACCTTTGCCAAAGCAATACCGTCATCATCTCAGCGATTAACAAGAGATGATTATTTACTATTATTTTAATGACTTTTGAAATCCAAAAATTTTTATCAATGATCTTCCTGATGGCACCTATGCAGATGACACCACTATTTATTCCTGTCTGAACAGGAAATCTGCCAAAGTTGACAAAGTACACCTGGCTGCTGCACTTAAAACAGATCTTCAATCAGATATCAGCAGACACTGATATCATTACATACTTGTCATGTACTTTATTACATTCTTCTATGTGCCGTGTCCCTTCAGGGCATTGACAATCATGGCCCTCCACATCTCTCTATCCCTTGTAGCTCTTAACACCTCCTTCTCCTGTTATCCTGCTCAAACCCTGCACCGCCATTCATCTACTCAAGTTCCTCAAGCATGTCACATGTTGCTTTCCCTTGTCTCTTTCCCTCTATCTGCCTCATGAGCATAAGGTTCTCCAAGCCCTCCTTTCTCATTATATGTCCCAGAAACTTCAGCTGTCCTTTCCTGATGTTTAGTATAAGTTTCCATCCTCTCCAAAACCTCATTGTTGCACATATGTTCTGTCCATGATATCTTCAGCATCTTGCTTGCTTTAAGCGTTTCCTTCATCTTTAGTGAGATTGTCCAGCATTTGCTGCCATATTGAAGGACAGACATCAAATAACAGTACTCTCTCTTTGTTTCTAGTGAAATCTTCCCATCTCTCAATACTCTATTCAGTTTTTGTAATGCATCCTTGGCCATGCCAATATGCCTTTGTCAGAGTTGCACTTTCTGTACTCTGTTAGGACACTTCCCAGGTATTTAAATTCCTGCACCTGTTTGATTTTAGTATCTCCTAGTTGGATTTGGCATTTTGGTTTCCTCTTTTTACTGATTACCATGTCTTCAGTTTTCTTGTAGTTTATATGTAACCTTTTCTTTCCACTTTCTTTAACTACTTCCTGTAGGAGGTCTTGTAGTTTACTTCCTGTATCTACTATCAGCACTGTATCATCTGCGTATCTTATATTGTTCAGATTGCAGCTGCCAATGATGAATCCTGGCAGGACTTCCAGCACTCTAAGAATTGTTTTGCTGTATATGTTGAAAAGATCTGGTGAGAAGAAATATTTGTCTTACACCCTTTTCTATCCTTGTGTATCTGCTGAACTCGTTCCCTGTCTGTATGCAGGCACTTTGTTGCCAATACAGGTTCTTGATTACTCTGTCTTTCTCGAATATATCGAGTTTGTTGAGCATCTCCATCAGGTCCTTGTGGTGTACTTTGTTGGATGCCTTTTTGTAGTCTACAAAACACAGGTACATGTCTTTCTGCATTTGTATTGCCCTTTTTTACAACATTCTAAGCATAAATATCGCATTTCTTGTTCCAGTGTCCTTGATAAAAATCACACTGTTCTTGTCCTATTTCTGGTCTGATTCTGCTGCGCACTCTATTCATCAGAATTCGGATAATGAATTTTGTTACGTGACTCATCACTATTTCTTTGGTTGATTTTGCATTCGTTTGCATCTGTCTTCTTAGGCAGTGCTATGAAAATCGGTCTGCTTAAGTCTTTTGGGATATTGCTGCTGTTGTAGATTTCATTTATTATTTCTGTGATTTTTGTCCACATCGAAATCATCTAAAGCTGCTAGCATCTCTATTACAATGCTGTCTAGTCTTGTGGCTTTGTTTCTGTTCAGTTTGGCCAGTGTAGCTTCCATTTTGGATTTTAATATTGCTGGCTCATCAAAGTTTCTGTGTAATGTTGGTTGATCTCTCTTGTTGTGGAAGAGGTTTTTATACATTATTTCCATCCTTGGAGTATTTCCTCTTTCTCTAATATAAGCATTCCATCCTTGGATTTTATACATCCTGTTGAGGAGCAGGTCTTTTGTTCTGTTCTCTTACTTTTTTATGCATGTCTCCTAGTTATGCACATCTCTCTATTTCTGCACATTTTTCTTTTCTTCACTTAAATCAAACCTACGGGAGTCATTCAATAAATAAGGTGAATTTTTCAGTATAAGGACTTCTGAGACAGAAGCTTACTTTTTTAAAAATTTTTTTCCCTTTACTTCTTTTTTAAAAGGATTTAATTTTTTTTGCAGATTGAAAAAAAAAACTTTGAGTTTTTGAGATTAACAAAGATGGCCGACCAAGAAGCATGCTCCAGGATTGAACAGAGGTCAGTTATCAAGTTTTTGGTTGCTGAAGGATGCAAACCAGTTGAAATTCATAGGAGAATGTCAACTGTGTATGGTTCCACATGTTTCAGCCAAAAAAATGTCTACAAGTGGGCTAAATTGTTTAAAGAAGGATGGAGCAGTGTTGAGGATGAAGACAGGCCTGGGAACCGTACAGAAGTGAGGTCTCCTGAGGTGATCGAATCAGTCAATGACCTCATTTAGTCTTGACAGAAGGGTGACAATGGATGACATTGCAAGAACTTTGAGACTATCTGTTGGGACAGCACACAAAATTGTCCATGCTGACCTTGCCTACTCAAAGGTCAGCTCACACAGCAGCCCAAATGGTGCAGACCATTAATGAGCTGGGCTGGGAACTGCTCCATCATCCCCCTTACAGCCCAGACCTTGCCCCTTCAGACTTTCACCTGTTGGTCCCTTGAAAGTGCTCATGAGAGGCACAAAGTTTGAAAGTGATGATGAAGTCAAAAGTGTTGTGAGTGATTGGCTGAGGCATCAGTTCAAAGATTTTTATGCTGAGGGAATGCGGAATCTTGTGCACAGATGGGAAAAGTGTGTGACACTGCTGGGAGGCTACGTTGAAAAAAAAAAAAGAAAAAAGTAAGCTTCTATCTGTATTAGAAGTCCTTATACCGAAAAATTCACCTTATTTATTGAATGACCCTCATAATTACAACAAATTAAGACCCTCACTTCCAGTACCATATAACACATTTTTATACAGATGACTTCACTATAATACACAGATTTGCTATTAATTAGAGGTGTCATTTTCGAGTGTGAACACTATATGTAGCAATTACTTCTTTGAAACAAGTAAATAAAATAGGTATGATATGACATTTGTGTAGAATACCAACTCCAAACCATTCTAATTTCTGGCCTCTGTCTCTGTTCTCTGCTGGCCTCTTATTTTGTTCTTTTTTTTCTTTTTTACTTTTTTATGTATTCATTGTTCATGTCTTTTTTTTTATTTTTTATTTTCAAACTTTACTATTGATTTCTTAACTCATCTGAATATGGTTATTGTTGTGTAGACTTTACAAATTTTACTTAAATATGAATTTTAAAAATAATCTCTCTTGGTTGGTCTGAGAAATTTTCATCACACTCTGATACATCATTGAAAGTCAGTCTGTAATTTATTTATTTTTCTAATCAAATTAATTCCAAATATTTCTGTTCTACAATTGCAGATCTTTCTTCACTGCCACAGTATTTGCTAAACTCTATCAAAAGGAGCCACATGGAAGAATTTCCATCATGCAGTTCTTCAACTATGTGATGCGGAAGGTTTGGTTGCACCAAACAAGAATTGGTTTGTCACTATACGATGTAACTGGACTTGGTTATCTCAAAGAAATAGTAAGTCTTAGTTTATATGAAGCATATAATCTCCAAGAATTTAAATGTAAAGTCAATAGTCATCTCCTATCTCACTAACCTGCATCCTTTCTCTCTCATGCTCTTTTCTCTTTCCATTCCACTCTCATCAGTATTCTCGTCTTTCTCTTACCCACTTCCTGATACCTCCTATAACCTTTCTCATAACTTTCCTCCTATATAACCCCTGCAAAACAGTGGCAGTAAAATGTCTTGCTTGGGGCGATATGATTATAAAAATACTTTTGAATTCAATAGAAAAACTATATTACTACTACTGATAATAATTAATTCTATAATATAATGACTGTCCTTTAGAAAGATTGTGTAGTGGTTTCCTTTTAGTTTCTTTACAGTTTTGAATTCAAAGTTGTCCGAAATTGCCTGTCTCCACTAAAAGTTCAGTCTACCCCACTATTTTACTCCTAGCTGGAGGGAGTTGGATTAATGCTTTTCCTATAGGTTTCTTGGTGTGAAGTGAATACAAATGGAATTTGAACTTTTCTCTCCAATTCCATTTTTATGTGACACTATTAGGAAAGCAAAGCAAATGAAGTTATTTTCTTTAAAAAAACAAAAACAAACAAAAACAAAAAACAATGCAATATTTATGCAGCATGTACATTAAAAAAACTTATTTTTTTAGAGTTGTACAAGTTCTTTACCTAACTATAAAGGTATGATGATGATGCTATAAAAACCAACCTTTTTATTAAATTGAGATGAAAATAGACAAAATGAAAAAAAAACAATAATAAAAAGAAACCGAACAAAAGCAGACCAGTTCTTGTTCACCTCTCTTCATTTTGCTTCAATCGAGAAAATAAAATAGGTATACACCATGACTAAAAAAAAAAAGTGAGTGTGGAGATCAAGTTTCACATTGAGGAAAAGAAATACACTTATATTATTAATATATTAATGTATGTATGTTTGTATTACAAGCTGATCGATTTGAAACCAAACATTCTTATAGTTTGACATGGTTTTAATAAAAAATGATCTCCAAAACTTTCACATGAAAATCTGAATACAAATGGTTCAACACTGAGCATTGTAGTAATGTTCAAAGATTGCAGACCTGGATCTCCTAGAACACTTAGGCAATTTTTTTAGTCATGGTGTATAGCTGTTTTATTTCCACAACCAAGCTCTGAAGTGAGCGGGACAATAGTTTTTTTTTTTTTTTTTTTTTTTTTTTTTCCATTTATTGTGTGGTTGGGGTGTAATGGAACAAGTAATTGGAGAGTTGAATTCAAATTCCAGTAAAGTTAGTGATGTTCATAACCTTTGAAAATGTATGAATCCATCTGTTTGAATCACCTCATTTTTTTTACTGTGTTCCTGTTTATCTTGACAAGTGCTAATCTTATCTCAGATTTCAATGATCTCGGCTCGTCCATATTTTTCTGTATGGTAGGTACCCTCATTTATTGTGCAAGAGTTCTCCAATGTATCTGTTCTATCTTTGAAGAAAGTAAACCTGGCTGCTGCTCTTCAAACAAACCTCCAATCAGTGGGTAACTGGGGTGGGAAATGGCTTATGAATTTTAAAGCCTTCAAAATAAAACTACTCCCATTTAACCATCAGCAACATGCTGCTCCTCTTTGGCCTCGCTTTTTTAACCGATCTGAAATAGAACAACTACATTGAATCTACGCTACTTACTTTATCGGACTATTGTCCTCATCTTGGTTGCCATTTGTAAACCCTTTGTTACGATCACTGGGGTATATAATTTTCATTCTTTGTGCAAAGCCTCTTTTGGTATTCATGAGTTATCTTCCTCTAACCTGACTCTCTAAGTTACTTGTTCACCACTGCTGTAGCCTGGTAACTGTTTGGGTCAAGTCACTGGAACAAACCATATCTGGTTGGGTGCTCCTGCTATTCATCTCAATTTCAATCACTTTCTAACTGACATGACATGGATTCCCTCTGTCTTTTCTACAAATGTTAACATGGCAACTGCTCTGATGAACCGTTTTTTTTTTTGACTTGACATCTAGGTCTCACCTTTTTACCATTGAAATAGTTAAATGTAACCATCTTTTTTAACAGTTTCTTTCCTCGCACTTGTGGAACTCCCTTCTGTTCACTTACTTCCATCTCCCAAAATTTAAGTGTAACATTGTCATCTTCTATCATCTTGAATCCCATTCATCTTTTATCTTTTCTCTTACTGTAACTATATGTGCACTAGTGGTGGTCCTGCCTTGCCTGAGGGGAAATTTAAAAAAAAAAAAAGAATAATTTCCTATCTCTATTACAAGATTTCCCTCTTTTGATTTTATGTTTCTTGTTGAAGGGCATACCTTTCTTTTCTTTTTATCCATTATTATTATATACATGCGTTCTGTAGCTATTAGGCTGGAACAAAATTTTGTAACATTTTTAAGGAAAGTTTAAAGATAGTATTTATATATTTGTACATTGATTTCTTCAACCATATATGTGGTTCTGCTCCAATCCCTTTTGCTATTTTATTTCATGATTCCATCCTTCTAGAACTTTGTATCTTTCTGGGTGATGAATTGGTCTAACATTTGATTTAACAGGCCTGCTTCTAATTTTTGAAAGACTTTCTATAGAAGTGATAGTCATTAAAGAGTGGTATTGGATGTATGGTTGCAGGTTTTTATTTTGGACCATTTCTGAGAATTTGTTTCAATGCTGGACTGGATTTAACAAAAACTGAAGTACAAAGTTGAGAATCTTCAGTATAATGAATCCTTAACAATGATTGTCTTTCTACTATGTTTGTGCCAAACTTTCGTTCTTTATTAAAATTCATGTTTCTTAAAATTTTTGCTGATCACATGCTTCATCCTTGATATTCTCAGCATCCTTCTGTAGAACCACATTTCTGTTGCCTCAACTTTTCTATATCTGTAATGAAATTGTTCAGAATAGTGATTTTTTTAAAATTTATTTTCTTTTATAATGACATGAAGATTGAATGTAGTACAGTAGGCATAGACTATCTTACTAACCACTGCTGTCTATTGAAAAATCTTCAAATAGATATTTACTAAGTCTACTACAAAATCATACCTGAAAAGTCCCTCAGTGTGAAGTGAGTACACTACAGAAAAGTAATGGTCAGTTAAATTAGCCTAACTATTATATTATGCTGAGGGGCCCAGTAGAAAATAACATAATTAAGATCTTAACATTTAACAAAAAGGTTAGGAGGGAAATTTTTTTGAACAAAACCTTAGGAAGGAAATTTCTATCAATACTGAACAGAGAAATAATAGTAGACCATTTTCTGGAAAATTGTTTTAAAAGAAAGATTTTATAAATTCAACAAACACAGTATGTGTGTGAATTTAATATAGATATGTAAGTAAATTTATAAGTCTAATCTCTGTTGTTATATTACAATGTTTTGGCAGTTGTGCTCTTCAAGCTTCCGTCTGGGTAACTTTCTGAAAATTAAAAATTGTATCCTTTATATTTAATTTGTAGGTTAGAGATATTGTTATTCTTTTGTCTGTGTCTAGGGATATCTCGATCTTATTTAAGACTGATCAGATATTGCTTGCCCTGTTTTCACTGGGTTTGAGTTTTTACTACCTGGCCTATGGATTTGGCACGCACTTATTCTGCCACCAAATTCATGAACCAATGTTTTAATCAACTAGTTTAATGTACAGTGGGACAATCTTGATTATAGAACTGAGACTCTTAAACATAATGTTCTTATGGCCTGCCAGTAGCTGCTCATAGATTAAATAAAGAATTCAGTTTGAAATTTCCTGAAGGCTACTACCCAGATTGACATGCACCTGAAGGAGGATGGAAAACACAATGACCAAAATGTTGTGATAACATCAAAGATGAAGATGTTAGTTTGGCTATAATTAATGAATAAATTCCTCATCCCAGAAATTCAGACTGGAAAAAGTAACTTAATTCAACATTTTGTCATTCAGCACATGCATTGAACAGTATCCTTCAAAAATTTCAGATCAAATTTAAGCATCACTCATCAGCAGGTAGTTTAGGTTTATAGCTCCAAATTCTCCTCACATGATTGTCCAATAGGACAATAGCCAAGTGGATTACAGTGTTAGTTCATGAATTTGGGGACATAGTAACTCCAAGTTCAATCCTTGGGCTATACTTGGATTCTGTAGAAATGGAGTGAACAATAACTGAGCAGTACTAAGAACTAGATGTGCAGTGAAATGGGAATAACCTAACTCTTTGATTTAATGAAGGGTTCAGTTTGAAATTCTCTGTAGGTTACTTGGATTGACATATACCTGATCAAGGTCAGAGTGCAAAAGGGTCGAAACATTGTTCTAACAACAACACTGATAAGGACAATAGTCTGAATATTCCAGAAATTTCAGACAGAAATTATCAAATTTAAGGTTAGAAATTTTTTGTTTGACCTTTTGTATGCTTGTTTTTGATTGTCCAATAAAAGATTTTGTTTTTCTCAACTTTCTAGGATCTGGAAAATTATATTTTGGAACTTATTCCAACATTACCAAGAGTAAGTATTTCTTCTTTATTTTGTAGACATTCATCCTTTTTTGAACGAACCTGTTGTTTCTACCCTTAATGTTAATGTTTTTGATAAGCTTTCATTATAATTCCATCAATTTCAATATTTTGATATAATGTCAATGTTTTTTTTTCTTTTCTGTTTTAAGAAAATATTTTTGTGTTGTATATTTTGAAAAATATTACATTAAAACCGACTTCTTTTATAGATGCACAGAAAAAAGTTGTCAGCAGGGTTGACAGATTGGGCTAATTTTTAAAATCCAGTTAAATGACAGTTTGGGTTAATTTTGAAAGTTCAATTAATTCCAAATTTGGGACCTCAATTGGTTGTTGCTAATCATATCATCTGCAAGGCACTCATCTCATCTTACAAAACTATTAAAATCTATGTTGGGAAGTATTTTTGTTGGAAGAGGTTATTTTACCAGTCTTGGTAAAATTGACCCCCAGGCTATTTTGCCAGTAAATATGTTTATTATTATGAAGGCAGGTAATGTTAGAAATAACAATATGCAGTTTTTTTGCACATAAGTTTATTTTCAATTCTTAAGACAACTTAAAATATTTTCCACCATCAATTGTTAAAACATAAGTTAAAATCATTTATTCATAATCAGTTTTTAAATGAAATATAGAAGTTTCTAACTATTTTAAATATAAGTCTCTGCAAATCCAAAACTTGCTCTTGGGCATGGTTCCTTGCCAATACACTTCAGATGCACCCACTGAAGACAAGTCACTGACCACAGAATCCACATTGTTCAAGTCCTGCCTATCCATCTCACACAACCACTGTGCTGAAAATAACTTCTCAAACACTACTTCTAAATATTAGTGAAATGGCCTTGGTGTTTATTTTACCAGGACTGGCAAAATAGCCTATTCAATTTTTGCTGACAATTTCCAGGACAAATTCTTTGTTGGTAGTTTGAGAAGATTTATGCCTTAATGTGAAGGTATCTTTTATAAATTCACAGAAAGTTAAATTTTGTGTGTCCCTCACCCCCAACTTATATCAGTAGAAAAAAAACAGCCTATCCTATCCCATACCACTAAGAATTTATTATCAGTCTTATATATATATGAAAGAGACAATGAATGCCTATTATGTTTAATCATGAGCCGTTCTAATTGTCGTATTTTGGCTTTAATTTCAGTTGAAAATAAAGACAAAAATTCTCCAACATTTGGATAATTTTTTATTAATTTGCTTCTAAGCTTTCTGCTCATATAAGCCATCTTCAGAGAGGTTATTTAGACGGTAATACATAACATCCACCATCATGTGAGCCGAAAGCTTAGAAGCTAATTAATAAAAAATTATCCAAATGTTGGAAAATTATTTTCTTTATTTTCAACTGAAATTAAAGCCAAAATACGACGTTTAGAACGGCTCATGATTAAACATAATAGACATTCATTGTCTCTTATATTTAACAGTATATGCTTAGAAAAATATTTGCTGCCTCGATACACTATATATATATATATATATATATATATATATATATATTGATTGAGCAAAGAGGTCATGGTTCTGCAACACATCACTTCGGCCCTTACCTGGGCTAGACGGGCAGTCGGAGAGGCTGGTCAGGTCAAGCCCTAACATCTACTCCCAAACATACCCTCCAAAAACATTTTCTACCAAGACTGATGTATCCTACCATACATATTCCCCCTCACAAAAAAAAAAAAAACAAAAAACTACCAGACCATGGAAAGTTATATATAAGAAAACTACCACCAGCTTTCTATGAATAGATGTTAGAAGGCGCTGGCTAAGGGTCAATCGGTGGTGCAAGATACATAGGCCTGGACATGGCTGCAAGCCATCCAGCTGTGCACCTACATCATGGGGCGGTGCACAGAGGGAGGAGACAGGTGCTCCGGGTCTCTCGCGCCGTCAAGTATATTGGAGGGGAAGTCCCTGATCAGTCAGGGCGAATGGGTTTCCCCCTTGACAGATCCTGTTAGTGGGCTCCAGCCTGGTTTGGTGGGTGGGGATAACCATCCAATGAATAATATATTATATAGTATGTCTAATAAATATTCCAAACACCCCCATATAGAATCTCCATCAGACTCAAAGTGAGTTTATTATTACAAAACATTTTCTTCAGTTTATTGTTTTGGAGTTGTTAGAAGAAAAACAATTAACAAAGATATCCCCATTTGTTATTGAAAAAGTACTTTCTGGTGCTATAGTACCAAAGATGGTGAAGAAACTTAAAAATGGTATGCTACTTGTCCAAGTAGAGAAAAAATCATATTCTGATACACTTTTAAAAATGAAAACCTTTTCAGAAACAAAGATAAAAGCATATCCACACAACACACTGAACAAATCTAGAGGGGTAGTCAGAAGCACTGAGCTTTCACTCTGCACTATTGAAGAAATTAAGACTCAGCTAAAAACACAAGGTGTGATAGACGTACAACGCATTCAAATTAGAAAAGGAACAGATATCATCGAGACAAACACATATATATTCACTTTCAACCTTCCCAAAGTCCCAAAGGAATTAAAAATAGGATTTACAATTGAAAAGGTCAACCAGTACATCCCAAACCCTCTATGGTGCTTCAATTGTCAACTTTTTGGACACCATAAAGACAGGTGCACGAGACTTCCAACATGCAGAAGATGTGGAGAAAGAGACTCTGACCACCATGGGCAAGAATGTAACAAAAAAGCAAAATGTGTTGTCTTGAAGATCACCCACCAGACTCCAAACAATGTATAATCTGGAAAAAAGAAAAAGAAATCAACACTATCAAGTTTACACGTAATATATCCTTCTCTGAAGCTAGAAAGATAGTCGAAACAACTGGCATATTCCCCACTAAATCATATGCATCAGTTACTAAACCAAAACCAAACAACTTTGAAAAACAAGAATGCCATTCTTGCAAACTCCTACTCAGTAGATTATCAAAACTTACACCAGAAACACTCCCCGCTTTCTTGAAAGAAATTAATCCACTCACTGAATCTGACAATAACACTGAACCTTCAAGCATGGAAAAACCATCAACATCAAATACCTCGATGGCGGAACAAAAACCTCTTCTCCAGAGGGAAACTATCCAAAAAAGTCGACTTTACGGAAGGAATCTAAGTCCCCTCCTCCAAAGAAAGTCACTACTACTCAGGAGCAGACTGTACAGAGATCTTCTTCTAAACAAAGAACTGTAGTGGAGAAAAACACCAAAAAAAAACCGATGCACATCTGTAGATTCAGAAGACATGGAAATGGAGAGTATACCTCCTGTAGAAAACAACCACTTCAATACTCATAAAGATAAACGGAAATCAAATACATAAAATTTAACCATGGCCAGCAAAATAATTCAATGGAATTGCAGAGGTATAAAAGCCAATCTGAATGAACTTCTACTCATATCCAGTCTATGTCCTTTAATAATATGTCTACAAGAAACTTTTTAAAACCGTCTGAAAGCATTAAACTCCGCAACTTCTCTGAATACAACTACATTGTAAATAACCCAAGTAGAGCTTCCGGAGGAACATCCATTCTTATCAATAACAAAATAGCACAAAGCCAGATAAATTTACAAACTAATTTACAGGCAATTGCCATTACAACCACTTTACATCGGACTGTCACAGTTTGCTCCATTTATCTACCTCCAAATGACCCTATAGACGAAACAGAAATAGAAAATCTTATTAACCAACTCCCTTGTCCCTTCCTACTATTAGGTGACTTTAACAGTCACAACACTAGCTGGGGATGCTCAGACACAAACAGAAGAGGAATCATAATAGAAAATGTTATCAACAATAACAACCTATGTATATATAATAATAAGAAACCAACTTTTATTCACTCTGCTACAAACACATTCTCAGCAATTGATCTTTCTATAAGTGATCCAAGTATTTTTATGGATTACAACTGGATTGTTCATGAGGATACATGTGGAAGTGACCACTTCCCAATAACATTAGAACATACTGGCCCTGAAATAATATAAAAAATACCTCACTGGAACCTTAAAAAAGCCAACTGGAATAAATTCAAACAATTATGCAAATATAAACTCCTACCTGGAAAACATGAGAAAGACCCAATCACTCATTTTACAGATACTATTATTTCTATAGCTGAGGAATGTATCCCTAAAACAACTTCTTCAACTAAATATAACTGGCCTTGGTTTAATGACGATTGTAAAAAGGCTATCAGGCTACGGTGTGCTGCATTAAGAAAATTTAACCACCAACCCACTGCTCAGAATTTAAACCATTTTAAAAGTTACAGGGCTAAAGCACGCCGAATAATAAAAGAAACCAAACGGGAGTCATGGAAGAGCTTTGTTTCTAAAAATCAGTCCCCCCCCCCCCCAGCACCTCTGTATAAATAACAACAAAATAACCCCCCAAAAAAAAAAAGACATGGCCAACCTGCCTGCAGATTCTCTTGCAAATAACTCGTCATCCAAAAATCACAGTAAAAAATTCCAGACTATTAAACAGGAATCTGAAAAAATCAAGCTGAACTTTAAAAGTAATAATGAAGAAGAGTATAATAAACCTTTTTCTTTTAATGAACTGAAGGATTCATTAAAGAAGGCCAATAACACAGCTGAGGGACCAGACGAGATATCGTATGAGTTCTTAAAACAACTACCTGATCAATCATTGAAGTATTTACTATCTATTTTTAATGACATCTGGATCAGTGGTAATATACCTGCCATATGGAAACAAGCCATAGTCATTCCTGTAGTAAAACCAGGAAAAGATGCATCTGACCCCTCCAATTACCGCCCCATAGCACTAACAAGCTGTGTATGTTATTAGTCTTCTTTAATGAAAGAATGGTAAATAACAGATTAGCTTGGTTTTTTGAAATCAATCAAACAATAACCAATCTTCAATGCGGTTTCCGAAAACAGCGGAGTACTATGGATCATTTAATAAGACTGGAAACTTTTATTACGAATGCCTTTATCCAAGAAAAAACATATTACTGCTATTTTCTTTGACTTGGAAAAGGCATACGATACCACGTGGAGATATGGTATCATGAAAAATATCAAAGAAGCTGAACTGATGGGAAGACTACCTATTTTCATCAATAACTTTTTAAACAACAGATTATTTAATGTCCGTGTAGGAGCATACCTCTCGGACCACAAGGAACAGGAAATGGGAGTCCCACAGGGGAGTATTTTATTTGTAACATTGTTTAACTTAAAAATCAATGTATAAATCCAGGTGTGGATTGCTCACTGTATGTTGATTTTTTAATCTGCTACAGCTCAAGGTATATCCACATAATTGAGCGGCAGCTTCAACAATGCATTGACAAAATAAAAAAATGGTCAACCAAGAATGGATTTAAGTTCTCCACTAACAAAACAAAATGCATGCACTTTTGCCAGCTTAGAAAATTACATCCAGATCCTCTGTTAAAACTGGACGAGACTCAGATTCCCATTGTAGACCAACATAAATTGTTAGGACTAATACTGGATAAAAAGCTCACCTTTATTCCACACATCAAACACTTAAAAAACAAATGTAACAAAGCTATCCAGCTGATGCGAGTTATTGCCCACACAGATTGGGGAGCTGATAGACAAACCTTACTGAAGTTATATAGATCATTAGTGCGATCGAAATTGGACTATGGCTGCTACATATATGGTGCCGCCAGAATGTCATATACAAAGTCATTAGACACTGTTCATCATAAGGGGCTTAGACTGGCCTTGGGAGCCTTTCGAACTTCTCCCATTGATAGTCTATATGCAGAAGCCAATGAACTGCCATTATCAATTCGCCGCAACAAACTAGCTTTACAATATTTGACCAAAATCCTCTCTTGCCCATCCAATCCTGCCTACGACTGTATTGTAAACCCATTATATCACCCTCTCTATGATAAGAAAAAGAAAACAATTAAAATATTTGGCCTAAGGATGAAAGAAATCATCAGAGAATCCAATATAAACCTGGAACGAATCCATGAATCACTCATTTCAGAAAGGCCTCCATGGGAAATCATCCAACCAACAGTATTGCTAAATCTCACCAAATTCCCTAAATCAAAGACCAACCCTACTGATTTCTATGAAGAACTGAACAAGATTGTCGATAGTTTCCCTTCCTATAAACATGTATACACAGATGGATCGTAAGAAGGTGAGAAATGTGGATGCTGTGCTCTACTAGCTAACGTCACAAAAAAAAGACGTCTACCCGATGGAGCATCAATTTTTAGTGGTGAAGCCACAGCTGTTGAGCTGGCACTTGATCTAATCACTGACAATGTAAGTGACAGCTTCGTTATATTCTCTGATTCACTCTCTGTACTATTGTCCATCCACAACAAGAATCTCAATAACCCGATTATCATTAAACTTTTAAATCGATTAAACGTGATGAACAAAACCAAGAATATTGTCTTTTGTTGGATCCCCAGTCACATTGGCATTTGGGGTAACATGAAAGCGGACATGGCTGCAAAGGAGTCTCTGAGAGAGGATATCTTCAATATGAAGGTCCCATTCACAGATCAAAGGCCTGCAATAAAAAAATATATTCAACCCAAATGGCAAAAACGTTGGTCGACCTGTCAGAACAACAAACTCTTCCAAATTAAACCAAATTTGGGAGAGTGGAGAGGTGCATTAAGGAAATCCAGAAAGGAAGAGGTAATACTGTCTCGAATTAGGATAGGACACACTTTTTTACCCACTCCTGGCTGTTAAGAGGAGTAGATCTGCCCAAATGCTCTAAATGCCAGATGAATAATAGATAAGATATATACTAATTGATTGTACAGACCTGGCAAAAATTCGTCAACAGTTTTATAAAGTACAGAACTTCAGATCTTTATTTGAAAACATCAACATGGACAAAATACTAGCCTTCCTTCAGAAAATTGACCTATTTAATAAAATTTAACTTTATTATATAGCTTCAACATAAACATATAAACTATAACATTTCCTCCTAGCTATGGGTAAAACAGTATGTTGTGTTCCAAATATGCCTATTTCCAGGGAATAACTCTCATTTAAAATAAAAATACGCTTCTGGCCTTAAATGACCCTTTAGATGTTGATAGGCTGTTAAACAAACATTTCTTAGGCAACCCAAGATAAACAACAGTGAAAAGAAAATGATTAACATTAATCGACAAAGGGACATTCATACTTTAAAAAGGTTGTGCTATGTGAACATGGTTGATTAATAGTTTGTTAAAATGACCATGAAAGTTGAAAATAGCAAAAGTCACAATTATCTTTGGATCAACCAAATGAAATGTTGCCAAAGCAAAGTAATATTTACTTCATTTTCCAGCCACTAATGTTGACATTCAGAAAGTCCTTTTTTTATTTTTTCATTCCAAACAAACTGATTTTAATTCCCCAAGGTGTATTATCTTTTAAAACAATAGCATTTTTTTAAGATTTCTGAATGACAAGGAATATTGACACTATCTACCTTTTTAAAAGATTTCAATTGTTAAGAAAAAAAGAAATCTGAATATGTGTTGTTACTGCAATTAAATTGTTATATCTAAAAAGAATTCATTGAAATTCAAGTTTTACAAGCTGATTTTAAATTAATGTAAATTGATTTATCATTCATATGTTAGCAAATTTAACCTCTTGGTTACGAGATATCGTTTTGAAAATCTTTTACAGAATTGTACATATCTGTCATCTCTAGTTGGTTACATGATGGATGTTAATGTTGCATATTGAAATACAATGTTATTCAATTGCAGGTACATTCAGTTACTCTTGGAGTATATATTAAAAAAAATTGTCAACAGTCTGAAAGCTATGAGCTTTGTATCAAGAACATTAAATGTCTGCTTTTTATTAGTGTCAAGGTGAATTGTCTGTCAGTTTTGTTATTTTACTATTTAGTTTTTCAAGAGAAAGCTTCATTGAAATGCATTGATCATTGATGAGTTTTATATTAATGTGAAAACTGGAAAATTGTCAAATCAATAAAATATCCAGACAATATTGCTGCTGTGAAAACAAATTTGTAAAATATTTTGTAGACAAAAATTTGCTATCGCTAATGTTGTTGTTAATTTCTGTATCTGTTGTAGTTTCCAGAAAAATAAGTGGCATTATTTTCATAGCATCTGATATGTAGGGTGTCTGATTTTTTGTGGTTAATGGTGTTATAAAAGAATAATTCTAAACAATTTTCTCACAAATAAAATATTTTAGTACAATGTAATAGAAAAAATTTTAAATTATTAATGTATTGGTCTATACTTCTGAAATGAGGTAGTATTTACATTATTCAGAATGTTGTCCTCATCTTTATTGCCATGTTTACAACGTTTCGGCCCTTGTATGCTCCTACCTTCTTCAGATGCTAGAAATTTTGAACTGAACCCTTTATTTCGATCACTGTGGTAATTTATTCTTGTTCTGTGTGTGATGCAGCTTCCAGATGCCATGTAGTTATCTCTCTTTAACTCTCAGTTATTTGATTGTCGCTGGAACTGACCAACACCTATATCCACTGGGCCATGTGTCCTCAAAAAATGTTAATTTAAAGGGAGATAAATATGTGGTATCACACATGGAACAAGAGCAATCTACCCCAGTAATTGAAATGGTACTCGGTTCAAAATTCCTAGCACCTGAAGAAGGCCGGATCATACAATGGCCAAAATGTTGTAAACATGGCAATGAAGATAAAGACAAGAGTCCGAACAATATAAATAATATTACTAATGATTTGTATGCATGCAATTGAATCTAGTTTGCTTATAAATTAGATCCCCAATACTATTTTCAATTAATTATTCTTAAAATATATTACATTAAAAAAATGAAATTTTGTTTTCAAATACACGTTCAGAATCGTTGAGGGTCTTGATTTGGTAAAGTTTTAGGCTGTGAAAGCATAAAGAAGTAGCCAACCAAAAATATGAACACGTAAAGAAAAAAGATAGCACAAATCAATTTATGAATGACTATTTAAACGGACAATTTCAGGTCTAAAAACTTTAATGTCGGAGTTATGGAAAGGTAACGAATATTTTGCAGAAATTTAAATGATACTTTTGGGATTCTCTTGAAATGATAAATTTGTCTGTTTCAAGAATTCACAGATTCAGACTTGGATTTCTGGTGGTCACTCTATACCGGTAAGTTCATGATTTCCTTTAAAGACACCCAGGAGACCCTTCCCACTTCTTCTTCATATAATTCTAATCATTTCATTTCCAATTAGTTTCTCAACATGTTTCTATTAAAACCCTTGATCAGTTTTCAAATGTTGCCATATTGGGAAAAGATTCGTTTATTTTGACTTTATTTAGAAAGAAATGACTAGCAAATAACTACATTGACTAAAATTCAAGTTGATACCAGCGTTTAGCATATTAGAAGGTAGATAAGATCTCCTTTTCTCCCCCCAAATGCATGTGCACCACTGATTTTACAGGCACTCATGGTTTTCAGAACCAATGCTGGATTATCTGTTTTGCCAGACCAACTGTTATAACTTGCTACTAACAGTCATAATATTTCTATTCTAACAAACACTCTATCAGATCTCTGTCTCTGAACTCTCTTTGAATTCTTTATTTAACGTGTCTTGCTTAGTTCAAATGTGTTACCGAGAGTGTCTTATTTACTACACAGCATTCCCTCTTTTGAGATTTTTTTATTTTCTTAAATATTTTGTTTTATTTCTTAGTATTTACCCCCCTCCTCTTTCTGGTGAGTTCATCATGGACTAAAATTTGTAATTCTTTCTTCTTGGGTCAGCCACTAGTTTTCCATACGTTTCCTTTTTTTGGTACCCTTACTTGTACATTTAACAAATTCTTGGGGGTGTTGGTATATCAAAGATATCATACAGTACTTGCAGTCCTTTCTTGTGGTCTCCTTTTTTCAGTAAATCTTTAAATTTTCACATTGTTTTTTTTAAAAACTGGTCACTTGTCCACTTATACTTTTGCAATAAATATTTATAGGTAAATTCCATTCCTTGAATAATTCCATCCAGTCAGTACCAAATAAGTTTGTAGTATTTTTTACACATAAGTCTTAACTTTTACAGACTTGTTACAAAATGAAATATAGCAAATCATTTCACCAACAACAAATAATTTATCATCTAACATGCCACATGTAATCTTGAAGTTTTAATATAATTTTTTAGTTTGCTTTCAATGGGGCATCATTGGTTATTATTGTGATATCTAGTTGTATTTTTACATTCATATGATTAATTTTCACACACAAATTTTCTTTGGTTTCCTGTAATTATTTTTCCATTTCAACACTGTAAAAAAAAAACTTTTTCTGTGAGAACTTTTTACTTTAGTTTTACACTGTGACTTTTTTATGTCCTGCTTTTCCACACTTGTAGCACTTTAAATTCTTAAAGAGACACTTCGAGATGTAACCTTCTACATCTGAAACATTTTTCATTTTCTTTGGCTTGTATATATACACATTTTCTTCTTCAATTTTCTATGTATCATGTCTCAGATTTAGGATTCTCTGACATTTGTTCAAGATTTCTTGTAGTGTTAAGTTTTGATTTTGTTTCAGTTTTGTTAGGATTCTAGCATGGATTTCTGCATCTTTTATTTGCCACTAACGCCTGAATGAAAATTAACCCTTTAAACATATCATTTAATTGGAATCTTTCACACTCTTTGTTTGATATTTTAGCATGTGTGACAAAACAAAATCTTTTTTTTTTGTCAGATTCAATTGATACTTCCAGTGAGTATTGAATAACAAACTTTTCTCACTAAAAATTTCAGTCAGAATATTTACTGTTTTTTTTTTTTAAAGCAAATTTCTCACAGTTTTCTTAGCAGTACAGAATTACAGTATTTTTCATGTTCTACTGGTGCTATCTTAATAGAGGTTCTTGCTTTTCTTGTCTTTTTAGTCGCTGCAGTCGTCTCTGTAAATTTGCTTGTATCTTCTGTAAGCAGAAAAATTAATTCCATCATCTGAATTGTGTGTAAATTCAGTTATGACATTTGTAACTGCTTCAAGGAATGAAAGAAATTAGAGAATTTTCTATTTTGAATTATTTCCATTGACTTTTGTTGTTGTTCTTGGAGTTCCAACAAATGCTGTTGTGGTGTTGTATTTTTACCACTCAGGCCAATAATTCTCCCATGTTTAAGAATATCTGTTTATGCACAGCAAAGAAACAAAAAACACCAACATAATTCTAATTTCTTGGTGTCACTGTTATGTGTACCACAGCAAAAGAAAGGTATATATTTTTTTTTAACTTTGTATCAGTTTTGATTCCGAGTTGCTATTGTTATAACTTGCCACTGACGGTTACAATATTATGTCTCAATTGACTTCTATGGTACTCTAACGAACGCTCTATCAGAACTCTCTTGAAACTGTCCTTGAACTCTCTTTGAGTTCTTTATTTAAGACATCATCTTGCCTAGTTCGTTTGTGGTACTGGTGGTTTCTTATTTACTCCACAAAACCAACAAAAATCACACAACAATTCAGTAATTGACCTCTGAACCACTAATGCATTTCTTTACAACATCATTGACTGTTGGAAGCTTATATTAAGCCATTATTAATATGGCACCTGTGAATAATCTGTGAATTAGCCTGGCAACTGCATGAAATTCAAATGCTTGCTCATAATTTTGTCTGGATTAAGAGGTGCTGGACCATCTGTTACTGGGGAAATTGGTGGTGTGATTGCATTAGAATTTAATGAATTTGTAATAAATGCAAAATAATTTTTATTTTTTTATTTTTTTAATTAGGCCCTAAATAGGGGACATGTATGGCATTCCATTAATATCCGATGTCCAATTCATTTTTTTGTTTGTTTGTTAATTACTTGTTGAAATAGGGAGAGGTTTGTGTTGTTAAATCCAGTAACTTAGAGCTCTCATAAAAATATTGACTGAGAAGAAATTGTCAGACAAAATCAGTTTTGACTTTCTTTCTGTTTTGATAACATTGGAAAAATACACAAGTATTTACTAAACTTAATCTAGTACTGTATACTAATGAAGAATGAATTCACTACTCAGTAGTGGTTTGTGATCTTATTGACCATTATCTCACAATCTAGCACCATTTCAGAAACAAACTTCAGGTCTCTTTAATTCTGAGAATGTCATTATTATTCCAAGAGTTTTTTTTTTTTTTTTAGTGTTGAACTCGTCTTGGTGCCAAGCTTTCAATCTTTTGTTTTTTTACACCTTTGTTAAGTGTATAGATTCTAAGGAAAGAAAACAGTTGCTTTCTTAACAGAAGAAAAAAATGTTGGCAAACACAAAATAATGGCAAATATACTGACAGGCTTGCGTTGTCCTTTGGTTAGTGCAATCACTTGTATAAACTCTCTAAACCATGACCAAAGAATTTCAATTTGGATTAATTTGAAAGACATCAAGTTGCTAATAAATGTCAGTGATTTAAATATCTTGTAATAATTTTAATTCAAATATGAAATATGTCGGTAACTTTATGTAAAGAAAAGAACTAATCAATAACCAAGAAATGTGCATAAATTTGTTTGGGCATTATAATGGTAGTCTGAGCTGACTTTGTGCTGTCAGTTTTCATGCAGAATAGAACATTATTTGTATATACTTCTGAGATGAGGTATTATTTACATTGTTTGGACTGTTGTCCTCATCTTTATTGCTATATTCACAACTGTTTGGTCTTTGTATGCTCCATCCTTCTTCAGGTGATTGGAATTTTGAACCAAACCCTTTATTTTGATCACTGGGGTAGATTGGTCTTATTCTATGAGCCATGCCACTTCTGGATATCTAAGTTATCTCTCTTTAACACAACTCTCTAAGTTATTTGTTTACTACTGCTGTAACCAGGTATTGAACTCACAACTCTTTGGTCAAGTCACTGGATTTAATTAATGCTTTTATCCACGTGTCCTTGATTATGTAAGTAATGAGAATAGAACACTGTTAGAACAAGAGCAAATGCTTGCCTTCAGGTGGCTGCTGTATGTGTGTTGTACTCTACAATGTGTTACACAATGCCTACTTAAAACTAATCTAAATACTTGCCGAACTGCTACTGCTTCAGCATTAACATGGAGGTGCTAGGAAAGAGAGAATATTTCCGGTTTCCAGTTCCCCATTATAGGCATTAATTATCTGTGATATAATAACATCTTAATGGAAGGAAGGACCAGAATGGCTGAAAGAAATGAATACAAAATATGCATTGTTCTCAAAGTGAGTTTTATATACTGCTATGCCATACAAGAAATTATATATGCAAATATACAGTACTGTGCAAAAGTATTAGGACAAGAACTATTTTATCTTTTATGAGACATATTGTCAGAAAATAAACAATTTAATTAAAGTCATTTTTTATTAAAGCCATTGTTAGCTCTGCTACCTTTGGCATTGTGGACTGCTTAAAATATAAATTTGCCAAATTCAAAAATAAAGAGCACTTGCATGAACTACTTGAGGTCAAACAGCTAACTATTATCAAAATAAACTTTAAAAAGGAACCTTTAAACTGTGTTGACACTATTTACAGCTCAATTTGAGAGGGGGGAATACGAGAAAAGTTCAAGGATAATAGAATGAGTAGTTTCAAAATAACTTGTTTAATAGAAAATAGGAAAAATTAAATATAACTTCTTTTTAATACATTTCTTTTACACCTAGTTTTAAATAATCAATATTTATTAGTAATTTACTTGGCTTTTCACCCTGTATTTGAATTTCAGTAAGGTTTTTAGGAAAATCACCCCTGTCCTAATACTTTTGCACACTACTGGTAGTGTGCAAAAGTGTTAGGACAGGAGTGATTTTAAACTTTATTTCGATGCCTCATAAAATAGTTCTTGTCCTAATACTTTTGCACAGTACTGTATATATGCCTGTCTCTGTCCCACTAATAGAAACTATAGCATATATGAATAAATCAATCAGTGTGAATAGGGGCAGAAAAAATGAAGATCTTTTAATATTTTCTGAAAGGGAAAACAGCTAGGTCTGTGGTGTTTTGTGTGTTCCTTATTGGGAGCAAGTGGTTACCTCTGTTTGCTCAACTGTTGTGAGCTTATGACGTCCATTTTCTTTATGGTTACTCACACTAGACATCACTTGACCCTCGTGAATTAATTTTACCCAAAGGAAGATAATTGTCCTCTGCAGCCTTACAAAGTGAAAGGGTCATGCTGGGGTGCATGTATTTGTGTTTTCTTTAGTTGTAATATTTTTCTGACTTAAACTTTTGGATTAAACTTTGTTTCTGTTTGAGTGCTTATTTTCTGTCGTTTAAAAATGATCTCAAAGAAAAATTCATCTTCTCTCAGTATAACAACATTTGAATTGTAATCTTCTTCTTTGCATTTTGTTAAACAGTCTTTCCTTTTGATTTCATTTGTCTGGCGAATGTCAGGCTGTCTTGTACATCTGTTTATGTCTCATAATTTCTGGCCTCCAATCCATAAAAAACACTGTGGTTCTACAGAAGGATAATGAACATACCATGAACCAAATATGTGAGCAACAATGAACTTTTTGAGAAAATAAAAAACAAAAGAAACTTATACTTAACACTAGGAAGAGAGAGTTGAAATTTCTAGAGTGCATAATGAGGAAAGAGGGCTTGGAAAATCTGATACTCACAACAGCTTGAAGGCAAGAAGAACAGAAGAAAACAATACATCACCTGATTTGTGTAAATGAATAGAAAAAGGTTCAGGTGAGATAACAAAAAATCTAATTTATTAAAGGCTATGAGAGACAGGCAATTGTAGAGAGCCATGATCTCTACATCCTGAAGAGACATGACACAAAGATGATGATGTTAGTTTAAAGAACTTAATCTTTGAATGTTTCAATAAGATTCTTACCAAACTTGCAATATTGATATTTCATTTAGATAAATGAATTGAGATATAGTATTTCACAATTGAGTAAGTTTGAGAATTAATACTTTAACAATCCCTTTTGTTGTCCTAGCCCATCAAAAATTTTGCAAAAGAAAAATATTGTATAAAAGTAAAGTGACCAGTTAATATTGAGGATTATCATGGATAGTGCATATAAGAAAAACTAAATGCAAAGAAATTCTAAGAAGCTTAGAAACTACAAAAATTTATTGTTGACCAAAAAAAAAAGAGGAAGAGAACTGGACTTTTTGAATGACTGATTAGGAAAGGGGATTCAAATTTAACACTCACAGGACATATTGAGGGTAAAAGAATCAGAATTTAAGGGAAAGATTTAGTATGCTGGCAGGCAAGAAAGTTTATGGGCTGATTATGAAAGTGTAATACTAGAGCTGTAAAATCTTGCATGCATTAATTGCAACTTGTAATACCTGCAATGAATAAATGAATAGAGGAACATGTACCTCAAAGACGAACAAATTGTCAAGGAATAAGTATTGCTAAGTGCAACAAAATAGAGGAAGCTATGAAGAACCATGATCGTCCATGTTGTGATGGGGCATGGTACATGTAGATGTGTAAGCTTATTTGGAAAAAAATCTTTTGACTTCATGCAAAGAGATGACATTATTGGAAGGTGAAAAAAGATAAAAAAAATTATTGGATACGACAGAAAAAAAAAAGCCCTCTTTGTTTGAAGCTGTAGTTTTAATCTTTTCATTTATAATCCTTTTTTTGAACATTCACTTTTTTTCTGTTAGCAGTTTGCTTGCTTATGTATATTTGCCAAGTATATTTTAGTTTTCTTTCTTTCAGGTTTAATTAGGATTCTTGTTTCTCTCTTTCACTGTCTATATCTGTTTCACTCTCTCTTTTTATTTAAATGTTGCTTTCTGCAATCGTATATTTTTCCAAAATGCTTAGTTGTATTGCAACAAAAATCAGGTCTTTTTTGTAATTTTTACCTTATCATATGCCATAACAATTTCATGTTTTCTACAAGGTGCCAATCCCTCCAATGTTGCAGGGACAATGCATCCACTTCTTCTGTGTCACAATGTCATCACATCACATTACTGGCTCATGTAGTGCCTGCTCCCATTCTTCCAATTGTACATACACCATTCCTGTTTACTGGCAAAATTGATCAAGCAGAAAGCCCATTTTACAAATACAACAAAAACCAATACATACTTCGCATTTTTTTAACTTATGTGTCATGGCAACCCAAAATAAATAGCCAAGCAATGCCAGACTACACAGCTAGTGTATATATATATATATATATATATATATATATATTTTTTTTTAATCATATCACTCCAAGCAAGGCAAAATCGCCACTGATGCGCAGGGGGCTACGTGAGAAGGAAAAGATTGGAAAAGAGAAAAACTGGAAACCACATCCTAACCAGGAAACAAGGTTATGAGCCTCTTCACCTGTTCAATAGACGTGGGTGGAGTGTGAACCGGGCGATAGTTTAGTCTATCTACTTCAATTGAAAAAAATAAAAAAATAAGAAAAAAAGATTGAAAAGATTGGAAAAGAGAAAAACCGGAAACCACATCCTAACCAGGAAACAAGGGATGAGCCTCTTTATATTATATATATATATATTAATAAATATACATATGGGGAGGGTGCACATACATATATTATTATTATTATTCAGGTGTTAATAAAACAGTGCTCAATGTATAAACAGAGCTGTATTATATATAATCTTACATCAGTGGCATGACTCAGTGTTATGCGATCATCAGGTGCATATTTCAAACTGACAGTTTAATAGATTTTAATTTAAGTTCACTCGATGTTCATGGGAATTAAATCTTATAAAGTTAAGTTAGTGCTTTTTTAATTACAAGATTAAATAATTTAATAATAATTAATAATAAATTTAATTAAAATAATAATTTAATTCTAATTTTGTGATAGTTTTAATAATAATTTATTATTAATTTAATAATTTTAATAATAATTTAATTTTAATATTGTTTTAAATAGTAATTTAATTTTAATATTTTTAAAATAATTTACTGAAATTATTTTGTAGAATTTTTTCTTAACTACAATATATCAAAGTATACCATAACTATTTAATCCTAATTCTAACCTAAACATTCCAGCTCATCATGTGGTAGTACAAAATCTAATTTAAAAAAAAACCTGAAATCCAACCTGCTGTTGAAAATTATTGTCCACCCATACATAGTGGGACCATAATCTATGGTCCCACCATGTATCTTATCCAGACAAAATTAAAAAGTGACATGTCTACAATTTTTAATTTTGTCTGGATAAGATACATGGTGGGACCATAGATTATGGTCCCACTATGGTCCCACACCTAAAAGCATTTTCTCTATCTACCACTCCCTAATTTCCTAAATAACCATGAATTCATCTTATATTTTCAAAATAAATAATTTTCACCGATTATTTTTACATATCACCTGAAGAAGAACAGTATTGTTCTGAAACATGAAAATATTTGTGTAGTGATATAACATTTTTATAAACCATTGTAATAACAAAATTACAGTATTAAGCTCTAATCTGTATCGAGCACTCTTTATAAAAGTAAATGCTTGAACAGTGGGTTTTAATCTAAGTGTTCTTTCACGTTTAATTTTTTTTTTATTGTTTCACCCCAAGCAATACTGTACTGATGTGCAGGGGGCTACAGAAGGGAGTAAAAGTTTAGGCAGGAGGAAAGTGAAGAGAAAGACGAATCAGTTACAGGGGGTGTCAGAGAAAGAGCAAGAGAAGGATGGGAACACAGGTGTGATGACAGTTGTGAATGTAGATTGAGAAAACAAAAGAACAAGATACACGAGGTGATGTAGAAAGGACTGGAGTCAATTGGATAAGAGATGGGAATTGACATTGCATTTAAATTTCTGGAGGTTGTAACTGTCAGGAAAGCAAGTATACGGAAAGGAGTTCCACAGGCGGGAAGTAGAATTGTTGGCTGCATTTGGCATTCCACAACAACAAAATATCTATAGAAATTCCCTTATGTTGTTAAATATTTGAGCTTAACAATTTTAGCAAAATATTCCAATAACAATCATAAATATGAATACTTGTCATTATTTTAAGAAGTAAGGGGGTACAAATGAAAAGATCTGAAATTGACAACCTTTTTCATATCACTGATTGCTGCCTTTATCTTCTTTTTTTTCTTTCAATTTTTTACTGAAGCCAAGTAGCATCTCTGATACGTCTTTTGTCTTCCAAGTAATCAAAATAGAATAGTTCATTATTCATGAAGTATTGGGAGAGTGTAATGGCTGTGATTACTAAGAGAGTGGCAAACAAAATTATAATAGGATAGTTTATATCCTCACAGAAATCTCTGTATTTGTGGCCTTGTGCCAGACTATAGTTCACTCGGTTTTCTCTATTTCTTATTGAATGTCTAAATTAGCATGGTGTGCCACATTCTTCCTTCTCTTCATGAATGTTTCTCTTACTAATTTGTCAGTGGATTCTTTCAGTTTTTAACAGTTTATAAAATTTTATTGAATGGTTGCTATCCTTCTAATAATTACTATTCTCACAATTATTGCATTTGAGAAACATTACTCTTAGCCCCTTACTAATTTGTGACTAGTATTTTAGCAGGTTTTTTTTTTTTATCTCAACTAGTAGATTGTGTTTTTTTTATTTTTTATTTTTTTACTGTTAAGCAGCACAGAAATAAAGAGTAAGATCTCAGCAGGATTTGAACTTGAGAGCTGATCTTTGGCAGGAAATTAGGCTACAAAAGCTTCATTGAAATTAACCATATAGCTATATTCTTTTTTGATCTCTATTATATTGGCAGGTTGTTTTTGTTGTATTACATGTAACCATCTTTAAATTTCTCACAGAAGGCATTGCCAATTATTATTATTCACTAAATTAATCAAATAAAATAATGATGGAAATGTATAAGTAATTTTACCATTGAATAAATAAGTTCATTTTGCAAGTACATTTCTTATTTATTTTCTTTTGTTAGCTTTCTTTGTTTTTTACTTATTAAGCCAAGGCCATAGAGCTTATTCTGTCCTGCAGTTTTGCTTATAGTTGCAGTAAGAAGTGATGGATTCATTCTTTTCCTAAGAGTATTTAAATCATTAAAATTCCAATATAACAAGAGACAATAGATTTAAAATAATAAATTAAAAAAAGCAAAAACAAACCATATTACTTTTGCAGAAGAGATGACCAATATTTAATAAGACGTTCTCAACAAGATGACATGTGAATTTTGTTCACCTAGAGGTATTTAATTTCAAGAGACTATTTGTTTGTTATGTATTTAAGTTTGATATTCTTTAGTGCCAACATTGTTTTTATCAGTAGTTCTACTGATAACAGGTATTTTGTAGGCAAGTTTTTTTTATCATAAAGTGCTCGATATCAGAGTGGAGATAGAGCATTGATCGGTTTAATGCAAAAAATTTGTCACTTTGAGCTGGTTGATCAAGACACCGTGATGAAAACCCTGCCCCAATGAGGGAAGACATCTTAACAATGACCTCATGAAACTTCCAAGATGGCATGAACCTGCTTAGTTAAAGTGATAAATTCTTTGCATCACCCCCCCTCTCTCTCTCCATATATAAAGTGTATTGAGGTGCCAGATAATTATCTAAACATATGTTTTGAAATATATACAGACAATGAATGTCTATTATGCTTAATCATGAGCCATTCTAAACATCACAAAAAATATCTTCTTTGATAGTGGATGTCTTTATGTTAACATCTCTGAAACCATTCTGAAGATGGCTCATGTGAGCTGAGAACTTAAAACCATCGTAATAAAACAATATCCAAATGTTGGACAATTTTTGTTTTTATTCCCACCAGAAATTAAAGCCAAAATACAATGTTTAGAACGGCTCATGATTAAGCATAATAGACATTCATTGTTTGTTATATTTAGCACTATATGTTAATATATATAAATCCTGGCTGGAAGCAATCAGAAGTCTAAATGTACTGATGAGTGTTGATACAGTGAAACAGGACTCTGTAGATGGCTTATATATATATATACTCACACACATGTATGTGTAATAGATATAATGTTCTTTAATCCAATTTGGCATAGTTGACTATTATCCATCAATTTCCAAAGACCTTTTCACCTTGGAACAGGAATTCACCACATAATATTCAGACTTAACTCAGGATGAATATAATATTATAATGGCCACCAAGACATCCGCTCTTATCTATAATAAAACAAATGGATAAAAAATAATTCATCACTGTATGTGATTTAATTTGTCGTGCAAAAAGTTTATCCTTCCACTGAAGGTGTCTCTAATCTTTGAAGAATAGTGTATTTGAATTTCATAGTTGTACTGTCATATCCTGCTATGACAACAGAAAACAACTTTGAGTGAAATTAACAATAAGGATACTGTAATTGAGTCATTGAAAAAAAAATGTAGTAGAAAGGGAAGTAATATTAATAATGCAGAATGTTATAGGTTAAGGTTAAAAATTTACTACTTTTAATTTCTCATATAAAAAGTATTTTTTAAATTTGTTTATTTAAAGAAAAAAGGCAATTCCTGTACTTAGATTTACAATTCCAAATTTGGATTATTATCTGGGTAGAAAACTTTCCCACAGTGGGTTGTCATTACTTTCTGCAGTAGACTGGTTGCCAAACCAAGGCTATAGAGCTCAATCTGTCTTGCTATTTAATCCATGGCTAGAAGAAAAAGTGGCAGATTAATAACTTTCTCAAGAGTATTTGTGCGTAAGTGAATGCAACGAATTCAACTGGAATTCAAACTCGGTTCTCCAATTTCTTGTTCTGAGCTGATATCCACTGCACCACCCACGCACATCCATAACTAAGACTTGTATATATGTAGATGAAGAAAGATATGAGGTATTCTATTGGCAAAATCCTTCTAAACCATTAATGCCCACTGTTTCGTTTTTGAGATAGTGTGTGTTAATGACTTATATGTAGAAAATTATTAATACAGGGTTTTTATAAATCTATAATCTATATTGGAAATTTTAAAATTTTATTCATTTATTTTATTTTTTCATTTTTTTTTTTTTTTTTTTTTTTTAGGAACATATTTTATATTTTTTTTCTTTTACTTTTTACAGTAAATATTGGAATTTACAGTAGGTATTAATGTGTTAAGTAGGTAATTTTATAATTTTCTTTTAATCTCTTTCAGCTGAATGTCTTGGAAAGATCTTTCTATTCCTTTTATGTTTGTACAGCAGTCAGAAAATTCTTTTTCTTCCTCGACCCAATGCGAACTGGCAAGATCAAGATCTTAGATATTCTTGCTTGCAGTTTCCTTGATGACCTCTTGGAGGTAAGTACAGGCAGATGTCAAAAACTTACTAAAAAAAGAAAGATAAATAAAATGATTGACTTCAGGTGTCTTTTTCTTCACAGTAATTTACTGAGATGATCTTTTTGTCTTTAACACTAAGAATGATGTTAAGCTGCTTAGGCTGGGTAAGAGTTTTTAGCTTTGGATAGCAACATGTCTAAGAGAAGGGAATCTCTGAAATTAAAACAAAAACCTCTACACCTACTCTGTGTAGAAAAGGGTAAGCTGAACTCTCTAACTTCGGTAGGTAATCTTCCTAGAGATGGTGTCGCGATAAAATCACCGAGTTATCAGTCTCCTAAACTGGTTGGTGTTAGTAAGGGCATACAATTGTAAAACTCTCGCCAATATTTCATGATGGTTAGCCATCAAGAAAATCTGTCCAACCCATGCTAGCATGGAAACGTGTTAGATGATGATGATGATGACTACCTCTATCCCATAATAGTTACTTTACTTTTGCATACACCTCTCATACATCAAATATAACAATTATTGTAGGTTAAAGAGGTCGTATTCATTTTTGTATCAGGCATTTTCTTATTTCTGGTTGGTTCAGTGGTCAAAACATACGCACATGCTTTTTTTTTTTTTTTTTTAAATCATTTCATCTCAGCAAGGCACAAGTGGTTACTGAGTGAAAGAATAAGAAAAAAGAGAAACATTATTAAAGAGTGAGAGCAATAAAAGAAAAAGGAAAAAACAGAAGATAACAATTTAAATTTCTGAAGATCAAAGTTGACTAAAAAGTAAGAAGCCAAAAAAGTTCTACAAGTGAGAAGTGGGAGAAAAGAATTTTTTTTTTTCTCTCCTAGTGGCATATCAACTTCTTATGGGTTATTTAATTCCAAAATTCAATTCTCTTGGGAGCATTAGTAATTTCTTTTGCAAAAATGTATTGCTGAAATTTTAAAAGATTTTTTTACACTGATGTATCACTGGCAATTTTTTCCTGTGAAAATGTATTGCTGGTATTTTTACTATAAAAATCTATTTTTATACTTTCCATTGTTTTAATCCCATTTTGGGGGTTAATTATTTGCTTATAGTTGAGACCCTAACAGGTGCTACCACCCTAGGTCAGGGTGGACCTGGGCACTTTGCTGTGGGATATAAGAGAAGGAACTGTTAGCTTTGAACTTATGAGTGCATTTAACAGTTCTAACTCTAAAACGATGGGACCTAGATGACAATCTAGTACTGCACTTAAATTCATAAAGTCCACAGAAGAAAGCACATTAGAACAATTACCATGACCCATGGCCCAGTGGATATAGACATTGGCTAGTTCTCGTGACTTGACCCAAAGAGTTGTGAGTAAAATACCAAGCTACAGCAGTGATGAACAAATAACTAAGTTAAAGGGAGATAACTACATGGCTACCAGAAGTGGCATCGCACTTGGAATGAGAATGATATACTCCAGTAATTGTAATAAAGGGTTTAGTTCAAAAGGCCAGAGCGTACAATGCCTGAAACATCGTAAACACGGTAGTAAAGATGAGGACAATAGTTCGAACAATGTAAATACTACCTCATCTCAGAAGTATAGACAAATACCATGAAAACATTCATATAAAAGGCACAGGTAAGCTATGTTATGGCAGTGAGCTTAATAATGTCAGTATAATAAAAAGTAGAATGTGTCCACATGAATTATGTATTTACAGATTTTTATGTATGCATGAAAATTCTTAGCAGGTAGCCAGGATACCATACTACTGCTAAAATTTCTTTTGTTAATAAATAACTCTGTATGTGTTTTTTTTTTTGTTTGTTTTTTTTTTTTTGTGTGTGTGTTACATAACTCTCCATATCACTAAAATTTGAGTTTCATCTTGTAAATGATGAATAACAGTTCCAGAGTGAAAGGTTTACAAGGGAAATAAAATAAACTCAGATTTTTCTAGAAACAAAGAAAAGAGTGCTAGATTGCTATGTGATGTCAGTTCTTCAATATGGCAGTGAATGCTGGACAATATCGAAAATGACAAAACTTGAAGTAGCGGAAATGTGGTTCTACAGAAGAATGCTGTGGATATTGTGGACCGAGTATACGAGCAACGATGAGGTGTTGGAAAGAATGGCAACGAAAAGGAAATTAATAGTGAGCATCAGGAAGAGACAATTGAAGTTCCTGGGACATGCAATGAAGGAGGACTTTGAGAACCTGATACTGACAGGCCAGGTAGAAGGAAAAAGAGACAGAGGAAGGCAGCGGATAATATATTTGCAGGCCCTGATGAGGTGGATGACTGAATGGGGGTTGTGAGGTGTAACAGGAGAAAACATACTAAGAGTCACCAGGGATAGGGAAATGTGGAGAAACATGATCGCCTACGTCCTAAAAGGACAGGGCACATAGAAGAAGAATTTGATTGCTTTTGTAACATCAGCGCCACAGAAACTAAAAATTACATTTTATTAAACTCAAAAATTTATTGCTTTATGAATATTTAAAAAAATTTTTAAATATCCAATTTTAGGGGAAAAATATTGTTGATAATTTTCTGAAGTGAGCCTTCAAAATTCTGTTGCAGACAACAGATATTGTCTGAAAATTAAAAGGCCTATAGTGCCTATGTGATAATCTCACTTCTTAGTTAATAAATATGAATATATAAATTAAAATCTGGAGGCTACCAGATGCACAAAAAGAAAGTTGACTTCTGTGTGAGTTGATTTTGTACAAAACTGAGTTTCCATTGACAGTACTTAAATTCATCACATTTTTCTACAATTTTTTAACGGGGTTCCAAACATGTGAATTTTACGGCTTCTAGATTGAGATGAATCATTTTGTGAACTTATGTGATCTACTCTGCAAATAATCCATATGGCAATTGTTGTTGTTTGTATTTTGTATTCATGATGAAAGACTTATTTATTTATTGTTTTTTTTTTTCCAGCTTCGAGATGAAGAGCTCTCCAGAGAAATGCAAGAATCCAACTGGTTCTCCGCGCCCTCAGCTCTGCGTGTGTACGGCC
The DNA here is from genome assembly GCA_037127315.1 of Ascarosepion bandense. Taxonomy (NCBI): domain Eukaryota; kingdom Metazoa; phylum Mollusca; class Cephalopoda; order Sepiida; family Sepiidae; genus Ascarosepion; species Ascarosepion bandense. The sequence goes on along the minus strand of JBBBDQ010001761.1, from coordinate 1,183,584 downwards.
AGTATTTAAATCTGGATAGAGACCACAATGGTATGCTGAGCAAGGAAGAATTAGCTAGGTAAATGATTGTCTCATCAATTGGGGTTTTTATGACTTTCTCTATCTCTGTCCCAAAAATGGGCAATTGCCATTTATGGGAAAACATAAAAAACATTGAGGCAAACACTCATAGATATCACTAGTTTGGTTTTGATCAGATATATTCTGTAGTACAGGCTAACCCAAAAATCATTGCCAACACACAATATAATAAAAAAGAAAAATGTGTCACCAAAGCAAGTTGTATGTCATGTTACTGTATGGTGAAGCTGGTTTGAAAATCACACTAAGTGCTAATTAGTTTATAACAGACACGAGGAAGTGTCATTTCACATGTCTTGAATATATATATATATATATATATATATATATATATATGAAATGATTTGTTTGAACATTATTTTTGATCGATACTCATATGTAAGTAGATATTCTTTTTTTCATTAAACAGCATTATATATTTATATCTACTGGCCTGATTATTTACGGTAAATTTTTTATTACGAAAATGTGTTTTCATTCGGCAGGAATGACACACATTTTCTCTATCCACATAGTTCAAACAAATCATTTCAAATTTATCGGTTGTTTATAACCAACTTTCGTTAATCTTCATAATATATATATATATATATATATATATATATATATATATATATATATAAGCAAGTTAACTTCCTAGACATAACATTAAACTTAGTATTGAATACTTTCCAACCTTACATGAAAAATAATTCTAACCCAATCTATATAAACCCCAATTCTAATCAAGCATATCCCATCATCAGTGGAACGCTGCATTAACACATACTCCTCAAATAAAGAAATATTCGATAAACACAAAATAATTTATGATAAAATTCTTAAAGACAGTGGATATCAATCATCCAATATTAACTTTCAAGAGCTCAAAAAGAAAAAATAGAAACAGGAAAATCATATGGTATAACCCTCCAATGTTTTCTTCAAACGCACAACTGGAATTTCATACTAAGGAAGGAGTTTGTCAAGAATTGTAAATCTTTTCATCCGGGTTTGTATGATCCTAAAATATATTTTCTCTTATGTTTATATCCGAGCATTACTTCGGATCTTTCATTTAGTAATCTTTCTCTTTCTGGAAATAATATTATGGCTAACTTCTCTTTTTTGGCACAATCTGCAGACATCACCACCATCGTCTTAATCATTATTAGCTTTTTATCCCTGGTACCTTAACCACATGTATTTACTTGTGCTACTAGATTGGCATTAATGTCCTACCCTTTTAATGTCAAACTAGTTAAATATAACCATCTCTTCTGCACTAACAGCTTCTTTTCTCGCACTTCCTGTTTGTGGAACTCACTTCTATATAGCTACAATCTCCATAAATTTAAATGCAGTGTCAATTGCCATCTTTTGTCTATTTAATTCCCATCTATCTTTTATTTGTTTTTTGACATCCCCTGTATCTTTTTTATTCTCTCACTACTGTAACCCCCTGTGCACCAGTGGCATTTCTATCTTGCTTGGGGTGAAATGATTATAAAAAAAAATGAAAAAACTGTATAGTGACTTTATAGCCTCTGTGTGTGTGTGTGTGTATATATTTTTTTTTTTTTTTTCTAAACATATACTGTTAAATATAAGAGACAATGAATGTCTATTATGTTTAATCATGAGCTGTTCTAAACGTCATATTTTGGCTTTAATTTCAGTTGAAAATAAAGACAAAAATTCTCCAACATTTGGATAATTTTTTATAAGTGTAGTTCTTAGTCTCAGCCATGATACCATTTACTCAGAGGACTTATTTAGCCTTCAAAATTCAGTTTACGCTGAAAAAAACTTATTTGATATTGATACCAGGAAATCAAAATTTGACTTACATCCATTCATTTTTCTTTCAGTCTACGGTTTCGCTTTAACTGGAAATAACTATTGCTTTTTAGTCTTTCATGCCAACGTCCAAAGAGTCTGAGCTCTAGGACCATGGATTAGTTTTAAAGCTTTCATTACACCCGAGCAATGCCGGGCTATACTGCTAGTGTGTGTGTATATATATATATATATATATATAAAATAAGCATTCAGTGATTAGCATTGAGAATAATAAGTGTGACACAGTATTGTTCGAAGGCATTGTTATTCTTGTATCTGTGACTTTACAAAACTCTTGAAATACAGTGCTACCTGATTGTGGACATGTTCAGTTGCTCTAGGATTGTAAACATATGATATTTGCAAGCACATTTAAATACTTCCAGCCTTCATAAATGATTTATTCTGTGTAATGATGACTTAGTCCCTTTCAAATTAGTCTCCTTGGAGCCTTGCATGCTTATTACAGCATCCCTTCTACTTTGCTAAACAGTCCTCCTCTTTCAAAATTGTTTCATTGCATTCTTTCTAATCTCACCTATGATCTGAAATCTCCTCCTTTTCAATAGTAAATTTTAGCTCTGCAAAAAATCTCAGAACTTTCAGAAAGCCAAAGTAGAAGTGTTATCAGTTTAGAAGCAGGGTTCTATTCATGAAATAAACAGGGTATCAAATCAATCCCAACTTCTCAAAGAGTTACCTGTACTTTGTTTTTATTTACACATATAATCATTTTTAACACATTCATCATAATACACCTACCTATTTTGATAAAACACTGCATCATCCAAATCAGTCTAGTGACATTAGATGATGCAGTGTTTCATCAAAATGGGTAAGTGTATTATGAATCTGTTATCATGATTATATGTGTAAATAAGGTTCTATTTTTTTTTTTTCCGGCAGACCTGTTAATGCCTTATTTTTAATTATCTATCCTTCTTCTTCCTTTTTTTTTTCTAAGTTTTTTTTTTGCAAATTACATATTCTAACCCCTGCTTATTTCAGATATGGTACTGGTACCTTAACAGATGTGTTTCTTGACAGAGTCTTCCAGGAATGCCTCACTTATGATGGTGAGATGGTAAGTACTGTGTAATTTATTTTGTTTACATGTTGACTTAGAAATCAGATTACAATGTTTCTTTATTGACATTTCTCCTCTGTTGCTGATTTATCATGTTTCACTAAGTGTAGGAAAAAAATCACAGAACTGATAAAAATTAATAAATTAATAGAGGAAAGAGTTTAAGCTTGACTGCCATTTACTGGGTCCTCACTGCTGGAAGAAGACAATGACTTGAATAAAAGGGTTGACTAAAATGAAATAACAACAATTGTGTTTTTTTTGTGATATAAAATGATTTCATGCAAAATACTGAAATAATCACTAACCTTGCCTATTATTATGCTAGATTTGCCTGAAATAAACAATTACATTCAACCTAATTACAATAAATGGTAGATGATGTAGTGACAATAATTCAATTATGGTGATTTGATTGTTCAATTCATGTGTGAACAGTTTGCTGACAGATAATTCACAGATAAGACAATTAACTAAATCTTGATTAAGAGAACTTCATTGAAACATAATTTATCGCATAAAGGATTGTTAATTAAAAATCATTTATTTATGAAGACAAATTAATAAAGAGTAAGTAAAAAAATATTAATTGAGACAAAACATTTGTAAAAAAATAAAAAAAAAATTATTTGCTAAAAAAGAAGCAGTCATTAAAAACTCTTACAAATGATTATGTGCACAAGCTCCATGAGTTATCTCTCTTTAACTTGACTCTCTAAATTATTTGTTCGCCTGGTATTGAACTCACAACTGTTTAGGTTAAGTCACTTGAATTAACCAACATTTATAGCCACTGAGCCATGTGTCCTCGAGGACAACAATATGTGAATTTCTGAGACATAAAACATATTTCAGTAAACATTTTTTTTTACCAGAGTTCATATTGCAATCTTTGATGCTAATGATTTTCTTTAGCATTTTTTTACCAGAGCTCAAATTGCAATCTTTGATGCTAATGATTTTCTCTAGCACTCTGAATTACTGGTTCCCATATTGTATTCATTTCTATGCTTGGTCAGCTTAGGAGATTTTTGTAGCTTAGTATATGTGCTGATTCCTTAAGTTTCAAGTAGTATTCTCTATCATTTCAACTTCATCCCATAGGGAGCGGTGATCTCTTTTCTCCCTCCATTTAGTATTCAGAAAACTTTTACAAATTGTGTGTTGCTCAAAAGATTAATTTATTTTTATTTGGTATTGATTTGGACATTTGTCTTAATTGTGAATATTTACTCATTGTAATATTATTTTATTTACAATTGGACTAATGTCCTTAACTTTGTGCTTACCACATTTTGGCCATTGTGACGTCTGGTTTTTTTCCAACACCAAAGATGAGGACATTAGTCTAATTGTAAATAATGTAAACTCTTCATCCCAGAAATGATTTATTTTATTTCCTATCAATTAAACATAACTTTTATCACAAAATTTCTTTTCTTAACCAAAATTGTGACTTCTTTCCATTTACTAGGCTTGTTGTTATCATGATCATAAAGCTTTTGTCAGATTTATAATAAATGTAAATTGTTTTTAAAACAAATTCATGATAAGAATTTTATTGTAAACTTATTTTGCTTTATAAAATAACATTTCTTTTAAACTGTGAATAAAAATTAGAAAATTTCATTCAAAATTTGTCTATACTTATAAGATGAAGTATCATTTACATTATTGACATTGTTTTGACTGTTGTCCTCATCTTTATTGCTTTGTTTATGACATTTTGACCATTGTACGCTTTGGCCTTCTTCAGGCCTTAAGAATTTTGAATGGAACCCTTTATTTTGATCACTCTGGTAGATTGTTCTCATTTCATGTGCAATGACCCAATGGATATAGGCATTGGTTAGTTCCAGTGACTTGACCCAAAGAATTGTGAGTTCAATACCTGGCTAAAGCAGGAGTGAACTTAGAGAGTTGAGTTAAAGGGAGATAACCTCAGTGATCGAAATAAAAAGTTTGGTTCAAAATTCCTAGCACCTGAAGAAGGCCGGAGCATACATTGACCGAAATGCCATAAACATGGCAATAAAGATGAGGACAACAGTCTAAATAATCTACATTTTCAAATGTAACTTTAAGATGAAATATTTTGGTTTTTCACTGCTTATAATATTTAAATGTTTTAATAATAATTTTCACTACAATAGATTTTTATACTATTACAAGGCTACAAGAAGTTTTTCTTTGAAATCAACCAAAAGATTGTTTTCTAACAATAACTCTAAATGCCAGTTTTTAATTGTTTTCAGGATTACAAAACCTACCTCGACTTTGTGTTGGCATTAGAGAACAGAAAAGAGCCCCAGGCCTTACAATACCTTTTTCGGATTCTTGATGTAGAACAAAAAGGCTTCCTCAATGTGTTTTCATTGAATTATTTCTACAGGGTAATTCTTTTTTTCTTTGTTTTCTCTTAATTAAACAAAATTAAAAAAAAAGTGTTTAAAATTTTTCTATTCTGAAGAAAAGTAGTTTCTGGTTAATTGGGCTGCAACAGAACAATCTGTTCCAATTAGGCAAAGCAACATGGAATTAATTGAAATTCATTCATTTTCAATTTTTCTAGAAAGTATTTTTAGGAGGAAATATAATTTTTTTTTTCTGTTCAAGAGAAAAACCTTTATACTTTAGTGTCTTATACAAGGTTTGGTTTTGCTCATTTCAAAATTGGAAAAAAATGCATAAAGAGTGTATGCATATATAGATAGAAATTAACATTGGGTTCAATGACTGGTGGTGACAGTCTGTTTCATTCTTAAATGCAATCATCAGGCTATACAAATATTGTGATTTTTCTAAGTGCAGCTTAGATGTGGCACTAGGCTAAAAATATCGATCACCCAGTGAGTATTGAACTCACTACTCAATTGTAATGATTCTAGCAAGTTTCCTAAACTTTACACCACATTGAGACAACCTAAAGATTTTCTAAGTGTAGCTTAAATGTGGCACAAGGCCAAAAGTATGGAGCACCTAGTGAGGATTGAACTCATTATTCAGTTGTAACTGATCTAGTGAAACTTGTCTGCTAATTATTTCCCCATGTCAAAATACCCAGTGATTTTTCTCAGTGTTGTTTAGATGTCGCACAAGGCTGAAATTATGGAGCACCCAGTGAGGTTTGAACTCACTATTCAGTTGTAAATGATCTAGCATGAGTAGCCTGCTAACCATTACACCATGTTGAGGTGCCCATAGACAATATGAATATAGTATACCTAAAAACTATATTTTTCTCAAACACACACACATATAGTTTGACGTAAATCAATAAATATACATATGAGGAGGGTGTACATATGAATAGTATTATTATTCAAGTGTTAATAAAATAATGATCAATGTATGAACAGAGCTGTATTATAAAAAAGATTATATTTATACAATAAAGATATTATTAATGCCATTAAAATTAATATAAAAATCTAACAATTCAATTCTTCTATTTAAAATATGGCCCCTAAATTTACTGTCCTGTATTTGAAAATGTTTAACCCAAACTTCAATCTAAGGTCATCTTATCATCTGGTTTGTAAATGCAACATTCTAACCATGACCTCTGCATTCAAAAATTAACATTGTATATCTGACTCCCCCTCCCAACAACAACAAACTGTTTTCCTTCTTCCCCTTCCCACCACTATTTGTTCTGTCTGAATAAATCTAACTCATTCGTTCAAAATTGTGGTCTGATGAGTTGAATATTTTTTTAAGATATTCATGAAATAAAATAACCGATGGATTTATAAATTTGTCCAATTTATTTTCATTTTATATATATATATATATATATATAATAAAAAACTGGATTGGAACTTTAGCCCAGTGCCATATTTTTCAGTAGATACTTGGCATGTATGGATTTTGATAGTATTTCCGATCACAAATTCAACAACAATTTGGGGTATGGGAATAATAGAATAGCTAATTTTTCTTTTAGTTATAATTTACAGAATTTTTCTATTTTATTTTGGGGTTCAGTTTTTTTTTTCCTCTCTGATTTTTACAAATGTATTTGGATAAAAAAATGCTATTCTGGTATTTACTTTAGAGATATTACATGGTTGTTATATCTTTATTTAAATATATACTCCATAGAGTCCATATAATTCATGGTGGGGGTATCTGTTGAACTCTACATCTGCTCTATATATGATGCTGTCAGTTAAGTATTATCTGTTCAGGGGGTAATATTTAATTTTTACAATTACAAGTGGATATTTTACTGTTGGGTTTACAATTTAGCAGTTTTTGATTATGTCCTTTAATAAGATGCCCCATAGTGGCTGTAATGCTGTAACTAATCTTTACTATCTTCCTTTTATAAATTCAGTAGAATATATTGTCATTAGGAAAATGTTTATTTAAAATTGAAAAAAATTTTCATCCAATTTTGATTTTTACCTGTAAATTAAATAGTGGCATGAACCAAATAATTTTTTTCTGTTATAATTTCAGATGAAGGGATATGTCTTAATTTTCCTTTGTGAAGGAATGTGTCTTAATTTTCCTTTGTGAAGGAATGTGTCTTAATTTTCCTTTGTGGAGGAATGTGTCTTAATTTTCCTTTGTGGAGGAATGTGTCTTAATTTTCCTTTGTGGAGGAATGTGTCTTGTTTCTATTCCCGCGTGAGTTAGTAATTAATATTAAGACGGGTCACCATGTAACGATGGGGTGGGACGAAGAAATGAATGAATGCTGTTCTTACAGAGACTTTTATAATACACAAATAATACGTATATATAAACAAACAAGTTTATACACTATTATGCCCAATGCAAAGCAAAGGAACAAGAAAGAAAAAGTCTTAAATTGAAGATACCTCTGTATTTGTCTGTATTTCTGAGATGAGGTGGTATTTACACTATTCAGACTATTGTCCTCATGTTTGTTGCAATTTGTACAATGTTTTGGCTGTTGTATGCTCTGACCTTTTTCAGGTGCTAGACACATGGCCCAGTGAATAGAGATGTTGGTTAGTTACAGTGACTTGACCCAAGAGTTGAGTTCAGTACCAGGCTACAGTGGTGGTGAACAAGTAGAGAGTCCAGTTAGAGGGAGAGAATGATATACCCCAGTGATCGTAATAAAAGATTTGGTTTGAAATTCCTAGTACCTGAAGAAGGCTGGAGCGTACAACAGCTGAAACATTGTACAAATGGTAACAAAGAAGAGGACTATCCCAAATAATGTAAATAGTGAAGAACTTCTGTTTGGCCATTGTCATGACTCCAGATTTAGAGGGCTCAAAGTCATCTGTATCCCAAAGGCTTCATCTATGTCCCAACGAGACAGCAGGAGTTTTATGCTCCAGTGAAACATGGCGATCAACAGATTCTGCCTAGGCCAAAAGACCTGGGCAGAAGAGAACAACCTTCTTTCTTAGTTGATGTTAACTGAAAGTGTGTGGCTAGTGCTTGGGTCGCTATCAGAAGTGACGTCACAATGCGGTTGTCATGTGACTACATTAAGGTATCTCGACTAAAGAGAGATAAGCACCTTTTGTATCTTTACACAGAGGTTGGTTTGTCATTCCTAGATTATAATAGACTTTTTGTTGGTTTTTAGATTTTGATAGACTTTAGTAGGCTTCCGTCTGCAATGCTGATTAATAATCATTTTTGACACTTTTGAAAATATATTCAGAAGATGAGTTCTATAAAAACCTATGCTCTATATCTGTTGATATTTGTTTTTTTTATCAGTAATGTATTTTGGATTTGGCTAAAAGTTGACTTTTTTTACTCCACAGTTTGTTCTCTTATGGGATGTTACAGTGCCATTATTAAGGTGTAATTTAACATCTAAATATTTAATAGATTTCAAGCTGTATCAACCATTCAATTGAATCCTAAATCTTTAAACAATTTAAGGTTTCTAACAGAATCAATTGCTTTACCTGTTTACAATAAATATGTATAGTGAAAGAGATAATCACCAGCTTCCTCGAAAAAAGTGTGTGTTTTGTGTGCAATTTGCCAAGAAAAATGACCAAAAAGTAGTTAGCAAAAATCTACTTTAAAGACTAGAATCTATGCTATTGTTGTTCTTTCCTTTGAATGGCATGACCAATCAGAAAGATCTCTCGGTGAACAAAAGCCATTGTTTTTCGCTTATGGGGGAGTTTGGGTTTCCTGAGCTTGGTGGATGAACAGGTGTTTTTGCTGGTTAGAAGTGAAGGTTGGATATATCCAACCATTTTACCGGTTGGACTGTTACAAAGATGAACTATCAAACTGTGATTTGGCTACAAGTATTGCAGTGGAGAGACAGAAGAAATCTATTGCAGATGTCTATTGCTACTATATGTTGACAGTTTTTTTTTCTGTTTACACCAACAATATGAAACCTTTATCTCTATTGTCTGTTGTCACTTTTATAATCAATTATTTTATTTAATTTATAAAATCCTTTCACAAGCTGCTTCATGCCAACCTACTGGAATAGTAAAGAGCTTTTGCCTATCCAGATGTTACTGTCAAAAAATTAGCATACAATGCTCCAGACTTAATGAAAACTAAATTTTATAATCAAAATTCTTGTTATTATTAAGAGGAAAAAGCATTTTTTGAATATTGAATTAAATCTTTTAATGCTTTTTAGAACATTCCAAATTTTGATTAAAAATCTTGTTTTTCTAGTGTCAGCAAATGTACTATAAATGAACATAACACATTTTAGTGTCTTTTTTACGGTGACACATTAAATTTGAACTTTTTGTAAAATTAAATAATTGTTGGACTTTAATGAAACATTTAGGACTTATTTGCAAATGAATTAAATTATTTTAGAAATGTTTCTCTTTAGTGGTATAAATATTTTTTTATGCGTTTCATGCCACTTAATTTTATGAAAACTTGAGAAATTCAGTGAAATAATTTTTAGTGACTAAAAGCAGAACTCTGGAGAATTTAAATCAATTTTTTTCTTTGTAAAATTGGACCCCATCTTACCAAAAATTTACTCTGAATTGTAAAATAAGAAAATACAATAAAACTAAGACATTATTCAATTAGAGAAACTTTTAATTGCTTTTATGAATAAGATAAATTAAGGACAATATTGTCTTTAAAAAAAGTCTTTTCAGTGAAAAGTGAATTTTTATAATTTTAATTAGAATAAATGATAAAGTTTTTAAATCTTTCAAAATTCAGTTTCAATGATGCAACTCTTAGGGAATATTGTTAAGTAAAACTATATCTACTAACTATATACTGTAAAGCTTATTATGACAAGCCTGAGTATTTTTTAAAGAATTTTTAATTTTTTTATATGCATGTAATTGTTCCATGAGGATCTGACAAACTTTTTCCAGAGATGGTTGTCGCTCAGGATTTGTTAAAAAACAATAATTAGACAAAATATAAAACTGAAAAGAAAAAATAGTCTAAAGATATAAAAGAGAGGAAAAAAAAAACAACACTAAATATGTGCCAGTTTGTATTCTAAAAGCCAAATAACTTTGAGCAACCAAAATGGCTACTAATCACAAATAGAATCCGTGATATAGCTGGGATTGTTGCATGTTTTATTTCATTGTTAGAGGTGAAAGTTCAAATGCTGATTTTCAATTCAACTGAACTCTAATTATTCATAGGTTGTGTTAGTTCCAGATTACTTTAAAAAGTCTAGAATGAATGTGGATACTAATTTGGAATTTACCAAACAATGTTGAAAAACATCATTTGTTAAGTATGTATAAACATAAAAATTGACTGAAAAATTACCTGTGTAGCAAAGCATATTTCAGAAAAAAAATAAATTAAATACTGACTTCAATGAACTTATCTTTTTCTTTGGAACAAAGATTGAGGAAACAATGATAGAAAGGGCTGAATCATGTTAATTAATGGAGGGATTTCTTTTACACTACCAAATTAATTTTTATTTTAGCTATTGCAGTATGGAATTTTGATCAATTGGGGAAAATATTTTAGTAAATTTCTTTAAAAAATGATTATATTACGAATAAAAATGTCCATTTCTCTAATTATCAAAATTAAAATTTTTCAGTCTTCATTTACTGTTTTTCATAGAGGTGAAAAGGAAACAGGTTTTTTAACCAACTTATTGCAGTACAATCTAAGGGAGATAACTGTTTTAGTTTTTAAATTAAAAGAAATCTAACCATATTTACACAGTTAAAATATACATTTATTCAGTGTAAATCAGTGATTCTGAACCTTTTATTACCCATCGACCATAACCATTTGATGAAAAAAAAAAAAAAGAAAAACCTTTTTACTAATAAATAAGTTTAGGAATTGTATTACAGAAATATTAAATGTACCTGCTTTATTTTGAAGTAAAACTAATTTAATGAAAATAAACTTGTATTTAACAAGTAAATCCTATGGAACATTTATTTATACTAGTAAAATAACTCATAATAAACCATTTAAAAATATGTGAGTAATTAATAAATTAAAAAAAAGTGTAACTTTATTCAATGAGATCCTTGTGGTTGATGATGTTATGCTATTTTTTTATATTTGGCTTCATTGATTTCAATGATAGTTGAAGATCATCTCTTTTTACAATGTCAAATCTACATTCTATTTTATTAATATATCAAATTATGTAATAAATTATAATCTTTATGTAATTTTCCTTTATCTATCCTCGTTTTTAAGCAACTTTTAAAATCAAAACATCCATTAGAATAAAAAAGACATTAACTTAATCTTGTTTTCTGCTAGTTTTAAAGTTATTTTATTTTTAGTATTTTAATATTGTGTAGATTACTGTAGAAAATTATAATCCTCAATTGTAACAACTGTTCCATAGTGAAATTTCTCTCTGGACACTAAAATATTACTGTTGACCCCCAATTTTTAAATGAAAATATCACAGCACACTTAGCAAAATATTTAATGAATATACATTTAAATGTTATGAAATTTTGAATTAAACAATATTGAATACACTTATATAGAAAAAAGTTTAATCATTTATTCAAATAAAATAAAATTTTAAAGTTAAATTGAAAAAAAAAATACTGAAAGTATTTCACGGCACACTTCAAAGGATTGTGTGGCACACTAGTGTGCCATGGAATGGTAGTTGAGGGTGATCATGGCACTTCACAAATTTTTGTCCTTTGTACTGCTTAGTAAGGTGTGTTGTTTTGCTATCTCTCCTAATCCTCAGCCATTTACACAAGGTTGCTGGATAGATTTTGTGCTGCTTTCCTCTGTTCCTCCCGTTTGCTTTCAATGTCCTGGGAGTGTCATATTCTCCAAGTCCTCTTTCTTCATTATATGCCTGAGAAATTTCAACTGTATTTTTCTGATTTTAAGTAAGTGTCCTTTTTATTTCCATTTTTTTCTCTAAAACTTCATATTTGGCCCATGGTATTTTCAGCATCCTTGTGTGAAACCATATTTCTGTTGCTTCAAGTCTCTTCATCTATGAAGTGAATGTGCAACATTGCCATATAGGGGGACTTTTTTCTAATAAAATTTTCCTGTTTCTTAATACTTTGCTTAGCTTTTGGAGTATGCTTTTGACTATTCTAATGCAGCTTTGGATTTTGGTATATATTTTTTTTAATGTATATTTAAATTCAAAGCACCATTATTCAGTCATCAGTGTATATTTCTTGCCACATTTGAGCTAAATTATCTGCATTTCATGAGAAAAGAAAGACAGGAAATGAAGAAGTCTCTACTGATTTAATGAAGAATGTGATATTTCAGGAGATTTTTAATCAGAGATTCTTTTTTTTTTTTTGTTTTTTTTTTTTGCTTTCTCTATGCTCTCCAAGAGTTTTTTTTTCTTCAGAGTTATGTGTTCCTGGGTATGATGATAAACTACATCCAGCAGCAAGGCCTTTGATTTGGAGATTTTGAGGCGTGTGGAACCACCTCTTGATTGCTGTTGTTCCCAGGTCCATTCTGACCCGTGGTGGTAGCACCTGTTAGGGTCCCAGCTATGGGCAAATAGTTAACCCCTAAATTGGGGTCAAAACGCTACGAAAGTATAAAAATACATTTTCATAGCAAAAATATCGAACAATGTAAATAATTACAATACTTCATCTCAGAAAGATTCATTGACAGATCCTTAAGAAAGCCAGAGCATACAATGGCTGAAATGTCATGAATATGGCAACAAAGATGAGGACAACAGTCTGACCATTGTAAATAAAGTAGGACTTGTATCTGAAAAAATCATTATCTCACAAAAACTTGTTAATGCAATAATTAAAAACAAAAATGCAATCTCAAATATTTTGGCTTTAAACAATCCCCAGAAGGTTGATAAGCCATAAAAAACAAATCTATCAAGCATGTGTTTGGTAGTTAATTCATTGCTTGAAGCACTACAAAACAGAACTAAATTCAGATTTCAGAAAGTTTTAACATTCGTTTCTAAATTTGTTTTCCCTCAGGCAATACAAGAACAAATGAGAAGACATAATCAAGACCCAATTTCTTTTGAAGATGTGAAAGATGAAATTTTTGATATGGTTAAACCAAAAGATCCGCTTAAGATTACATTACAAGACTTGATTTATAGGTAAGTAGTGCGTTTTCTTGATTGCAATTTTTTTTTCTATGTGCCATGCCCTTTCAGGATGTGGGTGACCATAGCCCTCCACAATTTTCCATCCATGATCACCCACATCCTCATTGCAAGAGTTTTTATAATTGTATTTGTAAGTACAATTTTGCCATTGTCAGTAACTACTCTCTAGCTCATGCAGGGCTATAGCCATTGATTTGCTTACCAAACAATGTATGGGGTCTGCATTAGCATATTTCTATTCATTATGGTAGGGAAATGCTGTTGACTACTCATCAGTGATGGAAAGAGCAAGGGCTTCACTACTTAAGCATATTTTTTTCCCCATTCATTCACTACTAAGACAGATATACCTTTTGAAAGAAAGTTGGTAAAAGAAACTACTTGTTTTTTTTACTTACTCCCTTTTTACCCTACCGCCCTCTTTTAGGACTTTTAACCATCAACAGATCTTCTCAAATATATTGTATTTCAAAAATGTAATGTTATTTACAACAATCTGTGTCATTAGTTTGGCACAATGATATTTTTTCTTAACCTTAAATCTGATTATTAAAAGTTTAATAGAGAAAAGAAAGTGAAACACAGAAATTGAATGATGCCTTTCAAAACCTAAGCAAATGAAGAAAAGAGTACTGAACTGGTATGTAATATCGGTCTTCTTATATGGAAGTGAATGATTGACAATCTTCTTAGAGGTGAAGAAGAGACTTGAAGCAACAAAAATGTGGTTCTACAGAAGGATGCTGAGAATACAGTGAACCAAGTATGTGAACAGCATCAAAGTTTTTCAGAAAATGGAAACAAAATCGACACTTATACTTAATGTTCGGAAGAGACAGTTGGAATTTCTAGGGCACATATTGAGGAAAAGTGATTAGGAAAATTGACTCCTGGAATATATTGAAGGCCAGAGGAAAGCATCACAGAACCTATCTAATGAGTTTGTGTAAATGGTTGGCAGAACAGAGTTTAGGAAAGATAGCAGAAAGGCAAATTTTTACTAACCTCATGGAAAATTAGGGAACAAGAGTAAATTTTTACAATAAATTACTGAGTATTAGTGAGATAGAAATACTATATATATAGTATTTCTATCTCACTATATATATATATATATAGTTTTAGAAAATTTTGTCATCTTAAACCATATAAATAATCCTAATCTATGTAACAAAAAAGTGATTTCATGACCACATGCTGCCATAGGGAAAAAAATACTTACCCCGCCAATTGATACAGATTCTGCTATATGCTTTCCTTTTTTACTCACTCCCTTACTTCCCCCTTTCTTTCCTTTGCAAATATTTCTATTAATAATTATGAATTATTCCCCTTTAATTTAATCTCCCTGAATTTTAATTTTATAATTTCATTTTTAAAACTTTCATTTTTTATCTCCATGTAGTCATTGTCTATTTAAATTTTACTCTTGTTATTAAAAAGCAGTAACCTAATTTTATAAGGTTTAACTTTCATGAACATCGAGTGAACTTAAATTTAAATCTATTAAACTGTCAGTTTGTAATATGCACCTGATGACTGAGCAATGCATAAAACTCGGTTGTTCCATTGATTTAAAACAATATTTATATTCATTAATATATATATATATATATATATATATATATATATATATATGAATATGAAAGAGAGAGAAAGTGGGTATAATGCTCAGCCTTTTCGAACATAGTCAGCAGCAACTGAATATCGGTCCTAGTCAATGGTAACAATAATGTAGCCTCATGACCTGTGTTGGTCTTCAAGTTCCTTCAAGCCACTATGGTCATCATCTAGCTGACTCCTCACACAATACCACATTGCTTGTTTTGTCACTGATGTGTTTGTGGCATGGTTCCACTCAACTTAGCTGCCATTTATCTGTTTATGATCATCCACACTTCTGCCACATTGAAGGTGAGAAAACCACTGATGAAGCAAACTTGAAGTGTGTGTTGGTCCGAGAGCTGTGAGTTACACAACTAAAAAAGAATTCTTTGGTTAAAAATGTAACAATGATTTGGTTTGCATATGCCTTGTTGTATACAGTTTTTTTTTTTTTTTTTTAACCCTTTTTACTTAAAATCAAATGCCACTGTGATTGCCTTTAGAGCCAGCAGCTTGTGTTGGTAGTAACTTAAATTTCAATTTTCTGGTCTTCATGGTTGGCACAAAATCTTGGTCAGGATAGCTCTTTTTGTCTTCTCCTGATCTAGTTGTTTGATCTAAGTTTTCTCAATCTCTAAATTATTCTGGGCTTTTGTGATCCTCTGATCTGGTCTTTTTTTATCTTCTGGACTAGCATTAGGTTTTGGTGAAGAGATCTCAGCAAATTGATGTGGACTCTGGTAGCTGTAATGGGTGGGGGGCTCTCCTGGTGTCTTCCAGTCTCTTCTGCCCTCTCTGTTTTAAAATCTCCAGCTTATATGGAGTTCTGTGTCTGGTAGTGGTGGTGATTGGCCAGTGTGAGGATTTAATTGAATTCTACACTTTTTAAAAAAATTCCATATCCAAATTTAGGGTTGTCCAACCCCATTTTGGCAGTGGTCAGTGGAGTAAAGCCTCTATTTTTAAATCCAAATTCCTTTCATGTCTCATCTCATACTACCACTCCATATGTGTGGCACTAATCTTTCTCTTACTTCTCTCAAATTCTCAGCAGCTAACCTCAGCCTGCTTCCTGTAATTATCCGCACTTTCAAATTTTTCTTATCACTTGCCTTCAAGGAAATCTGAATTAATGTTTGGACTTATAATTTGTCCTGAGAAAAATTTTAAGGAATGAATGCTTCAGACTGATTTCTCTCTCTGTAGGAGGTACTTCTCTTCTGGATGGCTGATTCAAAACAGATGTCTTTTACGTGCTCTCTTTTGTCCAGAGAAATTATAAGTGTTACTCTGGTGACTATTGGGTTTTCTTTATCAACAAAATATTCTTCCTTCTACTTGACATCTTCTAGAATACCTTTAATAGTCCCGTTCTTATTGACAGGAAGTGGGGAAGGGTGGTGGTCTTGGTTTTGCTTGATCTTACTGAAATCCTCTTTCAAATTATGTTAAAACATGAGTTTTTGATGCATTTTGTTTTTAATTTTATTCTCAACTCTTCACACAATTTCCAGAATTATCATCCACATAAAACTCTTTCCTCTTCATTTGTTTTTTTTCTTTCTTTTTTTTAAATTTTTAATCCTCAGTATCACAGGCAGGTAGAATGGAATATCTATCTATGAGAGAGAGAGAGATTGAAACAGATATATAAAATACATAGATGACATTTTCATTTCAGCTAATAATATTGATCAAATTACACAACTTAAAAACAAATTTGAAAGTCACTCTGTCCTCAAATTTAGATTAGAACTTAATTTTAATAAGAAAAATCCATTTCTTGATGCATTTATTGATTTCAGCAGACACAGATAAGTTAGCTGTTGCAAAAATCTTAATTCAATGCACACAAATGATATCTTCTTCCAAAGTGATATTCTATAAAGAATAATGCAAAATTAAGCAAACACTTGTTAACAATGGATTTCCTAACTTTCATTGATCAACAAATTAAAATGTATCTCAATAAACTTAATAATACCTCTAACAATATTAAAAATAATAGCGTATGTCAAAATAAACATAACACTATTAACTTATATTATTGTAGCCAAATGTATAATAATTACAAACATGATGAAACAATACTGAATAATAACATAATAGGTAGAAATGTTAAACAAATTAAGCTCATCATATATTATAAAAAATTTAAAACAATTGAGCTCATAGTCTAATAACCCTACAACTAAATCCTTTACAAAAAAACCAATGTAGTGTATCAATTTACATGCTTGTTCACAGACTGTATCTCTGATACTAATAATAAACCCACTACATATATTGGTTTTACTACAACCACATTCTCTCGTAGACTTACTTGTAACCTTTTTCATCATAGTTCAATTAAACAAAATTTCTTAGGAAAACATAGCCATGTATGTAACATTAGACAGATTTTAGTTGATAACACAATAATACTTGCACATACACACAGTAAAAAGAACCTTCAGATATTGGAGGCCATTAAATAAAAGCAACCCACACTCAATAAAATCACATTTCAATCTAGTCATAACTCATTACATTGCATTTAAACATATGATTCTGTTAACATTTTAGTCTTTCATGTAGTGTGATGTTATAGAACCGCATTACTAATTTACGACCTGCATCTGCTATTCGGTGACTGTTATCATTGCTTAGCAATGTTTTATGTCAACACAAAAAAAATCATCTTTAATGGTGGATGTCTTTGTTAACATCCTTGAATCCACTCTGAAGATGGCTCATGTGAGCCGAAAGCTTAGAACCAGCGTAATAAAGCAATATTCAAATGTTGGACAATTTTTGTCTTTATGTCCACCAGAAATTTAAGTCAAAATACAATGTTTAGAATGGCTCATGATTAAGCATAATAGACATTCATTGTTTGTTATATTTAACAACACAAACACACACATACACACAGGGTGCGATAAGTAAATTGTCGTCATTATATATTTTTTATTTTGAACAGGTGCAGTGTTTGTTTTTGATCTTGTTGATTGTACAGTATAGTAGAGTCAGTTGGAGACCGTCTGTGAGAAAAAGAGCATCTTGACACAATTCACTCCACCTAAAAGTTGGAAATGGCATGCTGTACCACTTGGTATTCTTGCTGTAAACTCCAATATGAACATTTCTGAATGTTTGGTTGTCAATTTGAGGATAGTGTAGAAGATCCAGAAAGAGTTGGCTGACGTATCCAGTCAACATCATGGTGTTTGGAGTGATCACTAGTGATGGCAATGTTGTGCTTCCATTCATCTTCCCACAGGGTATCAGACTCAACATGGAAGCCTTCATCATATACCTTTGAGGAGGTAGTGCTGTTCTGCATCAAGAGGGTGGCTGCTGGAAGAAGGTTTGTCTGGCAACAGGACTCTGCACCATGTCATGCAAGCAGGAGAAACCAGTCATGGCTGTTAGGCAATTTCAGTGATTGTATCATATCTTATATCTGTCCACCCAACCCCCCAGGCTGCAACCCCCTTGATGATTATGTGTGGAGTGCAACTTGAATAAGTAGACCCTCCAGAAAGGTTGCAGAGGTTTCTGATGTTGTCTGGAGACTCTGGTTGAAGCTGATGGCAATTTTATTGAATAAATTTACCCTTTAGTATTTCAAGATATTTTTGGTAAATATATGTTAAGATGTCAGTGTTATTTTCATTTTTGTATCATTTAGGTAACAATTCCTTGATCGCACCTTATATTAAGAAACAAAAAGATTTTACGTGAAACGAAGAGAAGAGAGTGTTGAATTGCTATACAACATGTCAAACCTTCTATATGACAGTGAGCGACAGGGAAACAGAAAATAACTTACCTAACAAGCCTGTGATAGCAGAACAAGGATTTTGGAAGGAGAATGGGGGACAGATATTGCTTAGAGCTATAAAGGATAGGCTGTTGTGGAGAGCCATGATTGCCTACATCCTGAAAGGACAAAATGAAACCTACCTAATGTGTTTGTATAAATGGATGGCAGAACCACATTTGTGTTGCTTCAAGTCTCTTCATCTTTGCAGAAATTCTTCAGGAATTATTGCTATTTTTGGAGAATTGATATTAAGTAGTCTTTGTTTCTTAGTACTTTGCTTAACTTTCGAAAGGTACTTTTGCTATACCAATGCACCTTTCAATTTCAGTTTCACAGTTTCTGTCCTCTGTTAAAACACTTCCTAGATATTTATTGCCCTGCTGGCTGTAGCTTCAGAATATGCTGACTGCATCTCTGCAGAGGGGTAAAAACCCTCAATGAGGTATTCTTTATATGACAATAAACTGCATCCAGCAGCAGGGCCTCTAACTGGGAAGTTTTGGGGAGCATGGAACCACCTCTTAATTGCTGTTGTTTCCAGGTTCACCTTGACCCAGAGTGATAGCAACTGTTAGGGTCCCAGCTATGGGCAAATAGTTTATCCCCAAACTGGGGTCAAAACATTATGAAAGTATAAAAGCAGAATTTTATAGAAAAAATTCCAGTAATACTTTTTTTTTTTTTTGAAGAAAAAAATGTTATCAACAAAATATTTTTAAAGAGCAAAAAAAAAAAAAAAAAAAAAAATACCAGCAATACATTTGACTCTTGACAAAAGCCTCTTTACAAAAGTACATTAATGAAACCTAATCTGCAAACTGATTTCCTATGTAAAATACATATTCTATTCTTAAGAATGTATTGTAAAAATTTTGTTGACATTAAATAACCCATTGAGGTTGATATGCCGTGAAACAAAACAAATCAACCCCGATGTTTAAATTGTTGTACTTGCTTTTTTGTTGGTATCTCTGATTTGTATGTTGAACTGTCACCTTTTGCTGACAACTACACATTCTGTCTTCTTGCAATTGATGTGTACTTCTTTCTTCTCTAGCTGCTGTAGGAGTTGTTGTAGTTTTCTTTCTGTGTCTGCTATCAACACTGTCATCTGCATGTGCCTTGCTGCGAAATAATGGTTATCAAGTGAATGTAATGAGTTTAATTCTCATTCCGCTTCCACTGCAATGGACTCGTGCCAGTTGAAACCAAACCAAAGGAAAACACCATTTGAAATTGGCTTTTATGTATTTATCAACAAGTAAATTTATCAGCTTTTGGGGGAAAAAAATATGACTAAGTTTGTTATGAATGGTGATTTTCTAAGTGCAGCTTAGATGTGGCACTCAGTGAGGTTTGAACTCACTACTCAATTGTTATGGTTCTAGTAAGGCAAGCTTGCTAACCATTACACCACATCAAGGTGCCCTATATTTGTTAAGAATGGTGCGACTACACATACCCCTAAACAAGAAAGGTTGGGAATTAAATTTTCTTTTTTTTTTTTTAAGGATAGGAAAGTTTTGTAATTTGCTTGAAGAATTGTGTACATTAAGTGTATGGTTAGGTCTTGAAGGCTATCAAAATAAAGGGAGGTAAAGAAGTTGTTGGGTATTATCTATTTATCATTCATTAATATTTCGAGATCAAAATATCATCTTCAGAATGGTAGGGGAGCTTGTGTTCGGGTTCGTGCTTTTCAAGGAATGG
The DNA here is from genome assembly GCA_037127315.1 of Ascarosepion bandense. Taxonomy (NCBI): domain Eukaryota; kingdom Metazoa; phylum Mollusca; class Cephalopoda; order Sepiida; family Sepiidae; genus Ascarosepion; species Ascarosepion bandense. The sequence continues at coordinate 1,162,935 of JBBBDQ010001761.1, read as the reverse complement.
TCATTCTTGGCTGCTACTGCTGTCATTAATTGTTGTGTGTAAGTGTGTTTATAGTATATATGTGTAATTGATAGTTGGGACCTTTTTACACAGTCTGCTTTAATATGTGATTTATCTAGATATGCATTGATCTGGTGTTATATCTATTGGCTTTAATTGGTGTGTTTATTGCTACATTTTTTTTTTTTTCATCCTATATTCGTTTTTGCATGTGCGTATACTTCTCGTATTTTATTTTATTTCTTTTTAATTATTTTATCTATTTTATTTTTTTCTCCTCTGTGATCATTTTATGTATTTTTTTTATTTTTTAAATCTAGCCAATTCTAGTCACACCAAAATAACAAATTTCATCTAATAAAATCCTAAAAGATCAAATGCATCACAAGAAAACGTTTTTTTTTTCACTTTGTCATACTTTTTTTTCCCTAATAACTCACCTTCTATGTTTATTTTTTTTTTAGTGGCAAAGGGGACACAGTTCTTAGCATACTGATTGATCTGAATGACTTCTGGACGTATGAAAACCGGGAGTATATTGTGTTGGATGCTGCTGCTGCCACTGCAGATGCTGATGAAGCTGAGATTTGAGGAATCTGTTGTATTTTTTTTTTGGGGGGGGGGGAGCCGGGGTGGAATCACCAGTGTTTCATTTTTATTGGTCATTTTTACGATCTATTTTTTAATTTTCAAAATCCCAAAGAAAAACCTTCATTATCATTTTTTTGCTACCTCTCCTCCCCCCCGAAAGGAGGCTTCATCTTAAAGCAGATGTTAGTGGAGCGAACTGTAAATAGTGGGTCATAAAAAGATGTCACATTTTAGAGTACAATCTGGAAAAGACGATATTACACAACTCCTTCATTTATTAAGATTTTATTTGAACAAATTAAATATTTGATTTCATTCATACTGATCTTTCTCATACCATAAAAGGTAAGCCTTGTAATTTACTCACTACCATCTTTAGCAAAATGTCTTGAATATGAAATTCTATGGGTTTTGGATAATAAGAAAACTTACTTCACAAAAAAAAAAAAATCATTAATTCAAATCTTCAGTTAGAAAATTAAAGGGAGATCATTTTTATGTAGAGAGTGCTTTTATATGTGATGCAAAATATCATTTAAAGAATGAAGACTTCTTTTGAGGATAAGATAAATGCAATAAAGTTTGACTTGAAAACAAGATTGATGGTTATAATTAAAAAATGTTAATCGTCTTTGTATGTCAATAACATTAACAGTTTAAATTAAACAAAAAAAAAGAAAAGAAATTAAATGCAAAGATATAAATGCAAATAAAATTCAAGTTATATTACTCAAAAATACCCTGGATATCATTTAAAAACTGTTATTTACGATAATGGATACCTTGTTCTTAAAATAATCACTAAAGTTTTGATTCACATAATGTTGCTTAATATTTTTGTTTTATTCTAAAAAGCAAGTAAGAAAATGTTAATAAATAAAAACGAAAAACAAACTCATTTAAATATTTACCCTATACAAAATACAATGCATAAACAAATTAGACATTTAAATCTTTTGTTTGAATTCATTACTTTTTATTTGGATATTCATATTTTCATCATTCTTTTTTTTTGTTTTATCGATAACCTCCTCCGGCAAAAAAAAAAAATAAAAACATTAAGTAATCCTCTTAAACAAAATCGACTTGTCAGTGATTATCATAAACAAACAAGTTTAATAAACAAGTTTAATTGTTAAATGATGCATAATTTAAGAAAATCCTCATTCAGATATAAGTTATCTCCCTTTATTTTTATGTATGGCTTTTTAGTGAAGATTTTATAAAAGTTTTAGTGAGGCTACTTTTTTTTGAGGGGGCCAATGACTTGTTCTCTTATGAATGGGAGCCAATGGTTAAAAACTGATTCCTGCCCCATTGACTTAGACTAATCTTGTTATGGCCACAATTTTGTCTGTTGAAACTGATGGCCTTTTTCCAGGTAAGGATACTTGTCTAAGAAAATCTGGAGGTAACAATAACTTTTCTAAAAATTTCAATAATTATCTTGTTAAAGAACAAGATGAGCAGCAAGTTTGACACACGTCGTGTTGTCACCATGGTCAAATTCTAATTCCCACAAAGAAAACTTAGTTTATTCTAAACTAGAAATCAATACTAAAGCTGTTTTGAACTTTTTCCAACCTCTCGTTTGAATGAATGTTGTCTTTGTATAAATTTAATTCAATTCATTAATAGACTGTTCTTTATTTCGTTGATCTCAATAGACACAGATTTGAATTCTTTCTTTTTTTAATATGGTGAGGGTCAGGTGTTTACCTTTGATAACAGAATCAATCATTTTGCCATTTAATTTTATTTTCCCTTGGGCTGTTCTGCAAGGTAAACCTGATCACTTAACTATTTTTATGTATCAAATCCATTTATCTTTCCTGGGTTTTCCATATGGTCTTTTATTTCAAATGCAGTGACTGAAAAAGATATCAATCCAGAACCACGTTAATCTTACAGGAAGATGCCAGTCTTTATCAATATCTTTAAGAGAGGGGTGGGAATCAAAAACAAAAAATATTCCACAGTAGTATTCCACAGTAGAAAACTTGGCATATTAAGCAGGACACGTCTCGGTACATAACTAAAGAAAAATTCTGCTTCATTAAATGCCAAGAAAAAGTTCTGCTCTGCTGTCCTATTTTTTTATCTTTAGAAATATAACCTGTTGAAGTTTTTCCTCTATTATTTTGGCATCCTCAATTTGTTTTTCCATAAAAAAAAGTGCATTCCTACTTAGATCATAATAAATCATTAATGAAATTTGACTGTCTTTTGTCTGTTTTACTTTATATATCTAAACTTTATAAATGGAACTTTGTATCCGTTACCTATAGACTCCGAAATGGCTGAACCGATTTGAGTGTTCTTAGCTAGGTTTTGTGTCGAGGTACCCCTGGATAAATATCAATAATCGGGTTATAGAAGGCGTGGTCTGATGTAATCAAATTTGATACACTCATAGACAAAGGCATAAGAAACGATATTCAGAAGTTTCAAGGTTGCAGTTCTTACAATAGTGCAGAAAATCTATTATATATATATCTCGATAACAGGAAATCAAAATTTGACTTACATTCATTCATTTTTCTTTCAGTCTACGGTTTCGCTTTAACTGTAAACAACTATTGCTTTTTAGTCTTGTGCCAACGTCCAAAGAGTTTGAGCTCCAAAACCATGGATTAGTTTTAAAGCTTTCATTACACCCGAGCAATGCCGGGCTATACTGCTAGTATATATATATATATATATATAAAAATAAGAGAAAGATGTGTTTAGATCAGAATAATCTAAAGAACAAATAGGAAATGTTTATCAATCAAACCTGTTTCAATTTTATTAAAGCTTTTTCAGAGACTAAAATAGGAAGGAAAAGAAATTCCGGATTTTTTTTTTTTCTCCATTTCTGAAGAAGCGTTACTAAAAGTGAAATGGGTTAGATTGATAATCTAACCCATTTCACTAATGCAGATGACGAGTTTCAATGGTTGAACCAGCAGCTGAATCCAGCTATAGAAGTCACCATTCAAAATTATGATAATTGTAGTTTCATAGCGGAATTCTGCAGGTCTCATTCCATGTGTGCTGTAGAGGAAGGTCATAAAATCAAAGTGTGTTCCTGGCAAGTTGAAGTCCACCTTAAATTCAGATCAGCATTTTCTAATTTTCTTTCAGATTCGACCAACTCTTGCAAAGCCAAAAGGAGATAAGGAATAGGATGAAGGAGCAGATTTTGGGGAAACTGTTGGCTGCAAATTTAGTTATCAATGCCATCATCTTAAACAGCGTGATCAGCAAAAAATTAAATTCTCGGATATGAGATAAAGCTGATTATGTTAAACACTGCTATTTATTCGGCTGAAAATAAGAGCTTCAGTGTTAAGTAAATTTGAGAAGGGAGTATAAAAAACAAAAGAAAAACAGGAAATGAAACCATTTTATTTTTGGTAAGATTTTTGTACAAGAGTGGTAACATCAAAAACTGTTGATGAACTACAAAGGCTTAAAGCCAAAAATTTATCAAGTAAAGCTGAGAGAACTTTGACAGCTACACCATCATATGAGCCAACCATTGTATTTCAAAATACGCTTTCACTGTTACCAGTCTTCTATTTTCTTGGTTTTTATAGCAAAAGCTTTTACAATTTATATGTTGCGTTTTGGGGTTTAAGATTTGAGCAAACTAAAGTACCGCTAATTCTGCAGGGTTCTGAATCATTCAGACATTCTGTTCACAAAAGAGGAACTAGTTCGGAGAGGTGTCTCCAGAAACTAAGTTGAAATACCATTTCAGATCTCTTGCTGTGAAAGATCAGAAATTTGACTGGTGAAAATATGTTCCATTCTTTGGTTAATTTCTAGAAGTCCATGGTAAGAGGAAAGATTTAATAATGAAACTAAACTTAAAAAAAAAAAAAAAAAAAGTCGATCACTAATAAAGTTCACTGCATTAATTGTTTCAGGAAGTCAAGACAATCTTTTTCATTTTAACTGAATGTTTAGACAGAGACAAAGTTTGGTTAAAAGGCTAACTTATGCAGTTGATTTATGAAAATAAACACTAATTTTAGCATTTTATTTAGCATTTTAAGGACGATGATTCAAAATTAAGGACATTTTGCCATAAGTTCTTTAATGTCATTCTGAATATGAATTGTCTGGAAGTTTCGGCTATATCGCATGTATGGTTTGCCATCAGGACCCACGAGAAACTTTTCGAAATTCCAAGAAATGTCATTCCTCTTCACTGGAGACCAAGTAATGAGCTGGGGATTGCTCATCAGTGAGACTGGATCATCGCTGGGGGTAGGAAGGCGTTCCTTCAGAAAATTAAACACAGGATGGGCCTTCTCGCCATTGACAGAAACTTTCTCCATCATTGGAAAGTTGGGTCGGAAGCCATTCCCTGGACGGACATGACAAAGAGACTGGATGATTTCAGTTCCATTGGCATTTTCCTGATTAAAAGAAAAAAAAAATGTTTCTAGTTGAAGACTGATTGACTGAAAAGCTATTGTAATATTAATAATTTTGAAAGATTTTTTTTTTTCTTTTTACTAATGTTCACCCAAATATAAGGCCCAAAAGCCACTCAAGATACAGTTTTACTCTGTGGAGTTGTATTAGTATAAGAAAAAGCAAAAAGAACAGCTAATTAGAGTTGAAGAGGTCAAGATTTTAATTAGTGAATAAAATTTCAAAATTCACACAGGTATATCAGAACTATAAGAATTGAAGCAGACTTTAGAACGAATTGGAAGCCCAATCACAAACAGAACAAGGGCTAAAACCTCTATTCCTGTACAAAGACCAGGAGTATGACAGATGATAGGCGAATTTTTTATCATTTCCCTCCAAGCAAGGCAATAAAGCTACTAAGATGCAGGTGGTTACTGAAATTGAAAATGTAAGGAGAAAGAATAAAGACATAAAATAGAAAATGATATTGCAATTAAATCTTTTGAGATGACACAAAAGAAAAATGCTGGATTAGTTCTACAGTCAAGAAGAGCAAATGAAGAAACTTAACATTGAACTTCATTACATCTTGCCATCTTAATAGTGAAATGAGACCTAGCTACCAATCTGCACTTAAATTTGTAAGAATATTTGTTTTTTTTATAATTGTTTTACCCCAACCAAGGCATTAGTGCCACTGGCATGCAGGGGATTACATGAGTGGAGAGTTAGAAAAAGACAGGAATCAAGGAGATAAAGATGACAATTGACATTGCACTTAAGTTCTTAAAGATGCAAGATTTGAGACTGGAAGTATGAGAAAAGAAACCGAAAAGTAGTAGTGATGGTTACATTTCGACTCTAGCAGCTTAAAGCCATGTTTTGGCGGTGAGAAACTAACTGCAGCCGAGATAGTAGTTCAGGACCAATAATATTGTGGATTCTTTGAATTTTATAAAGAAACTCGAGATATGACAGGAGCATCAGACCAACTAGATACAGCAGCAATAGTCAATGAATGGAAGACTTATAAATGTGCACAATGGTTTCATGTGAGAAAAGATTGTCTGGCATGGTGCAGTGAAGCAACTTTCGTGGCAGCAGTCATAACTGATCCAATATAATCAAAAATTGTTCTTGAAGGAGTAAAATTTTCAAACTATTTGTTGCTTTAACAACTGATCGAGGTTTTGAAGTCAGCTGCCAATTTGAGTTTATGAAGCCTATTGGACAATCATTTTAGGATTAGTTTATGGATGCAGGTTTTCAGAAATATTACTTTCCAAAATATCTGCACTTTTTCCCCAGACAGAGGTGAAAAAAAAACAAAGTAAAGAAAGGTTTAAATTTTTGACAAGTATTAATTTTATTTTCTTAGATTGTCATCTGCTGATTTCCTTAGGGCAAACAGCATTAACAAAAGCTCTCTAAGGTGTCAATAAATTGGACCTAAAGATGAAAAGCATGCACTTTGATTTAGTCTATGTGGCTTAATAAAAAAAAAAAAAAAAGTTTGTCAAAATTTAACCCCCCCCCCCAAAGATATATTTTTCTCTTGACACTATTATCCTCTCTATTATAATAAAAATTTGTGTGTGTGTGTGTACATTTATTTATATATATATATATATATATATATATATATATATATATATATATAGGTAAAGAACAGGTAGAAAAAAAAATGTCCAAGTTTTACTTTAGAAAATCTCTGAAGAAGCTTGTTAAAGACAAATGATTTAAAAAAAAACTAAAGATTAAAATCTTAAAAATCTTGAGACAGGATGTTGATTGAGGTTTGAATTCATTAGTCAAATGTGTGTCACATGTAACAAAACAATGGATGAATATTTTAAATGTAGAGGAAAAACTCATATCTGTTTAAGTGTGTGTGCCACGTGTAATGAAGAAACACTAGATGTTTATTATAAATATAAGCATATGTAAGAGAAGGTGAATTAAGTGTGTGAATGACAGCATGAAATACATTTCTGTTCAAAATTCTAGCGAAATAATGTATACAAGTATTGAGCAAACTTTTTAAAAATAAATAAAACAATTTTGAAAATAAATTAACAGTTTGAATCTTTCAATGAAATAATACGTATTAAAATACTAAATATCTATGTATTAAAATTATTAGAACATCATAATTAAGTAATATAATATATAAATATTAAAATATGCACATAAAATTACAATTAAGTAATATAACATACAATAATATACGATAGTATATAATACAAAAACTAACAAGGATAATAAAAAAGGACAATAAAGAGAAAAATTAATTATTAAGTAAAATAGAATGTAGTTCATATATTCTAATGTTTTCTCTATAAGTAACTATCTTCAAATTATTCAATATCTGTTGGTATTTTGGATTCATGGATTATAGATTTGTGAAAAAATGCAGAAGTAATGTAATGTTTTAAACGTGTGTTTAAACAGACATGTTTTTCCTCTACATTTAAAATATTCATCCATTGTTTTATTACACTATCTACATCCTGATATTGAACACTTCATGATAAAATACCTGCTTGCCAAATTATATTTTATCAGTAAAACTACTGAAAAACAACCTTGCCACTAAACATTATCACAATTAAACACGCACACACACACACATATATATATATATATATATATATATATATATACACACACGTCTTGTCATGGTCAGGAGTTTGGATTATTTCCTATTTTTTTTTTCTTATGTCATAATGTAAGATACTCAATAATAATATATATTTTGCCGTCATGGACATGCTCGTTTATGTATATTTCATCAACAAGGTTTGTTTTAAAAAAATTAGAATTTTAATTACAACAAAAATGTTATTTATTTTATTAGATTGTTAATTTACAAAATTAATTTCATATTTACAAGATTCTGAAAACATGTGAACCAATCCTAGTGCCATATTTATTATTTGCCATTTAATAAATAAACAAATATGAAAAAAAATTCAGCTAATCACCAGTCTATTTGAATATTCACATATTTTTATAATCTAATAAATAAACAAATAGAATAGTGCACAGTATTTTTTTTAAAGATTTTAAATGTTTTAAAACAAAAGATTACAGTGTTGAGAGAAAAAAAAATTTTAACAGCCTTTTTTTTCTTGGGTATGTAGCTTAAGTATTGCCAGAAATATGATGCCAAGGCTTTCTTAAGAAAAAAAGGGAACAAGAATTAAAAAAAAAAAAAAAAAAAAAACTTCTTGTGAGAATATTTTTAGACTTGTATACGAACAGCTGTAGACGTTATTCTGGAGTGTGAGAAAATAACTGATAGGAAGTAGAAGTCACTTATTGTGACCGATTTTTGACAGGCTGTTTTGTATACTAATGAACTAAAAATATTAAGCAAGAGAAAATATATTTATATTTAATAAATGACATTTATTAACTTAAAATGATTTGATGTAAAACAGGGATGGGCAGTGTCTTTCAAGAAGTGGGTGGCATAGTTGATAAGGAAGCTGCACTAGAAAACGAATATGGTAATTTTAGTTAACAGTTCCACAGCCATTTTCACCACAGAAGACCATAAAGAAACAGCTGCCTTAGAAATGGGCAAATATATATATATATATATATATATATATATATATATATATATATATATATATAATTAGAATTACAACTGAAGTCTTTGGATAATATTATCCTTGATGTAATTTTTTTTAATCATACCATCCCAAGCAAGGTGGTGACGCCACTGATGCGCATGGGGCTACTTAAGAGTAAAATGATTGGAAAAAAAGAAAGCCGGGAACCATATCCTAAACAGGAAACAAGAGATGAGCCTCTTCACCTGTTCAAAAGACGTGGGTGGAGTTTGAACCAGGCGATAGTTAAGTCTACCTACTCCAATTGAGAACAAAAAAAAGAGAAAAGAAAAAAAAGTGAAAGAAGATTGGGAAAAAGAAAAGAAAAAAGAAAGAAAAAGCCGGGAACCACATCCTAAACAGGAAACAAGGGATGAGCCTCTTCACCTGTTCAAAAGACGCGATCTATAATAAATTATGTCAAATAGTATTTGACATAATTTGCTTAGACTTTTCAGTTAACCAGATGTATAATTATGAGAGTCTTGTTGCAAAATAAAATCATTATATTTGCCTTGATAAGAGGACGAAATGCGTCGGTTAAAATATTTTTTCATTTTATCTTTGGTCTCACACACACACACACACACACGTTAATATATTTGTTTGAAGGTTATTTTTAATAATGTCAATAGTGTCTAGCGCTTAAAGAGGTCGTGGGTGACCATGAAAATTCGTGACAGAAACACAAGCAGCAGCGACCTTTTGAATCTTGGATGTTTGCGGTGCGAGGTTAAAACCTTATTGAATGACAGATTGGGGTTGACAGGATACGTGCAGGAAGATCGTTGTTGCAGAGACGTACTTCAAATCTTACGCTTCGACATTCTCGGCCGTCGCTCATCTTGCCAATAGGCATTCAAAAAAAAAAAAAAAAAATTGCATCCAGTCACCTCAGCACAAACAAACTTTGGCTCAATCTCATGAAAAACAGCATTTTTTATCGGTATCATCTTATGCAATGCAGCAAAGTCACTAAAATACAAGACGTTACAGGGTGTGGAAGAATTAGGAACAGAAACAGCAGAAAGAAAAAAAAAGATCAATCAAGGGGACAGTAGGTAGTGATTGACATTGCATTTAAATTTTTACAGATTAAAGTTGACTGGATAGCATGGAACAGGAGAAGGGTTCCACAAGCGATAATTACAAGAAAAGGAACAGTTAACACAGAACTTACTCTTATATCTTGCTAGTTCTACTGTAAATTGATGCTATCTAGAAGGCAGTCTAGTACTGCGCTTGAGTTCATAAAGTCTAGGTAGCAAATCGAAGAGCTCATCCGATGATTTGCCTTGAAAATATTAATAGAAAAGGCACAGGGAGGCAACCTCACAGCGTTGGGAAAGTGACAAGCCGAACCGCCAAATCAGGACCAATAAACTTGCCGATTTTTCTTTCGATTTTATCAAGATCCTCAAGAGAAATAATAATGAAACCGGGCCATATATAGCAGCAATATTCTAACCATGGGCAACTAGTAGACTTATAGATATGCAAGATAGATTCTGGAGAGACACTTACAAGAGTCAGATCCAGCTAAAAATAGTGTACTGCTGTCACGTTTGAACAGGAGCTACACACTCTTCACTTTCCAGTCTCCATAGAGTACAAATGTATCTCCTCGTCCTTGTGGCTGACAAATTATTTTCAATCCTACAACCGTTTACTCACAGATGAATCGTTGCAAGCCTCTCGCTGATCTATCGCTATTTCCATGGCAAATGTTCATATGAACTAAACTCTTTAGTTTCACCAGTTCTAACTTGTAGCCAACCAGACTCATTTCCTTTGTGTGTCATTGGTGAGGGGGAAAATTCCAGTCGAGCTGCATATTCATTGAATCGTTATTTTGTGGAACAGACTCTTTAAGAGGTTGATTCCCTGATTACAACAGCCTTAACCTTTTTTTTTTTAAAAATCGTTTCACCCCAAGCAAGGTGGTACCACGACTGGTGTGCAGGGGGCTACATAAGGGAAGAGTAAAAGTTTAAGCAGGAGGAGAGCGAAGAGAAAGACGAACCAGTTACAGAAGGCGTCAGAGAAAGGGCAAGAGAAAAATGGGAATACCGGTGTGAAGACAGTCGCGAGGATAGAGTGAGAAAGGAAAAGAATCAATCATTTGGTTGGTTTCTCTGTTGATCTTACCAAGAAGCTCAGATTAAACAGCAGAGGCACAGCACCATGCGTGGCAGAAATATTCTAAACATGGGCAAATGGTAGACTTATAGAATTGTAAGATAGATTCTTGAGATAAAAGTTTTCCATGCACGACAGTAGACCAACTTTCTTAACAGCTGACTTAGCAATGATTTCAATATAATATTTCTACTTCATGTGAGAATGTTACTTCGAGAAGATAGATTGAGTGACTTTCTTGCAGGTTAGTAACAGCCACCTTGATGGTAAGCAGCTAATTTTTACTGATTTTATTGAAATTATTTGCAATTCTGCTGCTTCAGACTACAGTGCAAGAAAAACAATTCTTAAAATGGATTATAAAACAAAGCTATTGAGAATTTGCTATCCGTCCATCGGGTGGGCTATCATCGGGATTATAGGTTCATTACAAACTTCACGATCTTTTTGCTGTTTGCATAAAATGTGGCCAGGACTACATATGGTGTTGAATTTAGGGATTTTTGTTCTGGTCTGAAAGCCAAAATCCCATGAAAGACCCTAGTATACCCTATTATTTAATCCATGGCTGGGAGACAAAGATGAACTTATAAGTTTTAAAATGGATTTGCATGATTGGAATTCAAACATGGTTTGTCGATTTTTTGCTCATCCAAAGAAAGAGAAAACAAGGCCCAAAGATCATTAATAATTTAATTTAAATCATTTTATCATTAAAATTAGACGCATCTGCGTGCCTACAATATTAGCATTTGAAATCAGTAATTAAACATTGTTCCCAGTTGAAAATACTGTATTTTATCATATCTATATGTCATAGTGGCATCACCCATACAAAGGATTGAACTCTTCCTACAACTACATATACTTCCCCTCACAAGTGGTGGCAGATCAGAGTTCAGAGAGTGAGAGATCCGCAGGGGATCATCATAAGCAGATCAGAGGAGAGCGATTAGCAGAGATAGCCAAGACTGCTACCGTACTACCGTTGCGAGTCCCAGTTATAGTATTACTTCTTAACTCGTATTTATTCGTTCTACTAAGAGAGTTCCACGTATTGTATTTTGCTGTGTTTAATATATGTGTGTGTGTGTGTGTATATATATATATATATATATATATATCTCGTCATTTCCTATTTTGTTGCTGTTATATTATTTATAGCTGGACTTCTGAACCAGGTCCATGACACTAAATAAGATCCATTTTTGCTCCCTAAATATCAGGATTTAACGAATCTCCAATAAATTATTACTAAACAGAGTCATATAGAGAATTTCAATAACGTTGCCAGTATCATTCGATGCACCATCCTAATGAATCAGTTAGTTACGTGCTATACGTGATACACGCTTGGGCAATCATGTCTCGAAAAAAACATGACTGACTGAAGAATTTCCCGCAGTAGGTTGTCAATTCTTTCTACGGTAGACTGGTTACTAACTAAGGCTACAGAATCCAATCTGTTTCCATTTGTCTTACTTACATTTTTTTCGTTCATCATATTCTAAGCAACCTTCTATAAAAACAAGCTTCTGTTACCTCAAATCTTTCATCTACTCCCATTAATAAAACAATCTTTAAAAGGAAAAACTTAAATCCTTGTATACCGATGCAGTAGTTTTAGGTGATATCGCCTAAAGGAGTGGAATAATTGTGAGTAAATATTTGTGGCATGGAGACAACATGAAGATGAATAAAAAAGACTTGAAAAAGAAAGAAATTTAAGGGAAGAAAGAAAAAAAGAAAGAACATAGCAGAAAAAAAGAGAAAAATGAAAAAAAATAAAACAGAAATAAATAATAGAAACAGAAAGAAAAAAAGAAAGAAAGGAAACGGAGATAGAAAAAATTTTATAGGAAGAAAGCGGAAAAGAAAGAAAAATAATCAAACAAATTAACGGATGCTTAAGTAAGAAAAGAGAAAAAAGTGTATATAATAAGTGTACAACGATATTAAGATTCCAATTACACCTATATATAACTTTAACGAGAAAAATGAGTATTTATCCCGAAGCTTGGAAATTTCCAGAAATGTTATTTTAAAAACCGTAAAAAAAATACTGGCAAAATCGTCACGTGCCACAAAATCTGGCGGAGGAGGGGATAAGAAAATATCTGCGCCTGTTGGCTTAGCTTTGTGAATGAATCTCCCAATGGCGGATGCTCGATTTGCGATTTGAACACAAAGGCTCTAAGATTTCTCGTTCGAAAGATAAAGTAAATTTTAATTGTTAAGAACATAGTAATTATTATTATGGATGACAAACAAACAAAAATGTAGAAAAAATAATGATGTTTCGACTTGAAAGAATTAAGAAATTAGCCAGTCGGCTAAGTGCCATGTATACACGCTGGGACGATTGTATATCGAAGGACACATGACTGACTCGGGAGAAGACTTGCCCGGAGATTTGCCATTACTTTCCGTGGAAGACCGGCTGCCAACAGAGGCTACAAAACCTAATCTGCTTTACCCATAGCTAGTGGGAGAAGAGATGGATTCATACCTTTTCCATTGGCATTTGTGTGTAAGTGAATGCAACAATGACCCGTTTCCTCGACATATCTATGTTGAAAGTTGGTATTCACTCATGCATAGCGTGTCTAAGATCAGTCAGTGAGTTAAATGCCATACGCGATATACGGTTGGGCGATCATGTCTCAAAAGAGACATGACTGATTAGGCAGAAGACTATCCCACAGTAGGTCGCCACTGCTTTCTGCGGCAGACCGGCTGCCACCCAAGTCTGTCCTGCTACTTAACCCATAACTGGAGGGAAGAGACGGACTAATACCTTTCCCAAGGTCACTTGTGCGTAAGTGAACGCTAGGAATTCAGCCGGAACTCGAACTCGGCAATCCGATTCCTCGCTCCGAGTCGATATCCACTGCACCGCAACGCACATCCGCTAAGGTAATAATAAGGTGTCTAAGGTAATCCTAAAAAAAACCTATCCTTCTCCAGATCAAACCAGATTTGATGTCCTTCAACTTGAAGGCTCACCTTGGTCATGGGCACGTGGCCATGGATTCCATCGGGGAAAACTTCCAATCTTGACCGTTGCGTTAAATCTAGGAAGCCTACTACCCAGTGATGCTGTGTCGTCAGAGTACTGGCTGGGGTTAGTTAAGAATCCCATTTTCCTCCTTTGATTTAAATGCTGTTGACCTTACAAGAATATTCGTCTGTCTTTTAGAGAGTCTTGTTTTTAATTCTGCATCCTTCCATCCTTAACAGAAATGGCTTGGTGGGGAACTGATTTATCCCAACACTTTCTTTTATGAACTGTGTACCTTCAGGACGTAGGCGATCATGGACCTCACATCTTCCTGTCCATTGTAGCTCTTAATATGTTCTGTCTTGTTATTTCTCCCAAATAATTCTTTGCATTGAATACTGTTGCTATGTCTGGTCGGGTGATCCTGCTATTCATACTGAATGATGTATTGTAGTTTGATTTAAAATTATTCATTTGACAATAATACAAAAAATGTTTTTTTAAAGTGAGTGGGTGTTTAAGAGGTAAAACTGTGTGTGTGTGTATATATATATATATATATATATATATACACATTAACATACAAGTATTTATCAGGTGTGAATAGAAAAGTGCTCAATGAAGTATAACTGAGCAAAAATACATAAATATATATGAATTATCCTAAGCACGACTCTTGGTTTCATGCGTCATGCAATCATCAGGTGCATAATGAACTGAACTTGTCTCGATTTGAAATAGCGTTCCTTGCTTTAAGGCCGTTAAAGTTATAGATGATAAAGTGAATGTGCAAATACTTTATTAAATGTATAATTAAGTTAGGTTAATACCGAAACCTAAAAATAGAATAGGATACATTAGGATGTAATGATTTTAGTGAAATCGTGGGAAGGGGACAAAAGAAAAAAACACGAAATTTATAATTCAAAGTCCGTTATTATTAAAACAACGGTGTAAGGGACGCAACTAGCTTGTTTATATATATATATATATATATATAAATAAATTAGCGTAAAAAGATTAGGGATAATGAATACACAGATTTACGCACACATCGGCTTGTATTCACAGACACACAAACTCATGGATTGAAGGTTTTTCAATTTAAATTGTATTTTGTTAAAAAATATTTATAAATAAATTATTTACTACTTTGCTCGATTTAAGTAAAGTAAAAGTAAAACCAAAACTAGAAAAAGACAATAGGGAACAAATTATGGAAAATTAAAAAAGGAAAAGAAAAAAAAACAAAACAGTAAAACTTTGAAGGGAAAGTCAAAATATATTTTAAAAAACAATTTATACACAACAAAAAGTGGTTCTAACGAGAGAAACTGGTATATAGAAGAAAAAGTGAGAGAAGCCGTGCACATTTTGTTTAAAGTGTAGTGTAGATTTATTGTTGCTGTTATTAATTTCATTATTACTTGCTTTTTGTATGATTGGGCATTTATATATCAGAATATATCATACAAAAAGCAAGTAATAATTAATAACTACACTTTAAAACATTGACGCATTCTCGCACTTTTTCTTATAGAGCACTCTGGCTACTGGCGTATGATACATCATACGCTAAAAGTTTGCCTCCTTCTGCCGAGCGCCCGTAGCTCGGAGGTAGAATCGCCGACTGACGCCAATTCGGTCGGGTTTCAATCCTGGGATGTCTAACCGTACTGATGAACAGATCTGTCTGCGGATGACTAGTGTGTATACACACTGTGTGTGTTATTTAGGATATTGAAATCCTGACAGAAAGTTACCAATTTGATAAATAGAAATACAAATCTTGAAACACATGACCTTTTAATGTTACACATAGAAATTACCATACAAAAAAGAAAATTATTTTAAAAATACAATGGCTAGATAATTTGTTACAGTCACGTTTCAATTATAGTCTTAGTTTTGTAACCTACCATCCTAACGTCTACAAGTTTTGGAAATATTTTAATATTTTTGAAACTAAAATTATTATAATTAAAAGACAAAAATAAAAACAATTCTTTTAAAATTTCATTAATCGAAAATTTTTTTTCTTCAGACTAATGTCTGACATTTATTGAAGTAATTAGAAGCTTATCTAATTAAATAATTAAATAGTTTTATTGCATTTATTATTTTACTATTCAGAAAAGATTTTTAGGTAAAAAAAAGGGGGCTAAATGGTTTTAAAAAATACATGGTTTTTACATTCCATAATGAGTCCTGCGTTAAAACCATTTTTTTTTGCCTACAGAATTTAATTTGAAATTTCATGAATTAAAGTGGAGCGGTTGGTAACAAAAGAAAAAACAATTTACCAATATTTTTAAAAAATGATTGAAAAAAAAAAAAATTCATTCGTTTGTGAATACGTCCTGAAAGTTTCATTAAAATTTGATAATTTGATTTTTGAAATAATTTTCAAATTAATGTGTTTGTCACCAAACAGAGTTTGGTTTGGTAATATGTTTTTCATTGTAAACTCTCGTAATGATCCGACCCCCACCACTAAGGAAAATACAAACAAGTTTTTTTACCAAAATTTCAAACGTTTTAGAAAGGATTTAATTCGAAAAATAATTAAAAAATACTTTGATCTTTCCTAATAACAAACATTTTGATGGAAAAAGTTCGTTTTTATTACGTTTAGGGTCTTTTTACTTCATATTATGCTGTTTTTTCAGTGATTTAGTGGAGGTATCAACCAATGGCAACCACAAACATGCAGACAAAAAACATTAATATTTTTTTTTACAAAAATGAAATGCACAAGAAACCACAGACAGGACGAATCTTCACGTTGCAATATCATCTGACTAAAATTACGTAACACTGACCAATTCAAACAAGAAAATTAAAAATTATCTATTTTTAAAAATTCAAAACTGCTAACCTCATTATCAATTCCCCTTTCTTTCAATTATGAACATGGTAACAATCCCTTAGCCAACCTTCCCTGAAGAGGTGAAACCTTGGTAGGTTTGTTGGCTCACTAGGTTAATTTATTCTGCTCTGTTTTACGTATTGAGCGCTTTTTTGTTATTGATTACTCGTCTCGGTTTTTTTTCTTTGGGCTACGTACTGGCTCGGTTCAAATAGCTTTGGCTGATGTTCATGTGCTTAGCTTTTTTTTTTTACAACCATTTTTCCTTTCGCGTATATACGCGGAGGGTTTTTCGAAACGAGTATATATAGTGATAAGTTTGCATTTATATAAATTATCATTTTTGTTTATGGGTTTATGATAAACTTTAAAATCTAATGTGTTATATTAAGAGGTCGAGGAAAGGTAAAAATTTGTCTATTTTAAAATAAATTCATGTGTGATCTTGATGGTTGGTTATATACGTTAATTTAAGAGACATAAAAGAACGTCAAACATGTATCTGAGGTAAGTAGAGTTTCTATGTATGGTGTCTTTAAATGGACTGAACTCTAAAAATTTTAGAAAGACAAACAACAACAAACACTAATGGTAATCCCATAGATAAGCTGAATTTTTGCTTATAGAATTATTTTGATTGAAAGAGAAGAAACTGATTGGGGATTATTTTTTTTATAGTTTTTGCCTTATACACAGTGCGATGGATAAATTATCACCATTTTATATTTTTAGTTTTGCACGTGTGCGTTGTTTGGTTTGGTCAACTGCACAGTATCGTTGGGCACTGTCTGAGAGAAAAAAAGAAACAGTAAATTTTACTGTTTGGTATTTGTGACAGACGCTTCAGTACAAACATTTCAGCAGAGTGCTTTGGTGTCACTGAGGACAGTCCAGAGGATTCAGAAAGAGTTGGATGAGTAATGGTAGTTTGGAAAATTCCTTTATCATTCTGATAAAGAATGAACACTCAAAAATATGTTGAGATCCAGGCCATGACTGGCAACAATCTCTCTAAGTCAATCAGGCCCATAGCCAGGGACACAGGAGTGTCTGAGTTTCTTATCAGGCAGGCAGTGCTTTTTGGTAAGTTATGAGAAAGGGCCAATTTTTTTATCCCAAGCCAAGAAGAACGAGAGGAAAGACCACATTTCATTGTGAAAAGCTTTTGAACAAACGCAAGGACTCCTAACTGGACATGTCTATTTGTTTCAGATAAAAAAAAAAAACTTCCAGGACAAGATGGTGAAACAGAACAGTTTTGTCCCCCAAAAGATGTGCCGAGAATAATGGAAACCAGATATCCAGTCAACATCATGGTGTTTGGAGTGACCACTAGAGATGACGATATTATGCCTTCATTTTCCATCGGGGCTTCAGACTCAACCCGGAGGCCTAAATGTCTTGAGGAGGCGGTGCTGCCCTGGGTCAAGAGGGTGGCTGCTAGAAGACCCCAAGTCTAGCAACAGGACTCTGCACCATGCTACACAAGCAAGAGAACGTAGTCATGGCTGTCAGACAATCTTTGTGACCATATCACCCTTAACAGCAATCAGTTAAGTGACAAACATTTACTTATATATACGAGAGCAAAAAAACAAACAAAACTAATTTTATTCCCTAGGGACAGTGTAAAAACTTGATGCATACAGGATTATAAAAATATTTTCCGCACCCCAACGAATAAATTAGAGAACCAGAAATGTTTACAAAATATTTTTAGCCAGCATTTACTGTAAGATTTTGCAGAATACTGTGTTTAATTGAAAATTCGAAAAGGTTTAAAATAAAAATCAATGATTAAAAAAATGATTGTCTCTTATCTTATCAAATAAAGAACGAAAATTTCATTAAAATCTAGTTATTGATTTTAAATATATTAATTGAAACAATGTTCTGCAAGAGCAAGACTTAAAATAGTAACTCCTGTTAAAAAAAAAAGTTCTGGAAATATTTCTAGTTTTCTAAAATAGTTGGAGCTGCAGAAAATTTATTTTTCGGATCCACTTCGACAAAATCTGACGAAATAAGTGAAAATTTTGAAAGATGGACAACTTTTCAGCGTCCCTTCATTCTTTTTTTTTTTAAATTAAAAATTTCCTTTTTTATAAGAAAAAAAATATTGGTTAATATTAAGTTAATAATAATAATACCCTCCCCACTAATTGAGTTAATTAGACAGATTCAGTTTAACAAACAGTCACTCAGTGAGTATAATCTTACATATCATGAGAGAGGAAGAAAATAAATTTTCCTTTTTGATAGTTTTTTTTTATCTGTTTAAGAAAAAACTGTAAAAATTATTATTGGTTAATAAGCCCCTCCTTAATAGAATAGTAATACTAGAGATTACTAGACAGTAATCTTTACATTTCATGCAAATTTGAGAGAAAACGCGAGTGACCTGGCATTTAATTTTATAAAACATTTATGGTTTTAAAACAAATTATCTTAGTGTAGAAAATATGTCACTAAAGGACGTTGAACATTAGGCACTGACAGGTTTTATTTTCTTGCAGTGAAAATCTGTCAGGAAAAAATAGCTTTATTTTTTAAATATTAAAATTAGAAATGCGGGCTAAACATTTAAGAATGAGAAAGGTAAATGGAGTTTGTTATTCTGTACTGTAAGAGCAACTTTTTTTTGTTTTTATTTTATTGGCGGGAGGGAGGGCCTCTGCAAGCTCACTCTTGTTACAAGCAATTGCTTTAAGAATAAAAAAATATATATTACTGCTGCTGAACTATTCTCCCAGGCTTGACTAAATCCGAAAAGACTTATCACCAAGGCCAACAGTATTTCCTTTTCTTCACATGGGAGTGATGGGTGACCTTGTGTAAAATGAAGATAATGGCCAGCAAGCAAGGAAAATAAAATCGAAAAGGAGCGGTGAAATAGATTTTGGGGTTATAGTGGGAAAAGAAAATTACTAATTTTTATTTTTAAATCAGTCAGGGTTGTTAACGTTGACTGATACTAAGCAGTAGGGACAGATTTGTTCTCGTGAATGATTTTACAAGTATTTGACTGTGTTCAATCTCGGTAGGTGCCCGACGCAGCTGAATTTATTTTTTCCTTTGGAGAGAAAAAAAAAAAAAGTGAAGGCGTCGGGGTTGGGGGATCGCAACATTAAGTTATTTTTCTCTATCAAACCGATTTCATTTGAGAGCGATTTCAAACAAGTAACACACACGATAAATTTGGTCATTTTTAAGTTTGATTACAGACCAACGAAAAATTCTTAAAGGATTTTTCTTTTTATTTTAAAACCATTTTCTTGACTTCCGAGAAGCAAAGAAGATTTTATAAAAAAAAAAAAAAACTGGTTTAAGTTCATTAAAATATTTACTTTTATTACCGAATTTAAAAATGCATTAAGTTAGAAATTCTTGAACTAAACAACTTTAAAAAGGGAATCAATTTTTAAATAAATTATTTTTAAACCAGAATTTGAATACTGAAGTTTTTTTTCTTTTTTAAACTCGTGCCTTCAACTTTACTTTATTTAGCATTTACCAGGATTTGACGATCACGCCAGATTAAAAAAAAAAAAACAACAAAAAAAAACAAGGAAACAAAACAATAATTAGGAGGTCTGCTTTCGTGAGTTAAATCGTCGAATCCCGCTGGTGACAGTGGCTGCTGTTCGATCCCAGGCAAAAAGCTAAAAGACTTAGAATACGGATATTCTCTAAATGGCCAAGCTTATGATATGTTGCACCATTTTTTTTCAATTTCTCAGCCCTGCGCCCGGTTAAAAAAAAAAAAAAATGCAGTTTTAATAAACGTAGAGAGCAACTTTTAACTTTTATTTCTCACTTCTAATAGGGGGTGGAGTCTCAATATCCTTTACTGGTATTCGCTAAAGAAAAAAAGAGTATCGGAAAACTTAAAAAATGCTACAACATTAACAATAATTACAATAACAATAACATTTAAGTAATCAATGAATTAAAAATCCATGGACAAGGAATAACGGTTAAGCCATTGTTTTGACAGTGAATTTATTAGCTTTACCTCGAAGAAGCGAATTAAATGTGTGTGCACACACACGTGCAAGGTAAGACATGAAAAATAATAAAAGAAAGGTATCATACCTGATGTCCAAATTGATTACACGGGAAGCCCAGGACGACGAGCTTATCTGCGAACTTGGAGACCAGCTCATTCATCTGGGTGAAGTCCCGTGTAGTTGTTCCTCACAAAGAAGCTACATTCTCCACAAGAATCACCTTACCTCGATATCGACTGAAATCGACATTTTCACCAGCCAAAGTTTTGGCTGAAAATTCGAAAAAACTTTTTATAGTTGCTGGACTACGAGACATTTTGGAAGTAAAGAACAACTCCAGTTATCTGCCCCTGAAATTAAAAAAAATAAACGAAATAAAAAATAAAAATAAACCCATGGAAAAAAATAAAATATTTTTTATTTATTTTTAGCGAGAAAATTAATTCATTAATTGCTGTCAAAACTTTATTTTAGGCATCTGAGCATATATTTCAAAGAAGAGTCTGAAAACGTAATAGAATTTTAGAGAGAAAAAAAAAGATATTTGAAAATCATTACAGACAGATGAATTAAATTCTAATATAGAAAAATAACGCCTATGTTAGAAAAAAAATTTTCAGTTTAAAAACTAGAAGTCAACAATTCACTGAAGCCTGGTGTTCGGAGATAAGGCAGCAACCGCCTATTGAGTTGGTAGGATGGGTCATAAACATTAAAAAACTGATGCCTTGTAGTAATTATCGAGAAACTTTTACTTGCTGGATAGAGTCATATATGCAGTCTGTTACATGAGAAAAAAACTTCCATATTTGACTGTCGGGGTTGGGAGAGAATTACTTGATTTAAAGCAGCATTAAAAAAAAGTTTCCTGGTTCACGACACACATGTGCATCTGTATAGCATACTGCATATTACCTCCGTCACCTCTGCTCCATTCAACACCGGAAGAAATAAAAAAACCAAAAACTATAATGGAGAAGTGATAGAAGAAAAGTCCTTTATTTACGTTTCCACCATTATAGACATTGTTATATCCGTGATATAATAAAACCGAATTTGCCGGACAAAATGGAAATGCTGAAAGGAAATGGAATGACAAACATGCTTTGTTCTCAGAGAAAGTTTTATACCACGAAGATATACACAAAACTACATATACATATTTACACGTGTCCCATGAATAATAAAAAAAAACTAACATATCTACGCAACAAGCAGAGTGAAAGGAGAACGAAATGATAGGGTCTTGCATATAATATGGAGATTTTTCTGTGTTTCTGAAGAAGCCATGTTTAGGAATCCAGATTCAAACGGGCCGGATTCATCTACTGTGTCTCAGGTGAGGGCATATTCAACAAAAAGGAAACGGCGAGTCTTGGATTTTCCCAAATTGAGGACTGTAAGCCGGAGTTTCTTTCTATATTTGGGAAAGATATATTTTCAAAGGAAAACGGTGCCATGGACTTGTAAGCTATGGTATGTATTGGAGGAGACAGATTTAGTCCCAGCCCGGCTAAATAAAGCAACCATTCGGTTTCGCTCCTCTGAACCGACTGCCACTTTCGTCACTGTATGGAGTGACGTCACTAAGCAGCTTTCACATGATCCACGTGACCCTCTCGACTAAAGGGAGATAAGCGCCATTTTGTTTTCTTACAATCGATTACAATCCCTGTAACATAATAGGATCATGGAGTACCAACCACGGTTGCCACTAGTATGTCTAGATTGAGCTGTACTGACGGAAAATCTTTATCTTGTTGCGGAATAAACGCTTCTTACTCAACCAAAAGCAGTGGCGACCAACATTTTCCCATGTAAATGACGGGTTGTCATCATTTGTAAAGGTACAATAAATGAATTTCAATACGGAGATATTTTCGTGTATTTTTAGATAACAGAGAACCTTTTATGTCTGCCATCGTCATGGCTGATGGTAAAAACCAGGAAAGCAACACACTACGCCTTCTTGGCATCATGTTTTCCACTGACATGAAATGGAGCAACTTTATCGAATCAATTATTGTGTTTACTGCAAGTAAAGTTGATTTACTGTCGTACCAGAACATTTTTCTCGCCAGAATCCATCTTGCACATTTATAAATCTACAATTCGTGCGTGCATTGAGTATTGCTGCCATAACTGGTCTGGTGCTCCGACTATATATCTAGCGATTTTCGAAAAGACCCAAAGAATGGTCTATAATGTTATATGTTCTGATCTGGCATCTCGACTTCAGTTACTTTCTCACCGACGCAACGAGGCTCCTCTTTATCTTTTCTACAAATATTTTCATGGCAACTGTTCTGATGAGTTTTTTCCCTGGTGCTCAGACTACATGAATTTAAGCGTGCTACTAGACTGGCAAGTAGGTCTACACATTTTACTGTTGAACTTGCTGGTGGCACTTCTACTCTAATAGTTTCTTTTCTCACACTTCTCACCCGTGGAAATCCCTTCCAATCTCTTGCTTCCTTGATAACAATAATTTAAATGCAACGTCAATCGCCACCGTTCGCCTTCTTGAACGTTGTTTCTTTTTTGTCCTTTCTTAAGTCCTCCTCATTCTCAGTCTTATCATTCTTTCACTTTCACTCCCCATGTCTTCTACTAGCATTGTCGTCTTGCTTCGGGTGAAAAGATAAAAAAGTAATAAATTATTAATAAAAACGAGACAGCATAATAAATGTGTAGTCTGCTGAAAGGAAGAAAAACTTAGCTATTAAGAAATCTGTGTCTGTGTGCATGTTAAAGTTCAGTCGCCAGTCACCCGTGGTCAATTTTTCCTCCAGCGGGGACAAAGGCTAGTGTCGACCCTGCTACATTTGTGAGCAAACGAAAGAGAAAGTGGAAGATTATATTCTTTCTTTCATAGCCCTTAAACCATGCCATCTAATTGGCGTTTTGGCAGACCAAGTGAAGGTAAACTTCACAGTCTTCTGGTTTGTTTTGAATTCAGAGTTGTATACTCTAGATCTGCAATGCGGGGCAGTAGATATCGAACGAGAAATCGGAGAGCCGAGTTCGAATTCCAGTTGAAATCATTGCATACACTTACTCGCAAATACCCCTGGGAAAGGTATAAATCCGTCTCTTCCCTTCAGCTATGGGTTAAATAACAGGACAGATTGGTTTTTATAGCCTTAGTTGGCAACCAGTCTACCGCAGAAAGTAATGGTAACCTACTGCGGGAAAATTTTCTGCCTAATTAGTCATAATTTTTTTGCCAGCCAAGGCTATAGAACCCAATCTGTCCTGTTATCTAACCCATAACTGGAGGGAAGAGACGGATTAATACCTTTCCCAAGGGTATTTGCGTGTAAGTGAATGCAACGGATTAAACTGGAATTCGAACTCGGCTCTCTGATTTCTCGTTCCGAGTCGATATTTACTGCACCACAACGCATTCAACTATAAATTCCCATTGTAAAATCTGGTATTAATTATAAAAAAAATAAAATAAAAATCTTGTATTTTATTAGTTATAGATTTCTTGAAAGTTCAATATTATTTATAGGTTTAGAAAATATGGTATTAATTAAAAGTTTATCTAATATAAGGATAATTAAGAAAACGGTATTAGGGTATTTTTTTAATGTTCGTGTATAGTCAGTCACTTAAGTGCCGTACGTGATACACGCTTGGGCGATCATGTCTCGAAAGAGACATAACTGACTGGGCAGAATATTATCCTGCAGTAGGTTGCCATTACTTTCTGCTGTAGACTGGTTGCCAGCTAAGGCTACAGAACCCAATCCTGTTATTTAATCCATAACTGGAGGGAAGAGATGGATTAATACCTTTCCCAAGGGTATTTGCTTGTAAGTGAATGCAAGGAATTCAACTGGAATTCGAACTCGGTTCACCTATTTCTCGTTCCGCGCCGATATCCACTGCACCACAACACACGGGTTTAGTAAGAAGGTTAATTTAGTCAGCTTTTGATGAAAAACTTTTTTTTTTTTTAGAAAACTCAAGATGTTTTCTGGTTTTGTATTTTTGATCAGGTTTCATTGACGTATTTTTGTAAAGAGGGTTTTGTCGGCAGTCAGATGTATTGCTGGTATATTAAAAAAAATGCTGGTAATTTTTTTCTTCGATTTTCTTCCAAAATGTATTGCTGATAATATTTTCTTCTCCCAAGAAATATTGCAGTAAATTTTACTAAAAAAGTATATTTTTATACTTTCATAGTGTTCTGACCATAGTATTTTTGGGGGTGTGGGAGTGGAGGGCTAACTATTTGCCCATAGCTGGGACCATAATAGATACTATCACACCGGGTCAGGGAAACAACAGCAATTAAGAGGTGGTCCCGTGCTCCTCAGAACCTGCCAACCGGAGGTCTTGCTGCCAGATGCAGTTTATCGTCAAACCCAGGACAAAGTGTTGTGTTACAGTATACACCATATGTGGCCTTTCTCCGCCGCGCGTTGACAGGGGACACGTTCCCTAGCCTTACTATCTCACCCTCATCTCGAGAATTGAGCCTCGGGATCAATCGAGTTTCCTCCTTGGGTGTCGGTCGTCCTTGAGGGTCATTTCTCGGTCCAGTAACCTTTCTCAGCCCAGCAGAGTCTTTTATCGTAGAATAGTAGAGAGGGTCGCGAAGGATTCACTGTATGACGTGTTCAGCTTGTCGGCGGACGAGCCTCGCTCGTTTTGTCCTTGGGTGCCAGCGGCAAATTATCGCAGTAACCCTGAGTTTTCGCTAACCTGGCGATTGGTTCGGAATAGGCTGCTTCTCAATGACATGACCTTCATATGGGGCTTCGCAGATGTGCCCAGACTGTGA